>PVLA01002777.1:0-248579 GCA_004027455.1 Hydrochoerus hydrochaeris | reverse complement strand
ATGACTGGAACAGAATATAATACATCTAAGCAGAGTAGTGTGAGTAATGTGGGTTTTAAATCCTGGTGCACTATTAACAATATAGTGTATCAAGGCCATCTATGTTAGAGATTCTAGTTATCCTTCTCTGCCTCATTTCTGCTATGCTATTTTTCTGCCTTTGTTTGTCTAGTTTTCTCCTTCATTCTACTGTCTGCCCCACTCATTGAGGCCTTTCTGCCACTGTTCCTAAAATCCTGGTATTTTTTTCTCTCTCTCTCTAGAATGTCCTTCAGTATTCTCTGTAGGATTGGATTGGTGGTCACAAACTCCCCCAGTTTCTCTTTGTCATGGAAGCATCTTGTTTCTCCATTTCTAGTGACAGTTTTGTAGGATACATCAATCTGGGCTGGAGGTTATTTTCTTTCAGGGCTTGGAATACTTTGTTCCAAGCTCTTCTTGATCTGATGGTCTGTGTCGAGAAGTCAGCCATGATTTTGATGGGCTTACCTTATAGGTAATCTGTTTCTTTTCTCTGATGGCTTTTAATATTCTGTTTTTATATTGAATTTCTGGCATCTTGATTATTATATGTCTGGGTGTAGATCTGTTTTGGTTGTAGGTGGCTGGAGTTCAGTATGCCTCACATAACCAAATGTCATTTTCTTTTTCCATGCTTGGGAAGTTTTCCTTAATTATTTCCGTGAATAGCCTTTGTAATTCCTGCTTCTTCATTCACATTTCTTATTCTTAAATTGTAGATTCTCTTGTCATCTTCTAGCCTTTATATTGTTACCGCCTGTTTCCTTGTTGTTTTTAAGAGATTTTTCCTTTCATGATCACACACTGCAAACTTGTCTTCAAGTTTTGATAGTCTATCCTTACTTTCTTTTAAGGAGTTTTGTCAGCTTTCAATGGAGTTTTTAATTTCCTGGTAGTCTCTTTGAATCTGCTTCATGTATTCTGTATTTTCTTTATATTCTTTATCAAATGTTTCTCTCCTTTTTTTGTGTTCCTCCCTTCTTCCGTCTGTGTCTTCCTGAGAGATGCTTCCTGAGAGCATTTCTTTATTACTCTACTCATATCTTGCTTTACCAGATTTAATATTTCAGTTTTGAGTTCGTCTACAAGGTCCCGAAGATATTTCTTAATGTCCATTGAAGCCATGTCTGATGTTGCGTGTTTGCCGCCCTCTGTCTCCCTTGTTTTTCCCTCTCCTGGATCAGTGCTCTCAGGGTTCTGGGCTGGGGGCCTCCTCCTGCCTCTCTCTCCTGTCATGGTCCTGGCTTCCTCCACACAGGTGATAGTGCAGGTCCCAGCCCCTTTCCTTGTTGGCCATGTTTCCTCTGAAGCACACTGGTGAGGGACCTCTGCCCTCTCCTGCCTGCTCTTGTCACTGAGGTGTAAGCAGTGGCTGCATATGCCAGCCCCTCCCCACCAGGCCAGCCAAACTTCAGGTGCCTTCACCCAGTTTGTGCGTTCTAGGCACAAGGAATTGATTTGGGATGGCTCATTGAGTCCTGGCCAGGGGCGCAACCCAGTCTAAGCAAATCCCATGAATCTGCTCTGGGGAGGGAGCAACCAACTGAAGTCACTGTCACTCCCAGTTCAGGCTCCTTCTGCCAGATTACATGTCGCCCATTTGGTTGCACCCTTCCCATGTGAGGGGGGTCTCATTCCCAGCACTGACCATGGATTAATGAAGGTCCCTTCACTATCTCCACTCTCCGTTGGGCTCACCAACCCCCAACTTCAGCACTGATGTGCTTCCTGTGAATGGCGGTGGGAATGAGTTTGGGCAGCTCTGCCAGCCAGTGCAGATTCAAGCTGGTGCAAACTTGGCAGGTCGCCACGAAAATGCTGTGTCCCATAATTTTTAGCTGTTTCAGTTGTAGTCCCCATGTATTTGACGAGCTTTTTTACGTTTTAATTTCTTCCTGTGTCAAGAGGATCCATCTCCCTCTGTCTGGGTCTCTCCAGGGTGTTTTATTCTGGCGTATGAGTTGTTTTTCCTGGGAGGCTTTGTATTCTGTTGCTCGCTGGTCAGCCATTTTGACTTCTCTCAGGTGATCTTATTTTGATGTGATAAAAATCATCTATGATAAACCAATAGCTAACAACACACTAAGTTGTCAAACACTGAAAGCTTTTAAAATCAGGAACAAGATAAGAATATCCACTCTCATTACCCCTATTCAATATAGTTCTGGAAACATTAGCCAGAGTGTTAGACAAGAGAAAGAAGTAAAAAGAATAAGTAGAGGAAAGGAAGAAATTAAATTATCATTATTTGTGGATGACATGATACTCTACATAGAAGACCCCAAAAATTCCACCAAAAGACTTGTAGATTTAATAACCAAATTCAGTAGTGCAGCTGGATACAAATTCAACACTCAAAAATCAATTCTGTACACAAACAACAAACTCTTAGAGAAAAATTAAATGAAACAACAGCTTTCACAGTAGTACTGGCCAAATGAAATACCTAAGAATCAATCTAACAAAGGAATTAAAGTATCTATATATTTAAAAGTACTTCTCTGAAAAAGGAGATTGAAGAGGATACCAGAAAACATAAAGGTATTCCTTGCTCATGGAGAGGAAGAATCAACATAATAAAAATGGCCCATACTCCCAAAATTGTTATACAGATTTAATACAATCCCAATCAAAATATCATCAACATACTTCACAGAACTAGAGAAAACATTTCTAAAATTCATTTAAAATCAGAATACACCTAGGATGGCAACAAAGGCAAGTCAAGGTGCATCATAATCCCAAACCTGAAATTATCCTACAAAGTTACTGGACTAAAAATAACATGGTACTGGCAAAGAAATGGACCTGAGGATTAGTGAAACAGATTAGAAGATGCAGATGCATCTCCATACACACTCAGCCAGTTTATCCTTTTTTTTTAATTTAAAGAGAATAAGACCAAACAAGATAAAACAGAAATCAATGACTGCAATAGAGGACTTCAAAACAAGATAATAGGAAATCAACAATGGCTAACATACTATATCTTATTATCTTTAAAACTGCTGCCCATACCACGTAATAAAATCAAACAAGACAAAATAGAATACAATGTAGCAAAACAAGACAATGAAAATGATAAAGGACTTCAAATCAAGTTAATAGGCAATATACAATGGCTATCACCTTCCCTTTTTAGTTATTTCCTCCCCTTTCACGTTCACAATATCTATTGTACGTTTCCTATCCCATTAACTCTCAGTTTTTTATACTATGGTGGAAACACAACGTTCACTCATGTGAGCCTGAACCATCTCACCCATAAGCATGACCTCAAATTGCACCCATCTACCTACAAGGAGCCTCAAGATCACCCTTCTTTACAGCTGAGTCACTTTCCATTGTGTAAAAATACCATATCTTACCCATTCTGTGGCTGATGGACAAGCTACTCTTGCTTTTTTCTGGTTCCCTGTCACATGGAGCATTGTTTTCTCTCCTTTGACTTTCAGTCTATGAATTTCCTTTCAAGTTAAATGTGTTTCTTCTATATAGCATATTGAGGGACCTTGTTTCTTGATTCACTCTGCCTGTGTTTCTTTTTATTGGTGAATTGAGGCCATCTACATAAATGAATGTGACAACTTGCATTGTCTTGTCTCTGCCATGTTAGTTTCCTGCAGTTTGGTTAAATTTTCCCTCTGTTTGGTTACCTGTCCCGCTCGGCAATCTTCCTCTGGTGTTGTTCCTGGAATTGTGTTCATCTTTATCTTTCTCTAGACTGTCCTGCATTATTCTTTGTAGGGTTGGTTTGGTGGTCATAAATTCCTTCAATTGTTTTTTTTTTTGTCATGGAAGTATCTTATTTCTCCACTAATTTTTTAAAGTTTTTATTTTTAAGAGAATAAAGCCAATCAAGATAAAACATAATAAAGCCAATCAAAACAAACCAGTGTAAGTAATACAGGACTTCAAAACAATATGAAATCAACAATGGTTGCCATAATGCCTCTTGTTATTTTCAAAATAGCTGCAGATACTTTTAGACATAGTAAAGATCAAACAAAGCAGAACAGAATAGAAACAATAAAAACAAAACAATGAATGCAATAAAGGACTTCAAAATAAGAAAATAGTAAATCCAAAATGGCTACCATAATATATCCCATTATCTTTAAAATAGCTGTCCATGCCATCAGATATAATAGAATCAAACAAAACAAAACAGAATAAAAGCCAGCCCAACAAAACAATGAGAATGATACAGGACTTCAAAACAAGATAATAGGGAATTAACAATGGCTCCCACCTTCAGCAGGAGATTGTATTGCCTATTGACATCCTCCAAAATGATCAGATTACCAGCTTTTTACCTACAAAATCAGGGAAAAACTAAACACTACAAACATTACATTGTATTTTACCTCAATAGCTATCATCACAACCTGTG
This sequence comes from Hydrochoerus hydrochaeris, assembly GCA_004027455.1. Classification (NCBI taxonomy): domain Eukaryota; kingdom Metazoa; phylum Chordata; class Mammalia; order Rodentia; family Hydrochaeridae; genus Hydrochoerus; species Hydrochoerus hydrochaeris. Next base: position 244,165 of record PVLA01002777.1, on the reverse strand, counting down.
TTTCTCTAGATCAGCCAGTCACTAATGGGGAGAGGGGTGGTTTGGCTCTTCTTATTTCCCAGCCTGCATGTCACAAGAGGCTGGCATCTGGCTCTACCCGTCATGCCCTTGCCCGGCACCAATTCACAGGGAGGGCTTGCTTCTTGGTGATTTGTTCTCTTCCCCTGAAGTTCTCTCCATTAATTTTTAAAGATAGTTTCACAGGATACATCAATCTGGGTTGGAAGTTGTCTTCTTTCAGGACTTGAAATATTTCACTCCAAGTTCTTCTTAACTTGATGGTTTATGTTAAGAAGTCTGTTGTGATTCTTATGGGTTTTCCTTTATAGTGATCTATTTCTTTTCTCTAACAGGCTTTAATATTCTGTTCTTTTGTTGAGTTTCTGGGACCTTCATTATTACATGTCTGGGTGTAGATTTATTTTGGTTATGGATACTTGGAGTTCTGTATGCCTCCCTTATTTGTATGTCTAGTCCTTTTTCTACAGTTGGGAATTTTTCTGCTATTATTTCTGTAAATAGTCTTTTAGGTCATTTGCATTGATTCCTGCTTTTTTGCTGACACCTATTATTTTAAAATTATTTCTCTTTGTGTCATCTTGCAGCTGTTTCCTGGTACCTTGTTATTTTTAAGAGATTTTTCCTTTTACAATTGCTAGCTGCAAATCCTATCTTCAAGGTCTGAAAGTCCATCTTCAATTTCTTTCAAGCAGTTTTGCTTTCAAAGGAGTTTTTAATTTACTGTGATATCTCTTTGAATCTGTTTCATCTAAATCTTTCCTATATTGCTTATTCAAGGTTTCCCTCATTTTACTATGCTCCTCTATTTTTTAATTTGTCTTCTTTAAATACACTCAGCAATTCTTTTACGTTTTGATATCTTCTTTTATTCAAGATATTATTTCTGATCAGATTTCTTTTATAGCCTCATGAGATTCTTTACTTCAGTTGCAACTTCAGAAACTTCAAGCGTTCGATTTCCAATCTCTTCTATGTCTATGTCTCCTGGACTTGCTCTGTGTAGGCTGGAGACTGCCTTTTGCTCTGTTGACATTTTCCAGGTTCCTCCAGATGAGTAGGTTGTGGGGTCCCAGGCACTTCCTGATTTGGCTAGAATTCCTCTAAGGTGTGATTGGCTGGTTTTCCTAGCCTGTGCTGTCTACAGGTACCTGATGGTGGTTAGTGGATGTGCATGGGCAGCACTGGTTGCTGTGATTCCTGGCACATGCTGATTACCAGCAGGGAGCAGATGGCAGCTCTCAGCCAACTTACCTTTGACAAAGGGGCCAAATACACTCACTGAAAGAAAGATAGCCTATTTATTTTTTAGATACATGATCTTGCTATGTAGTTCAGGCTGGACTTGAGCTCACTTTGTAGCTCAGACTGGTCTCAGACTTTCAATGGTCCTCCTATTTCAGCTTCCTGCATGCTGGGATTACAGGTGTGTGCCACCACTCCAGATCTCTTTACTAGATGGTACTAGAAAAACTCTTTAATAGATGGTACTAGAAAAACTAGATTTCCATAAACCAAAGACTAAAACCAAACCTATATGTCTCTCCCATGCATGAAACTAAAATTTAAATAAATAAAAAAATCTAAGCATTAAAACAGAAACACTAAATATACTATAAGAGAGAATAGGTAGAACTCTTGAATACATAGGTGTTGGCAAAGATTTTGTGAAAAAACCCTGATCACATGGGAAACAATAGAGAGTCAACAACTGAGATCTCATCTCATTAAAAAGCTTTTGCACAGAAAAGCTATTACTAACACAGTTAAATGGCAACCCAAAAAGTAGGAAAATCTTTAGCCAGTTGTTCTCAGACAAGGAACTGATATCTAGAACATAGGAAGAATTGGGGGAAAAAGGAGACTTTCCAAATCTAAAGACCCAACCCTAAAATGGGCATCTGAGATGAACACACACTTCTCAGAGAAAGAAATATAAACAATAAATAATATATGAAAAAATGTTCAACATCTTTGATAATTCAAGATGCAAATTAAAAGAATGCTGAGATTCCATCTCACTCCAGAAAGAATGGCTATTATTAAGAAATCAACCAATATGCCAGAGGGATTTTGGGGGAAAAGGAGCCTTTCTCCACTGTGAAAGTCATGTGGAGAGTCTTCAAAGAAAAACAGGATTAGAGGTTGCATTTGACCCAGTTATTGTCCTTCTGGGTATCTTCCCAGAAGAATTAAAAATATCATACCACAGTAATATATGTGCACTCATGTTTATAGCAGCACAGTTTGTAATAGCTAAATCTTGGAAACAACCAAAAGGCCCATCAACTAAAGAGTGGATAAAAAAGATTTTTAAAAATATAATGGAGTACTATTCAATCATAAAGGATAAATTTGAGTAATTTCTAAGTAAATGGATTTTACTTAGAAATTAATTTCTAAGTAATTTCTAAGTACACTGAGATTATACTGTTAACTGAAATAAATCAGTCACAAATGTGTAAATATTTCATTTTTCTCTTGTGTGAGAAACTAAAAGAATAAATAAGTATCAAAGTATAAAATAGGTATTGTGAAATAGTAAGAAATGGTTCAAAAGGAAGGGAACTATGGAGCAGGGAGGGGTAAAGGAAGGAAGGGAAACAAAAAAAGTGATAAAAGAAAGAAAACATGGAAACAAAACTTTGTAAATAAGGAGGGAAGAGGGGTTGAATGGAAGGGAGGCATTTGGGGAAACAAGAGGAATCAAGATGTATTGTATACTGGTACAAATTCTCTATGATAAATCTGACCATTATGCATATCTAAATTGTACCAATAAACTTAATAAAAAGGCGTCACTGCTTTCATTTGGGAAGGCAGTGAGTGGAAGGGGTAGGAAAGGTCTCTTCTTTAATGATTTTGGCTCATCAGAGTTGGGACATCAAAGGGTCTAAACGAGAAAAAGATTTGTTACTTTTCCACTGGTTCTTAGGAATGGTTTAGGAGGAGAACCAGAGAGCCGCCCCCAAGATCCGGCCATGGTGCAACCCAGGCGGCTGCACAAAGAAGCAATTTGCCCACTGCCCTCTTGGTAAATGCCTTCCTCTGGTGTGACCCAGGCGGAGACCCAATAGTGTCTCCTCTGAGCCTACCGAGGAGTCATTCAACCTTACACTGTCCTAATCCATCTTTCCTTTGCTTAGCAGGATATGTGTGCATGTGCATTCCTCTGCTGCAGGAAGAAGGCTTGTAGACATTGCTTTGCTCATAATCCTTTCCCTTAGCAATCACCCACACCATAGTCTATTATGAACAGGATTTGAGTGAAGCCACAGTGTGAGGGCATGTGTTGCAGACAAGGCCAGAGGACAGTCAGCCCTCCATTCCTGTGCATCTTGCATTGGTGGATTTAACCCATCATGGACTCAAAATATTTGAGAAGAGAAAAATTAGTCTCTACTCTCTTATTATTCCCTAAACCATGCAGTTTACAGAGCATTTGCATTGTATTACTGTAATTATTGTAAATAATCTGCAGGTGATTTTAAGATACATAGGAAGATTCCATAGAGTCTGTGCAAAGGCTACACCATTTTCATGAGATTTAATCATCTGTAGACTTTGGTATTGGTAGGGGTCCCAGAACCAATTCTCTAAGGATGCCAAGGGGTGACTGTGATTTGGCTATAGTGGTTCAGGAGTAGACATGTGATTCAACCTCAGAAAAAAATTAGTCTTCCCTGTTTTCAGAGCTCTCAGGAGAGGCTTTTTCTCTTGTGGGGTGATAAGCTGTTAGAGCTTTGTGAAGCCTGGACTTCTTCCCTTGTGTTTGGAAAATCCTTGATAGATAAAGGAAAAACTAAGAGATGGAGAGAGGTCCCTGGTCACCTCTAAAGACAGCTTACACACATGAACTTTTCAGTTAGACAAGCCAGTAAACTTTCTTTTTTATCCTCTTGAACTACTTTGAGCTGTATTTTTGTCACTTGTAACAAAAGTAGTATCTTGATTAATTATCTATTACAAACACCAGATTTATCAAATAGAGGATCCCTAAACTGGAATAATTTATCAATTTTTAATAATTTCTTATGTTAATCCCAAATATTACATGGCGCTTACTTATACTAAAAAATTGCATTTATCTGGAATTCAGATTTAACTGGCATCCTGTATTTGTCAACATTATCTGGGATCTATTATTTTTGCATCAACAGTTTTAACAATCCTCTGCTTAGAAGGGTGGAAAGAAGTCAGCCAGTGGAACAAGGAGAGTTCGACTTATGATTAGGATTAGCATCATGGTCAAATCAACTCTGCTTTGTAAAAATCAGATGAGAAGATTAAGGAGCTTTGGAGCCAGACTATTTAATCCTTATCATCAGATGTATAAATGCTTTATTTGGCCTTGGTTTCCCACTTGTGCTACACTTTAGAATACCCTAAGGAAAGTTCTAAAATTCCAATACCCAGGTCATGTCCCCAACCAGTGAAGTCAGAAGCAACAAAGATTCACAAAGTTGATTTGATTGCATTGCATTGCGAAGGCCAAGAGCCACTGGGCTTGTCCCTTAAGAAGACTCAGCCAAGCTGGAGAAGTTAATACAACAAACCAGAAAGGTCCCCTCCACTGAGCAGGAGAAGAGAGTCAGCTGACGAATGGCTGGCTGACTGCTGGGCCACCTTGCTGGCTCCCTGTGGGCCTTAGTTTCAGGCTCGCTCTCACACAGCCATACGGATGGCCCATGATCAGAACACAGGGAAGTGGACACCAAGGCCATCCTGCTCACCCTGCTGGGTGCCAGAGTGAATAAACCATCTAGGCTGGTGATCTAGAAGTTTTCATGCCTACAATTCAGATCAGTTTCCCAGAGCAAGAATGCATTCCCCTTAGAAAGCTCTGGAGGAGGGGAGTGCGGGGGGGCCTTCTGTGGTATCAAAGAACAGCCTTTCTTTCCAACTCTAACTGTGGACACACTGTCCAACCCAGGCTGCAGGATCTTCCAGAGCACATCCCTGCTGGATCCAGATCCTGATGTATGGCTTGTCATTCCTGCACCTCATTCTCAGAATTTTTTTTTTTTTTAATTTTGAAGGCAGTAGAAATACAACAGAACAAGACAGAACAAAGACAATTGAGACAGTGCAGTGAATGTGGTACAGAACTTCACAGCAGGTTACCGGGATAACACTAATAGGTACCATAGTATATCTCATTATCTTCACAATAGTTGTCTAGTCAATTAGGTATAGCAAAATCAAGCCAAAGACATTATAAAACCAATCGAAAGAGACTACTGAGTAAAGCAATTAATCATAATGAAACAAAACTGAAAACAAGGTTTGCTTTCAAACAGAAGATAGAGGAGAGCCCCCCATACTTGCTATATTGCATACAGTTGTCCTCCCAGGAGATGCTCAGAACTCTGTCCTTGGTTGCTAATGGGGGTGGGGAGTGGGGGGCTTGGGATGTTTGATTCCAAGCTGCGCACCGGTGGGCTCACAGGAGACCCTACTGGATCTCTTCCTGGCTCACGCCGGAGGGAGGTGCTTAGCAAGAGGGTGGCGGGCAAACTGCTTCTTTGTGCAGCCACCTGGGTTCCACCGTGGCCATTCTCAGAAGTTCTTAGAACCTCAAAATCATCACCAACAAGGCACAGGCTTAGTGGGCAGGGAGCAGCCCCACCCACCCTTCTATCGGCCACTGGTGCCATTCCTCAGAGGGAAGAAGCTGTCACGTGTATCCTTGATTTGGTCCTCCGCCTTCCAGCATTCTGTTCAGCATCCAAGTATCAGATGCGTGATCTCAGGCTGAAAGGAATACCTGGCACTGTCTCCGATTAGAAGCTGTTGTGAAGACCGCTATTGGGTAAGGTGTGTCTGAAGCTGAGGGCTGAGGGAGCATCTCTTCTGGCTGAGTCCAGGTGGGCTCCTGTTCCCAGGGGTTCCAGGCATTTCCCAGGAGCCCCTGCAGTTCTTAAGGGCCAGGCTCTGTTCTGCACCAATACTTTTACAAACAGAAAAGTAAAAGACTTGATGAAATGGGAAACGGCCACAGGGCAAGCAGAAATTAAACAAAGGGGAATGAACTTGAGACAGGCAGTGCTCAGATGCTAGGGCCTTACAGAGAAATACCCAGAGGTGAAGCATTAGGTAAAATCATGTATTCATTCCTCCAGCATCTGTGACTTGGCAACATCTGTGACTTGGCTGACCTACCAAGAGCCACCACTGCTGTCCCCCTCAGTGACCCAGTGATTCAACCCTCTCAGTAATTCATCCAATCATGCAACAAATATTTGATTTTGCTTTGCAATGCTGGGAATTGAACCTAGAGTTCCACACTTGCTAGCCAAGTACTCTACCACTGTGCTACACCCTGGCCTCCAGTAAGGAGTCTCATATGCCGACCCACACATCAGAATCAAGGTGCCAGTGAGCTAAGTAGTCACGGTCTTTGTTTTCTCATCCCTCCTCTTCACTCCCCACCATTTATATTCAAAACAAATTAGCTGGGTAAGAGGAAGCAAGCGGCTACTGCTGCCCAGCTGAAGTGGGGAAATTAACCTAAGAGCCTCCTAAAAGACGATTCCCTAGCCCGAAGGCCCCAAGTGTGAATCCAGGGAGGAGGCTTTTAAGAACACAAGCTTCTACCTCAGGGAACTGCAGTGCTACCTCATTTTCCCTGGGGAAAGCAGGATGGCACATACTTATCTCAGGTGTGCTGGGGCAACTTACCTGCTTTAGCCAAATTTAATGTCCATGACCTTTGACAGTAGCAGTAAGTCACCTAAGGGGGCCCGCCAGAGGATAATCTCTTACTCCCCCCACACACTTTTTTTGGCATTGTTACCAGGTGGTGGGTCACAGGGGAATTCTTTCCAGCTTCTTGGTGTCCTGAACAAAGCACTGGATGAGACCTACAAAAAGGGTGTGTGTTTCTGGAAGGTGAAAAAGAAATATATTCTAGAGAGTGACAGTGGCTCTGGTGATGAGGGAGTGGGGTCTTCTAATTCCTGCAAAATTCCTGGCTTGACTTCTCCTTTAGGCAAATAAGTCACTGGGATAGCTGTCCTATCAAAAACTCATGTGGCCTGACACCAGATATAAAGTGCCCTAACCAAGGATTCACTAGGCTCCCTGCCAGATGTAAACGAAGAGCTGAAAGTAGCACTTTTCTGATCTGTTTTGCGTATGGTGCTCAGGAGCTGCAGAGCCATCCTGGATACTGGATTTTTACTTTTTTGAGACAGGGTCTCACTATGTAGTTCAGACTGACCTTGAACTCACTATGTAGCCCTGGCTGACCTCAAATTCACAGCAACCCTCCTGTCTCAGCCCCCCAAGTGGTGGAATTACAGACATGCTCTACCATGGCTGGTGTGTCTCCATGACTTTGACAAATTCTACCCAACTGATTGACTGGCTTGCCCCAGCACTACCTCATCACCCGGGGTCGAACCCAGGATCTTCACTGAGCAACAAGCCTAACCTCACTGCCTTTTAATTATTTTTAAATTTTGACACAGGGTCTCACTGAAGTGCTAAATTGCCCAGGCTGGGATTGAATTTGATATCCTCCTAATTCAGCCTCCCCAAGTGCTGGCACCACTAATGTCCCGCAATTTTTTTTTTTTTTTTTTAAAGACAATAGACATTGCCAAGTATTTTCAGCTACTCAGTCCTGGCTGCAACCTCAGAATCAGGGAGCCTAGATTGCCTCAGACAAGAAGGCCTTGAGGAAGAACCACAGTGACACCAAGAAAAACCAATGACCACTGGTAGGGCCCTGGGTCTTACCGTTTAGGTGTAGGAGGGCACTGGCAGGCACCCTGCCCAGAGCTCCTGAGCCCATCAGAGGTGTGACAGACCAGTTCACAGAGGGACCAGTGACAGGGAAGAAGTGCTGCCTGCACCAACTCAAGCAGAAGGGCTGTGGCACTGTCCTTCCCCGGGCCTCTAAAGCCATCCTCATGCCATGGGCACGTCCGCCTATCAGCAGCGGGCACTGTGGAGCCCCGGGCACTTCCTGCTCTGTCTGTCTTATAGACCTTATTGAGGGTGTGGAAATAAATGGCATTTAACTGGAAGGTGCCCGGTCGTTAGGGTAGGTGTAACATCAAGGGTGTAGTTGTCTGGGCAGCCAATTTCCTGATAGTTATTATCGGCAGCACCTGTGCTTTATAGGGGACACGCGTTCAAACCTCCAGCTGAATTCCACACCTGTTGCTGCAGCCTGCAAACTACCGCAGGCTCAAGAAAGGCAGGTCTTTCTGCAGAAGATGCACAGTGGAGGCGAGGGCTTCTTATTCAAGGTGTGCAGCCACGTCTCCTGGAGCTCGCTGGAGATGTAGAAAGAATCTCAGCTTCCTTCCTCCACCCCACTGAATGAGGCATTGTTGCATTTTACCAAGGTTGCAAAGGTCTTCTGATTCCTAAGCATTTTAAGCCTTGTCCCGAGATGTCTCAGACAGGAACTACCACATCTCAATTGTTGCAAAGATATACATGCCGCTTTAATAAAATTTTAATTCATTTTAAGAGCTTTTTGAACTACCTTTTCTTAGTCAATTCTGCTTGTTAGTACATTGAATTCCATGGAAAGGTGTAATATTTTCCAGGAGTTTGGGACTTCTGAGGGTTTCTGGAATGCCTTAATCAAGAAAGACATTAGTCTGTATGTTCCATTCAGTCTTGTTTTCAAAAGATTTAAGCCTTTGTGGAGAGTTAAATATTAACACTAACTTTGACATTATCCTCTTATTTTTCAGAGAAGTAAGGTCTCTGAGGGAACCGTGCCTAGATTGTGGCTGTAATGTTCGTGTAGCACGATCTAGAGAACTACGAAGATCAAAGGCAGGAAGGATAAAGGTGGAACTAAGAAAGAAGAAACTGCCTATAATGTTCTGTTTTCCATCTTGTAAGTTTCCAGTGTGCATGTGGTCACGTCCCTAAGTGCAGGCGCCCCTGACCACAGACTTCTTCCATGTCGACCTACGTATTTTTATATCATAACTTTTTCAAGGTTACAGCACTTAAAGAATTTAGGTAAACTTGAGATAAGACTTTCAACTTGCTGCATCACAAACTCTTAAATCATAATAAAAATGAGTCATTACACTATGTAACAGAGATAAAAAAACTGTATGGAAGAATATTTTTATCTTGTTCTTTTAATCTTCTTCCTTTGTGTATATTTTATATGTATTTACATAAGTATGTATAGTACTGCGTCTATAATTTCCAAATATGTAAATATTCATATATTAGAAGTATGCTCAAAAAATATTTTTTGGTACTGGGAATTTAATGACTTTGTGCGTTCCAGGCAAGTGCTTATACTGCTAAACTGAATCCCCAGCCCGCGAAAATATTTTACCACCAGGATGCACGATTAAAACTTTTTAGAGTTTGGTGAATGGGATTAACGGCTCTTGCTGGCTTTTGTCAATAAATGGAAAAGTCCTCTTCTTGCCAGAACCAGTGTCCTGCCACCAACATTTTCTGAACTTGAATCATACTTGATAACATTTGAACTTGTTCATCTAACATCAGAGTTGGAAAGAAGCAGCAGGAAATACACATTTCAATTGTAGAACAAGTTTACCCCATGATCTTCCCTGCTCTGGGCTGGGATCCAAATCTGAAAAATCCTGCAATTCAGTTTCAATGGAGACTTTTTTTTGCATGTTGTTGAGGAAGCAAACAGTACACCTGACCTGGCAACACGATTTTCCAGGCAAAGAGCAAGACTCGAGAAGGTTAATAATAAGACCCTGTTTCAAAACGGAAAAATTAAAACGACTGCTTAGTATAAGGTCCTACACTCAATCCCCAGCACTGGAAAAAAGAAAATAAGTGAAAGATACTTTGGCGATCTTCTGTCACACCCATCTCTCAACTCAAGAAGGAATGATGACTGCTGGCTGCGGTGTGGTTCCACCCTGGCCACAGCTGGCAATCACCAGAGACGCTGATTGAATCTGGGGGCCTTGGTGTTTTCTAACTGCTCCCACTGTGGTTCACATGTTCAGTCAGGGAAGAGAAGCCTAGGAAGAGCCCTTTGCTGCTACTCAAAGTGTGGCCCAGGACCAGGAGCCAGGCCCCTGTCCCAGAGTCAGAAGTCCAGCTGCTGCAGCGCAACCCCAGCTGCTGAATCCGAATCCACATCTGAGCCGAGCCTAGGAGAGGCGTGAGACACAGCTGAGGAGGTGGGCCATCCTCCCAGGGGCCCAGCCCTAAGCTTTGACCCAGAAAGGGACAGAAAAATCTAGACTCCAAGTGCTGAAGAAAGCAAATCTAATGCTGAAGCAGAAGACACACCATGGAGAGGGAGAAGGAGACAAAGCTGGAGCTAGAAAGAGAAGGGTCAGCCCGTCCACCAAGAACTCTCTCCCTGGTGCTTCCACATTAGAAAGGTGAGCTCGTGCTAAATTCGGTTCCTCTCAGGGGCTGCTGGAAGCTCTCAGGAGACCTGAGACTCTTTCTTGAAAATAAATCAGTACATTTGAGGACAGAATGGAAGAGAAAAGCAGATGCCCGGGGCAGCCTACGTGTCAGGGATGAAACTCCACATGCATAGACAGAACTTTCCAGAGTTACTATTTGGGGCAGAATAGAATAACTTTAAAAAATGCAAAAAGAAAGTTCAATAGCATTATTATCTTTGTCTGCATCTTGGATTTTAGATTAAATCTGGCTTCTCTGATATTCCTCCTAGGAAACGGAATAATGGCAGAGCACAGAAGGAACGGGCTGGGTACACAGTGATGATTCCATTCTCACCGCAGGTCCACACAGATTAGGCTGTTAGGTAGGCCAGGCAGAGCGGTGGCCCAAAAACGCATTTCTCTTGGAGGTACGCGACGGGCTCTAGCAGTGTTCATGCTCCACAGTCTTAACTGACTTGATCGCGTCACCCTTCGATAATTTTCAGTGGCTGCCATTACCTAGTACATAAAGTGCAAATGTCAAAGTTTGGAGCTCAGTGACTGTGCAACATCATGAGAGGCAGGACAGCAGGGTGGGTGTTGGGTCAACGAGAGCTGAGTTGGAAACCGCTAGTCCTTACACATGACCCCGGGTGGATCACTGAACCGTGCTCTCTTAGATGCTCCGAGCTCCTTTCCTGGTGAGGCTGATGGCGAAATATGACCCCAAACGGGATGCACTCAGCTTGGTAAATGGTCAGTAAGGCACAATGGTCAAAGTAGCTATTGTCAGACACAGCCTTCCCCAGCCCAAATCCCTCTGTCTCCACAATCTGGCCACATCCTATGCTCTCATCCAAAGAACTACACACTCGTCTGTCGGCAAACTATTCCCAGCCTCCACACCCTTGCTGGCATTTTTCTGCTAATTCCTTCCTGCCCAAACTCTGCCCTTCCACCCCGGCTTAAATCCTCCCTCTGCTTGCCACTCTGCAGGGGAGGATTTTGGTTAGATTTACTGAGGGTTTCTCACTGTCAGTGAAACCCCTTGAACACAGTTGATGCTCAAAGTGTTGGACACATGAGCAAAGGCAGGAAAACTCATGACTGCGTTTACCAAATGCACCCGTGGGACCCAGGAGGGGAAACACATGAGGGAGGGTCGCAGGTTTTGAGGACACCTGGGTCTGATTTCCTGGCTGCCAGTAGGTCCGCATGAAAGGCCAGGGCCTTGGTTTTCTCATCAGTGAAGTGAGACAAGGGAGGGCAAGCCTGTTTGAACAGTGTAAGACCTCAGGAGATCTAGAAAGTGCCTTTCTAGGTACCAGCCCCTCGGTGACAGCCTCCTGAAAGCTAATGTGTTCTTTATCTCTCACATCCCAAAACAGAAGTGGCCAGACAAACCCCTCTGGGACCGGGGCTTTGATTCTGAGTTCCCAGCTAGAACTTTTAGAGAAAGCCTTGTAAAAGTGGTAAAAGTTCCTGTGGACCCACAGCCTAATACTCCAAGATCCTCAGGGCCCATCCAAGCCAGCAGCCTTCATATAAACTGGATGGAAAAACAAGCATCTTGTCTTCTGAGCTAGGGTGCATGGGGTGGCAGACAGGGTACAGCCTGGAAATCAGTGCCTACTACCTGTTACCTGAACTCCCTGGCATGGCACATGCATGCACAAACACATACCTACATACACTGTTACAAAGAGGCTGGAATTGGAGTGCTCCTTTGGGGATTTAACATAGGTTTTGCCATGAAGAAAATGTGAGTAGGCAGTTTTTCTAAGTGGTTCTTAAACTGGGCCAGATAAAGGATACAGACAGAATCAATCTGTCTGTCTGTCTCCTGAAACCAGAATAATCCAGCAAAGTAAGGGATTGAAGATGTCCTATTTTCCTTCAGGAAAACTTAACACGGTATTATACCATATCTTGCTTATTACAAAAGGAAAAGCCCACTCATATCTGAAGGTGATTAATTGTCTTTATTGGAGGAAAACAAGAATTCATCAATCTCGCCATTATGATAGAAACTCTGATATGTTTACATGATTGTCAAGGCAGAGAATCATTTGCTACATAGACCCATGAACAATTTTGCAGTGCTGCAAACCTATGGGGGTTAAACTTCTTGCAGAGTTTATTACATGCATGGAATAAATGCACAGTTTCTCTTCTTTTGAACAAGCATTTTTTTTTTTTGTAAGGGAAAAACGGAACCAATTGCAAGCCCGGTAATAGTAGACACGGGAACGTTCCTGGATTTGACATTGTAAGCTTCTGGAAAACATGCTTATGGTGGGGAGGGGGGTTGTCAAAACAAGGGCAAGATTATGTATAGCTACAAAAGCCAATTTGGAAAATGTTCCAATGTTGATTCTGGGCAGAATGTACCTTTGATGTCTTTTCCCTTCAGTGTGGGGCTAAGGTAAATGTTCTCTGAAACGTACCACCCCGTCTCTCTAGACGAAGATGCTGCTGTGATGTTGCAGCTTTTCTGTTGACGTTTTGGTACCTGGAACCCAACTCGGGACCTTGCGCTTGCCAGGCAGTGCTGTGTCGCTGAGCTATATCCCCAGCCCTATTGATATTTGGATAGTATCTCACGTTACCCAAAAACAGCCAGGCACCCACAAGAACAGCAGGCTTCCGTGTTGCAGGACAGACATCGGAACTGATCCTCTCCTTCCTTGTCACAGCCTGGCTGCCAACTCTTCCCCAAGGCCCTGTCTTCCAAAATAGGGTTGTGGAGAGCTAGGAATCCTAGTCCGTTCACATGTTTTCTCTGAAGCAGCAGCTTAACTAGCACTTGAGGGTTTTGCATCCCTAGTGCTGTCTGTATGACTAAAGCCTTAAATCTTTCTCTCATTTGCTTTTTTCCTGCTCATAGGAAAATAAAATCACCTATAAGTAAAATAACACAGTAAATCATCAGATGACATAATGATCACATGAGAAATTCCCCGGAGACAAAAAGGTTAAAAACAGGTGAATGCAGAAGCAGCCTTAGTACAAAGGGCAAATGCCACAGTTTGTCCCTTTGGTGTAGAAAGATATGGACACGGAAAAGCCATTCCACAGTTTGCCTTGTCCACAAAACTAGACGTAGCAGTCACATGCTGGGTGTTCGGCTTCCAAATGCACAGCCGTTAGGTTTGCGGAAGCAAAGCCCCCAAAGCCACAAGGTTAGCTGCTCCCACTGGGGGTGGCAAGGACACCTGGCGAGGGGGAAGTCCTTTGGGAAGATTCTGGAGGTGTGGCCGCTGCTGGAGCAGGAGGCAGGCCAGGCTGTAGCCATCAGGGCAGACTTCACAACAGGGCCAGCTCCTGTGCACACGCCCGGGCTGCAGACCATGATGCACTGGGACCCAGAGAAGGGACCTTGTGAGGGGACATGGGCTTTTGTCTTCCTGCTCCTCTTCTTCCTTACACATTCCTGCCACCCAAGAAGTTTGCAAGCTATCTCATCAGCACGTGAATGTCCTTGGAGCTCTCAGGAAGTGAATCCCTCTTTTACAAATCTGTTTTCCCAGATCAGCCTTTTTTTTTTTTTTTTTTTACCTTGACATTTTCAGTTCTGAAACATGAAAGGATTGGAACACCTTGGACAAGGGTCAAATGTGCTTGCAGCCCCAGCACAGGACCAGGTACCCCGCAGAACAGTGGAAGATGAAACAGAGTTATATACAGTTCTTTTTTTTTTTTTTAAACAAACTGAACAGTGCTTGGTCTGGAATGTGTTTCAGGACAAAGCAAACCCTGTGGAGGAGTGAGAGGAAGCAGACTCGGGACAAAGTGTCACTTGCCTGTGGGACTCTGCAGACCGGGGAGACTATCTGTCTGACTTCTGTCATGGAAAATGGGAGGAGCTGCCCTTCGACAGCCCTCGCCTTCTTCGCTTGTTGCCAAAGGAGCCCCGTCAGCACTGTGTCTCACGTGAAGAGCACACTGCGGGCTGCAGCAGGTCCTGGCCCGGGCCCGTCCTTGGCTCTGCCTCTGTGGCTCCACAGTAGCTTCCCCAGGATGAAGACCCCAGCAGGATCTGGGCGGGCAAAGGGTATTCAGAGCTCTAAAACACCTCGTCCAGATACACTGGGACATAGTCTTTTCTTTCTCTTTAAAACTGCTCATAAATGTAAGAGAGCCAATGGGTTACTCATGCTAAGTGTCATTACACCAGGGCGAATCCTGACTCTCCAGGGGACCAATGAGCTTCCCTCTCCCTTGGCCTTTGCTCCAAAGGGAGATTCCCTCCCACACAGATAGTCTACCCAGGCCACAGAGCACACTAACGGGACAAATGCACAGCATGAGGTTAATCCTGGGCGGGTGAACTAAGTCTGGGACTGAATTCTTTTTATTGCACAGTTAATGTTTTCCAAAAGCCAAACCTGTGCTGGCCAGCCACAGTAGCTTCAGAAAGAAACCCCAGGCCTAAATGCCCAGGTCCCTGGACACTATGCTAAGAACAATTTAGACAGCAGGACCCTCTCAAAGTCACAAGCTCCCTATTCTCCAGATCTTAGAAACAAGGGTCAAAGTCAAAAACACTAAGCCATGCCTACTTTTTTTTTTTTTTTTTTTTTTGCATGCTAGCTGCATAGTTCTTTCTTTTAAGAGGAGATTTGAAAGGGGCCAGGTGCTGTGGGGAGTGGGGTCCCCTCTTTCTTCTGTGCCTGTCACCTAGGCATGCCCTGTACTTCCCAGCTCCAGCCACTGTGCCCTTTTCCTGTCTGAGGCTCCAGACCCCAGTGGCTCTGGAAAGCAGGGTTATGGTGAGACAGGGGCAGCCCTGCCACAAGGGTCCCCTGAGGAGGAGTGACAAGTGGCAGGCCTTTTGGGGCCTAAGATTGGGTGCCACTCTCTGTTGGTTCAGATGAATACCAGCTACTCTTCCTGCCTCACTTAGGAACTGAAGATCACAGAGGAAGAGAGGAACAGGCCGGCTGCAGAGGGAAAACCTACTTCATTATCTCCAGGAGAACAAAACACCCACTTGCTCTGAAAAAATGAAGAGACCAAGGGGGAGAAAGGTAAGAAAAGAACCCAAGAGGGGGCCCCTGGTGCCTTCCTTGGCTTCAGTCGGACACACTGGGGACAGGGAGGAGATGCTCAGCTAATACTGGTGGCATCTGGCATCAGCCAGTGGCCCAGGACTCAGCCTCCTCATTTATCAGGTTTTGAGGAAAGGTCCATTCTGTGTTCTTTTCCCATTTTGTATGAAATATAAATAACACCCATTGCTGTCGGAAGGGAGCCTTTCTCCTTTCATCCTGAAGCCAGTGGCCATGTGGCTGCCTCTGCGAGGGACCATTCTTCCCTGTGCCACACCTTCCAAATGAAAAGTCAGCTCCAGACAACATTTTCATCACAGTAGCAGAACTTGGCTTAACCATGGTTTTCTAATTGCAAATGGCTGCATGTAACATGTAGCACAAAATCTCACAATGACTCATGTTCACCCAGAAGTACCATACTCGAGTAAATGATTTCCCCTTTTAACTTCCTATTTAATTTCTTCCTTATACTGTATGACTCTGAATGTTTCTGTGACACTAATTGGTAAGCAACATACTCATAAACCTGGACGGACTCCTTTGTTTTCTCAAAGATGCTTATAACACATAAGTCCTTGTCTACCTTAAGGGAAGAGGTTTATGTCTCCAATGTAGATGACACTTGCTTGTCATTTCCTAAGACATTTCCAGGCTTTTTGCAGGTCTGAAAGAGTAATAGCTTGAATTCTCACCCCGTATACTCGTGTGACAGAAGCCAAGCAGGATTCTGCCTGTGAGGCATGTGGAAACAGGTACCAACCACTTGTGTTTCCAGCTGTTCTTACACTTCCTACACTGGTGTCCTTAGTGAGGAGAGCTGGGCTGTGAGCCTGGCAACACTGTGTGTGTGTGTGTGTGTTGCGGAGGTAAGGGGGCATTGCCAAACACAGACAAAGTATAGAAGTGACAAAGTCTTGCCCAAAAGGACCATGCACACCTGGTCATCTGCAGGACAGCAGCACGGGGCAGCAGCCAGGGAAGTCACTGGACCAGCAGGGACCCAAGGAGCACAGTGGGGTAAGAGGCTATGGAGCTGAGCCCATACACACCAGACCGGTGTGAAGGACACTGGGCTCCACTGCCTGCCTCCATGGGACGGCCTCCCTCTAGCTGGCCAAGGGCCGCACTCTGCGCTCACTCTGTCCTGTGCACCCAGCCTCCACGTGGTTTTCCTGTGGTGGCCTGGCTTTCCTGGGCCAGTCCCAGTTTTAGCAGAAGTCATCCTACATCCTGGAAAATCCTTCAGTGCCAGGCCAAGTGGGGAACTGGTGACCCTAAAACCTTTGCTCTGGATCCCCCATGACAGTGGCCAGTGTTCTGCCTGGCGGTCACCTCTTCTCATCACCTCAGAAAAATAGCTTCTTCTTTGATGCTGGGTAAAAATGTACAGAAAGCTGTGTGTGTGTGTGTGCGCGCATTCTGGAGGTCATTTTAAATGTAAGCTTAGAAATGTGTTTTAGAAAAACAAAGAGATTCATTTTAAAACTGCATAGCTGAGATCAGAGTTTCATCTGTTATCCCTCGTGAGAAGTGAGGGCTGTGTGCAGGGTCACCTTACACAAATGGCAGCCTGTCCCCTGGGGAAGGGACACTCTTGAATCCTGCCTCTGTGGGTCTTGCATTCACAGAGCATGGCTCGCTGTGAAGGCTGGCTGTGGGTCTTGGGGAGCAGGCTTCTTCATCTCGCTGTGGGTGACATGGGCTCGCTGAAGTAGCCATGGGGGGGTTCTGCATACGCCCCCCCCCCCAGAGCTGCCAGGGCACCTTCATTCAGAGCTGAGCCTCCCATGAAGGGGAGAGAAAGGGAAGTAAAGTTCATTCTTAGCCTGGGAGACAGATTCTTGATCTCCTTATTCGAATTTTAAAAATACCTTTAAATTCTCCTTGGAAGAAAAAAAATCTCTTAAAGATGAATCCAAAACTACTATTGAAGAGCAAACAATATAGGTTATATAACTGAGATACAGAGCAAAAGGACATACTTCAAAAGAATAAGCTGATAGTGCACAATATTTACCAATACTTAAATAATCCAGTTGAAACCTTTTTTTTTCCATGAAAAAATACACCCTAGATGGCTGTCTACACTGAGAAGCGTGGAAACGACAGAACTGGGGGGCGAGAGGGGAGGAACAAGAAGATCCGTTCGGTTAGAGCTTTCCAAGATTCGTATTTACAGCACCAGACCCTACTGATTCAGCTCCCCTTGAGTTCAGTACAGTTTGTGAGAAATGAACACTTCAGAATTGCAGTATAAAATATGGCCATAAAAACTTGTCTTCCAGTCCTACGCAGAAAGGTGCACCATGCAGGCAGGGGTGAGGTCCCGCTGGAGGCACCAGCCTGGTGGCCCCGGGGCTCCCCTTCCCTGGACCCGCTCCCTGGGTCCCACTTCCAGAGCCGGTCACTTGCTTCCAGTGTGCACTGTCGTCACAGTGGTGGGCCTGGGTCTCCGATCGGCTCTGACTCCTGAGACCCCCGACGAAGAGGAAATGAAACTACAGAGCGTGGAAGGTGCCAGGCCTGCAGAGGGACAGAGGGTACACAGGGTTCAGAGCGCCAGAAGCAGATTGGTGCTCTCCCTTCCTACTGTGGGGGCCAGACGGGCTAGGCTTGGGGGGGACCAAGCTTTACATCTTTGAATTTATTTGTTTTGGTGGCAATGAGAATCAAACCCAAGGGCCTTGTGCATACTAGGCTCACACTAGCCAACTGCCACCTCTGACTCCAGACTATACTCTGACTCCCCACAGGAAAACCTTTGCAATGTGTTTCAGACACCGTGTCCTTCGACCCAACTTGCCTCTCTTTCTTTCAGTACAACTGCTTTGGAAACATGTTTCAGCCTCCATGATACAAGAGGCCCTGTTTATTGAGCACTTACTATGTCCTATGTACTGGGTGAGGCATACAATATATGCTGGCTTTATAAGATCTGTTCATTTTCAAAACAGCTCCAGGAAGGAGGTATTTTAAGAATGAGCAGGGACTGGGGATTTAGCTCAGTGGCATAAGCGCCTGCCTTGCAAGTGCATGGTCATGAGTTCCATCCCTGGTACTATTAAAAAAAAAAACAAGAAAAAAAAAAAACCAGAATGAGCAGTGAGTAATCTGTACTCCTGACAAGAAACATTTTCTGACACAGAGCACCTTGAAATGAGGTCATTCACCTGGTCCTGTGTGAACTCAGCAGTCTCTTGACCTACAAGAATTCCTCTTGGGCTGCACTAATGCCAGACAGAAGTGTCACCTGAGAAGGTCACGGTGTAGGATACATTGGCAGCCATTTGACTCTGATAGCACATGTGCACCGAGAGCTCTGTACACTGGGACATGGGGGAATCTATAAAATCAACTATTGGGATGGCTTCGCTGGCATATGACTTTAAAACTCAGTGAAGTACAGGTATGGTAACACATGCCATAATTCTAAACCCCTGGGAGACTGAGGCAGGAGGATCCTAAGTCTGGCCAGGACAACTTATCAAAATAAAAAGGGCTCAATTTCTCTACCTCCAAAAACAACAACAGAGAGAGAGAGAGAGAGAGAGAGAGAGAGAGAGAGAGAGAGAGAGAGAGAGATATTCCCCTTGACCAGAGGTGGAACAATGCAGCTGGCAACAATGGTGTGCGACTTTGCCAGGGAAATGCATGGAAACGTCTCAGGAAATGTAATGCCAGCCAGTCCTGATGAGCCAGGGTAACTGCTGAGGGAGAAAGCAAGCCCTTTTTGAGCCAGATGGGCAGGAGCATAATGCCCACAGTGGGCCAAGCTAAAGGGCAGCTCAGTGCCAGAGAGGAGGGCCCACGGGGACTCAGGTAACTGCTCCGGGGTAGGGAGGAGCCACTAGTAGGTCACATGCAGAAAGGGAGGCAAAGGACAGAAGAGGGTACGTGTGCCCGCACGGAAGCCCTAGTCCACGCAGAGACGCAGGACCACCAAATACCATGCCTGTTATTCCCACTGCAGTGGTCTTCCTCTAAGAGCGCGAGTTACTGGCATGAGATCAGCCTGCCCGGAGTCTCGGCCCTCCCTTCTCAACCTGCAGGGCATCAGCGCTGTGCCCTCAGGAGGAGGAGATGGCTGGTCCACACATGCCTGGCCCCGTGCCACCTGGGCTGCAGATGTGTCACTGCTAAACAGGCAGGTGCATATCTAAAGATAATATTCAAAATTGCCCCAAGGTGGTCGTGAGCGTGAAGCTGGGAGTGCCTGGCACACGGGAGAGGCTCGGCCCAGATGCCAGCCTCCTCTGCCCAGCGTGATCCCAGAGGCCTGCACAGGAATTCAGGTTTTGCTACATACGCACAATCTTTTTGGCTGGCCAGGCTGAGGCTGCTCGAAACACTTGCACTTGTGCTGTCCAGGCTGCTGCCGAGATGCAGCCTTCTCATGTGCCTCACCACAGCCGTGGCGTTGAATGCTTGCTGCAAGGGAAGAAAGAAAATGAAGTTAGCCAGACAAAATATCCAGCAAGTCAGAAGACTCTGGTGGCTTCTTGTAAGTTCTCTGTGTACCCTAAGCATGGTACATGTCTCCAAAGAGTCTCAGGATTCTCTTTCTTTCTTTCAAAGAGGAAAAAAGATAGAAAAATCAAGAAGCAAACAATTAAAAAACAACAACAAAAGCAAAACGATGACAACAACAAACAAAAACCAGCAACGTAGGATTTCAAAACAAGATGATAGGAATTTAACAATGGTTGTTCTATTGCATATTGTTATCTTCAAAGTAACTGCTCAGGCTGTGAGATACAGGCATGTAAGACTGATGATTAAACAATAAAATTTCCTTTGAGCAGTTTCTTTCCCTTTTACGATGACATCTACTGTAACTTTTTCTCAGGATACTTTAGGAAGACAATTTGTACTGCTCCTTCTTCCAAAGGTGTATGGGTTTGTTTAAGCCCACTCCCCATCAAAATGTATTTTGGCGACTTAAAAAATAGTTTTCTTCAGACACCATAAGCTTATAGCACAAATATGAAACATTCTCTCCATAATTTAAGAGAACTGACTTTTAGAATAAAATGTATTATAACAGTTTAATGTTGTAAAATGTGGTTTTAAAATAGTATTTACATTCCTATACATGGTATTTTTGTCCTAAGTCATGCATCTTTGGTGAATAAAGTAGGTCAGTGGAATTAATTTTGTTTCTGTACAGTCTTGCACCACTGGCGTCCGTGGTGAGACAGCTAGCTCTTCGTTATTCATGCTGATTAGAATACAGTTTAGGTCCTAAATAGATGAACACAGAAATGCTGTGTTTAAGTCTATCAAATTTTTACCAGAACATATTGATGACTTAAACACCGATTTTCTGTTTTCTTGGCCCTCCCCATTATCACTGTAAAAACGCTCACTATTTAGAGCTCCAACACAGCGAAGCAAGCCGAAGGGGCGCGGAGATGAAGAAGGAAAGAGGGATGAAGAGCCGGCATGACAGCTGTCTCTTGGTACAGAGGGGAAATGTTAAACTACACACTGGATCCCTCTAACACCATGACACGAATTCCAAGCCTTAATCATTTGCAATTAAAATGAGTAACATTAGTGAGGTTCTGGGGGTTTCTATCCACTCTTGGGAGACAGTAGCTTTTAGAAACAGACAGGCTGGAACTGCACGGCAGGGATCAGGAGGGTGGGTAAAGTCCTGGGAAAGTCAGGAAACGCAGCACTTACTCTCCATTTGCTTTTTGCAAAATTCTTTCGGATCTGGGCGCTAACAGACTCGTGGATATTTTTGCAGAGGGCGGTGTCACCAGCGATCCTGAAACAAAAACAAAGACATTTCTTTGGTGCACAGCCACTGGGTACAGAGAGCCGCATCTTGTCCTCAGGAAAACTGAGGCTGGGGAGAGGGTGATCAACCTGTCCTAAATCTACACAAGCTACCCCCACCATCTCACCGAGTCCTTCTGTACTCTGTACCCCTCCCTCCATCTTCCCCCACCCTCCTGGTGCACCCCACTGCCTGCCTCATTCTCCTCTTTTGGCCCCAATTCTGCACTATCAGAATCCACAGTGGCAAGGTGGCCTGGATTCATCTCCCTCCTGCTCCTTCCTGAGTCCTCCCTCAGCACCAGCTGGAGGCCCCAGTGCTCTGCCCTGTGCTCCCCCACTTCCTCCCTGGCTGCTCGGGGGCTGGCTGCTGGTTTCCTTGTACCCAAGACCCCTACTCTCTGCCTGGCCCAGGAGTTTTGCACCACCGTCTCACACCCAGGGTTTCACAGCTCCTTCTGTTCCCTACCAGCAGAGCTGGGCTCTGCAGTGACATCCTGCACAGCAATGCCACAAGCCCTGTGCCTGCACTTTCTCGGCTCCCTGTGAGAAGGTCACAGCCTTGGCTCAGCCCTGTTTCCTGCGTCTTCTACCTCTGCCTTTCCAAGACAGCTCTCAGAACTTCCACGGTCACATCTACTCTGCAGTGAGCTGGTCCTGGATGGTCCCGGGCCGTCTCTCTTGTAGTTTTTGCTTGTTCCAGAGCAGGGAAGAACTCAGATGTGTTCATCACTTTCACTCTACTCCTCCTCCCTCTGCTGTCTCGTTTCTTTGATCACGTGACACCCCTTTGTCCTCTGCTTCCAGTCTCCTCTTGGGACTCTCTGGAGGTCGTGTGCAGTCCACCCTTCTCCCCCACGCGTCCATCTCAGCCACACCGTCTCTTTCCCTGTGTCCAGCCACGCGGCCTGCCCTGCAGGGAGCCACGTTCTGCTCTCAGTCTATCCTGGCCTTTTCCCTTCCACCTTCCTGTCCCCACTTCACACAAAACCATTCAACGCTAGGTTGGTATCTGGTACCTAAGAAAGGGTTTATTCAAAGTCACAGGCCACACTTCCTGGCTGGAAAGTACTGGTGTAAGAGGGAAACTTTCAACTCTTATATCACGACTGGCCTGGACCCACCTCAGGCCAAGGCCAGGTGTCACAGGCCATGGCTTCAGACTGCTCTGGGTGATGTAAGGAACAGGCTCAGGGGTTATTCAGACAAGAGATCACCCCATTCAGCCTTTCTTTCCCTTGAGAATCGCAACCATGGTCCAGGGCCTGGACAGTGAGTCTGTGCCAGGCTGGCCTATGTTTAGAGTCCTGCCTGCTATTTCCAGCCACTGGCAACCTCCCCCTGCAACGTGCTCGAGTCTCTAATCCCAGCAGGGCTGGAAACAGCCAAGAGGATGCGCTGAAAACGAACCAGTTTCCCGTTCTAACAGCTGCCAATCATCCCCTCTCCCCAGACACACCTCAGGGAAACGGAAATAGTACAGCTGAACGGGCAAATCTGAAACAGAGGAATGAAGAGGTTTGGGGAACCGTGAGCATCTTTATCAAGCCTTTTCTCCCAGAGAGCGCAAGGGAGTGCTTCCTCCTATACCATTTTAAAAAGCCGCACAGTCAGGGAAGGACGCCAGTTCTCATGTGCCAGTGCCCAGCTCGTTCTTGGAACAACTGGGCCACGTGGTAGGAAGTATGGAATTCCTCAGGCTGAACACTGCTACAGGCCAGGCTCCAAGACAAACAGGCTGGGGAGGGGGGGTCAGGGACTCTGGGATTCCTGTGTACCTGCCTGTCTGCAGTGTGGTCTCCGGCACCTGGAGCCCGGCCTGGTGCCTGGATTCTCCTCCCCATGCCGCTGATGTGGGTTATGGTGGGCTCAGTGGTAAGGAAAACACAACTCTGAGCTATGTGAGGAATGTTTCCTGCTCTCTCCCATGGTCGCTGGCTGGCTGCCGCTGAGTCAAAGTCACACTGGGCAGTGGGTGACCCTTGGGCTCCCTGTCAGGTAGTCTTGAGAGTGGCTGGGGGGTGCCGCCACCTTGGGCCACAGTGAAATGACACAGTCCTCCTCCACTGGGCACCATGATGAAAATGGCTGCTGCTGCTGGCGACAGGCCAGGAAGTTTCCAGCAATGGCACTGCTAGTCCTAGCATGAGCAGTGTTCAGCAGCAAAACTAGGGCCTCAACAGGGAAGGTATTTGGTCACCCAGACTGCCAGGCACTGACCAACACCAATGACAAGAATTTGTAAACAGACAGATTTATAAATCTATAGGTAAATACACTTCATTTACATCTCTTGGCTGAGTTCAACCCCTGCTTTAACTATGAAGATGACATTTACATACCCATACCTTTTGCAGCTTGCCTTGCTTTCTCTCTCTCCACTCAGAGATCATCAAAGACCTCTCTCCTTGCTTAGGTTTTGTTTTTGTGGTAAGGGGATTGGGCCCAAGGTCTTTGCATGGAGTCATATCATCAGCCCTTTATTCACTTCTTACTTTGAGACAGGGTCTTAATTAAGTTGCATTTAGTCCAGGCTGGCCCCAAACTGGGGGTCCTCCTGACTCAGCTTCCCTTAATATTTTGCATGAGGTCCACTCTATCTCCATGGCTCTGGTTCTAGCCTCTTGCTTAGTAATGATCCTGGGAATGCTTTGCCAGATTCTCGAGCTGCACTCCGGTTCCCAGGGCCAACCAGAGCTCCCACGGTGACAGGTCTGCATCAGGGAGAAAGTGTCAGGCGACACTCTGGAGCTCAGGAGCGGATGAACAATTTGGCTAGGACACAGCACCTAGGTATCTGGCCAAATGTTAGTTTGAATGTTGCTGTGAAAGTGTTTTTTATATGACATTAATATTTCAATCAGCAGATAGGAGCAATGTAGGTGACATGGGTGGACGATGTCAGGGCAGTGAAAGGCCTTAGGGAGAAAGAAGAGGGTGGAATTCTGCCTCTCGCCTGTCTTCGGACTCCAGCTGCAATACCAGCTCTTTCCCAGCAGTCAGCAGAGCTAGTGCCTCCAGTTTTCAACAATAATCTCTATCATGTTCTTTACTTGGGTTTGCTTATCACTGAAACCAGAGATGCACCCACAGACCAATCAGACCGGGATAAAGGAGCACCAGTGGGGGCCGCCCTGTAATGCATGCATTCCCACTCTGCTGCGCGCCCTCTCCTTCTCTCTGGCCAGCCTTTGGCAGCCTGTTGATTCCTCACAAGCTACCACCAAGTGGAAGGCATCCCCAGGGAGGGGGACAGGAGGATCTGGTAAGAAGTGCTCGCTGTCTGTCACAGGAATGCCTGAACAAGGACCTCTCTTGCCTGGAGTGCCCTGTCCCGAGGCTAAGGGATGGCGTCTGCAATCCCTGAGGTCTCTCCTCGCCTGGGTGGCTTGGGTGAAGTGGGAAGATTCTCTGGTGTCATGAACATTCAGGGCCACAGCTTCTCAAGCAGTGGTCCTGAGTGGCCTGTATTCTGCTGGAGTCTTTCCTCTACTGTCCACAAGCCCCCAGCTGAAGCCACACGTGCCTCTGTCCTCCTGTCTTCAATGCAGATCAGCGGGGGTTCACAGTGTTGTCTGCATCAAATACATTTGTGGTTACCACTTTGCAGTCTGCCCTCCTGGGAGTCTGGAAGTGCACAGTAACAGTGACAGCACTAGGGAAACCCCTCGGATTTAGGAGGCATTTGCTGATGCAGCTCCCAGCTAACACATCTGCTGCCACGCGTGAGACCCGAGCTGGTGACTCTGACACTGCTGTCCCTGGCTGACCTCTCTCCTGAGCTCCACATTTCCAGTGCTGTGCCACTATCGACCTGCACCTAGAGGGCTCCCAGCACACCCAAAGGTGAACTCATCACTGCACCCAAGCCTGCTGCTTTCCCCACATCAGCCTCCCAGCCCCTTAAACTGGAAACCTGGGCTACTCTCCACCCACCCCACCAGTGCTCTAACCAGTGCCTGCAGCTTCTGCACCCCGCGTGTCCCCTGGTGGGTTCTTTCTCTGGCTCCCTCATCCTGCCCTTCTCCCATGCCTCATCTCCTACCACCTGTCCTTGACCCTGAAGCCAGATGGATTTTCTAAAATCACCTCTGATCACCTGCTTACTGCCCAGCAGAGTTCCACTGCCCAGAGTACAAATTTCTCAGGACAAAATAAAATAACAGCAATCCATACATAACAGTGATGCAGTGATGCACTGGGAGGCAGAGTTTCTTCTTTATGCCTGAATTATCTCATTGAAACACTTGAAAAGCTCTCCAAAAGATGTGCTGTGTTATTTACGATCTGGATTCTGCAGCGGAAGACCGAAGTCCTGAGGAGTTTCCCCATGGAGGTAACAGGGCACAGACACACGGCTCCCTGTTAGTCCCTGCCTGCCTTTTCCTCCCCCCCTTCCCTCCCCGCTCCTGTCTCCTCTCCTGCCAGTCCCTGCCATCTTCTCTTGCTCCAGAACATTGAGTACTTGTGGCCTTGTGAACAGATGTGCAGTTTTCAGCCCCATCTGCCCGCCCTCCCAGAGCTCCCTCCCCGCGGCCGACTGCTGAGTCTCCTCCTGGGCGTTACACTGGTCCTCTCCCAGGCCAGAGACTGTGGTTTAGATTTTCAAAAACAGCTGGAGACCAGGATTTCACTGTCCTCCTTCCCACCCTCTGCAGGGTGGGGTCACTGAATAAACACTGGCAGGCTAATCGCTGCTTTTCTGAGGTCTTTTCCTCCTCCAAAATACTGAACCTTTAACAAGTTTAAAGACTGTGGGGATGACGTGAGAAAACTTCTCCAATCTTACCATCCTATAGTTGGGCCTGCCGTCCAAAGTGACTCATTAAACAACACCAGGATTATACACAATCAAAACTGCCTGTTTAGAAAATCCCTTCCTCTCCTCCTTTTCTTTCTCTCGCTTTTCTTTTCCTGTAAGCACGGCAAACAAGAGCGCCACTGTGGAATGAGATGGTTCTGGCAGGAATCCTGGCTTTTCCATTAGCTAGCTGCACAGTGTTAGCTAAATTCCTTCAGTTGTCTGCAATGAGGATAAAGCCTATCTCACAGTTATTTTAAACAAAAAAAGGAGTCAACACTTTATAGCAATCAGCTCAGTTCCTGAAACATAACAGTCTCAACACACAGCAGGTGCTACAAATTAAAACACTGTGACGCCACCTCTGGGCAGGCTGCCTGGGAAGGCTCATGGCGCTGGAGACCCTGGAGAAGGTCTGTGGAGAGTGTGCTGACCGGGGCTCTGCAGCGCTCCTTAGGGCTACTTCCTCCTGAACTCCTTAGCCTTCCCCCGCCCTTCACAGCACTGCAGATTGAACGCAGAGCCTTATAATGCTATACAAGCACCATCCTACCGAGTTAGGACCCTGGTTCTCTAGTTTCATTATGTTGTGCGCTACAGTTTGGATCTTAGCCCCTCCCAGGAGCCCCTGTGTTAGTCCCCAGCTTGGAGCTATCAGAAAGTCATAGAAACCTTAAGGGGAGGGGCCTCAGAGAGGTCTTGGGTGTCTTCGAATGGGACTGTGGGATATCAGTTTCTTTTTCTTCCACTTCCTTCTCACTGTACAGAGAGAGGCTTCTCTGCCACACACTCCCTGCCATGAGGAGCTGCCTTACCACAGGTCCAAATCAACAGGGTCAGCTGACCGTGGACTGAAAGCCTTTCCTGTTTGAAAGTTGATTATCTCAGGTATTTTGTTATAGTTCCTGGTACACTGGGTCTCTACCATTCTTGCATTTATTTCAAAATGGATGTTCAGGGAGTTTTAATAAGACCTACAACTAACTGACTGCACAAGACATTGTATTAATCCCTTACCAACATTATTATTTCTTACAGCCACTCTACGAATTAGGTATGGTTGTTCTCATTCAATGATTAGAAAATTGGGACTCAGAAAAGCAAGGTATAAATACAATGTCACAGCTAGTTACTAGGAAGCTGGGTTCTAACTTGGTCAGTGACATAAATCTGAGGTGGCCCCAGGCACACAGAGTTTGAGAAACACCTATTGGGAAAACATCCAAAAAGGGGAAATACACATAACTTGATTTAAATACTGAGTAATAAATTCAGAGAATAAAACTCTAATCTTAATGTCTCATTGGGAGATTACCTTCAATAAATCTGATCCTTAAAAACTTTCTGCCGACTGAAATTCTGCACACTACCTGTCACTTGAGTACCTTCGGAAGATTACGTCCTAGGCACAAGGCAGCTCTGGTGTTGGCTGCGGAGAGAAGAAAAGCCCCGGACAACAGCAGATGAAACTAACACCTGGGCAGATTTCACAAGTGACAAGAGCTAACAGGAAGTGCACAGGGGGGCGCGTGATGACGCAGTGCTCCCAGGGGTGACTTTTCTTACCATGGGTGCCGAGCTGCTTGCTCACAGGTGTATCTTTTATTTGGGTCTTTCTCCATCAGGTTCCGGATAAAGTCTTTTGCTGTTTGAAAAGGCACAAGGGGAAGAATCACTTGGTGTCTTCAGCAGTATCTGCACCGCTAAAAAGACAGGACTAGCTCTCCATCCTCCTGTACCAGGGAGGACAGGGACAGTGCTGCAAGATGCCACCTGGGGTGAACGCAGAGTGCTTGGCAGGACATGGTGGACCAGGGACGTGAGGGACAGGGTCACAGAACGGACAAGTAACATCCTGTGCTAGCTAAAAATATGTCTGTCACATTTCAAGGTCTGGACACCCACTCCCCACAGAACTGGGCTTCTATGGGAAAGATGGACACTTCTGAGCCAGAAGTATTTCCTGGAGTTCCTTCCTTTCCATAGGTCATGCAGAATATGTTCCAGGCTTGGGCTCTGGGCCCTGGGGAGACAGCAGGGTGCTTCTGGTGAGGAGGAGATGACATAAATAATGAAATACCTCCTCGCAACAGCTCATGGGTGCAGGGAGGCCTGGTGCCATTCATCACTTCCTCATCCTGTTAACTACTCTAGGTGGACTGGTATTTTCTCACTGAGGAAACGCAGGCCCAGAGACACTGTGCCTCTTTCCCCGGTCCTTGGTGCAGCTTCTTCTCCCCTCAGGAAGACTGATAAGCTGCCTTGGGAACATCTCGGTGTGGCAGCATGGCCATGAGGATTGAGCTGGACTGAGAGATGGACCCGGAGTTCAAATCCCAGCTCTGCCACATATTGAGTGATGCCAGTCCAGTTATTCAACCTTGGTCTCTCTGTGTGTCAAACGGGAATAACAGTAACACCCCTCTGACAGGCTGTCCCGAGGACTGAGTTAGCGTACCTACAGGTTTCCAGGACTGCACACGGGAGGTGCTTGGTATAGGTTAGCTATTAATGTTTCATTCCCCGAGTACCCAGATGGGGGTACGGCTAGGAGATGTGGATAAGTGATGTGGCCAGCAGACGTGGCCAGGCTCAGGCCAGACATCCCAAGTCTGTCCCCCAAGCCAAGCTCATAACGGTTCCTCAGGAGTAGCCACAGACTGGTATTTGCACCTCCACAGTTTGTATGATGAAATCCTAAACCCCAAGATGGCAGTACTAGGAGGTGATTAGATTGTGAGGGCAGAGCTGTTTTAAAGGGGAACACTGTCCTCATAAAAGAGACCCCAGAGAGCTCTGGTCTGCCACCCACCACGTGAGGACTCAGCAAGCAGACAGCCATCCAAGGGAGAGAAGGCGGACCCGCCCTAGATATCAGACGGCTGGCGGCTCTGAACTTGTACTTCCAGCCTCCACCACTGTGAGAAATAAACGTTGCTGCTTAAACACCCAGAGCATGGTACATACATTTTTCATAGCAGCCTGAGGATCACTCTGAGCTGCCGGGCCTGGTCCCTCCAGACCTACCTGAGTCAGAGATATCATCCCAGTACGGGGAGTCAAACTCATATTCTGCCTTGAGGATCTGTTCAAAGAGCTTGGAGTCATTTTCGTCATAAAAAGGAGGGTAGCCACAGAGCCTAGAAGACAAGATGGGTAAGAGCTGAGAGATCGTACATTCAGGATGTGGGTTTGCATGCTACCTGGAAGGACTGTCACCCAAAATACGAAAAACTGCACAGGGAGTGCTACAAATACAAGCTCAGCAAAGGGTCCATGCAGTCTATGGTGCAGGTGACACAGAAGTAAAATGACGATTTGATACATAGCTAAAAGGGATAACTCAGGTAATGAGCAGAGCTCAGTACATACACATGTCTATCTTAACCCTTCACACAGTGTTCATCGGAGTCCCACGCACCCTAGAAGCCCACTGACAGCCTTCTGTAGACAAATCTTAGCCACTGGCAGCCTTCTGTAGACAAATCTTAGCCATCTTGCCTGTAACGCTATCTCCAATAGATGGGTTGGTGGAAAGTGTAAACAAAATGTATGCTTAGTATACATTGCAGGAGCCCCCCAGATGCATTTTATTTAAGAAATCATCAAAGGAAGAAAGAAAATTGTATAACCTAGAGTGCCAAGTTGCCATGAGTCGCCCTGAGCTGAACGGTATCATTTGATACGCCTAGCTGGGTGTCTGGAAGGTTCCAGTTTTGCTCAATCTTATGCAGAAGAACAGATGAGAGAAGGTACAAATTATGACACCAAGATACCATAGTGTCAGCCATTTGTCCACTGAGCCACTCTAAAGTTGGCTTCACTTAGAAGCTTCTGTTAGGATGTTGGAACACATAACTCATCAATCTGGAGGAAGGAAGATCATCTAACAAATATAATAGAAAAAGAAATTTTTTATTAAATGTATCAACTACAATTGTCCTACACAACTGTGGGTTCTGGTTGGCCATGGTGACACATACTCTAACCCAGTGCTCTGGGAGTGAGGCTAGAGGATCACAAGTTCAAGCCCAACCTAGGCAACTTGGTGTTTACGTGAGACTCTGCCTCAAAATAAACAATACAAAAGGGCCAGGGAGGTAGCTCAGTGCAAAACCCTGTGTTCAATCCCCAGTACCAGAAAAACATTGCGGATTCTGGGGCTAAGGAAGCAGCTCAGTCGTAAAGTGTGTGCTGAGCATGTACAGTCCTGGGCACATGCTATCTACAATTTAAAAATACCACAGCTTCTCATTTTAACTCTGTTCTCAATTCCAAAGCTACTTTTATTGTCAGCAGGCCCCTGACATAATTTTGGGTCCAAATTTCTTGCCTGACATGCACATGGCCAGACTACAGATTCCTCATATTCTTTTTGGCTTCAAGCCACAGTGGTTCTGTGACTCTCCATCTGTGTGACAGGCTGAGACACTGAGGAAAATACCTGTGACACAGGAGGGAACAAGGGAGGGGAGGCAGGCTCCTGCTGGGTCCGCACCAGTGGAAGAGGTAGGGTCAAGGCCCAGCTGTAAGGACCTCAGAGTAGGGGACAGTGGCGCTCTGTCCTGGAAGGCCAGGTGCAAAGCTGGTGGCACAGGGTGGGCTTGTGGGACCAGAGAATGGCAGTCACGGTGGGAATCGGTAATGCTTCCTCTCTCTCCCGACTCTGCGCAGGGCTGTTCTTAGCATAACTGCAGAGCAGAGACCAGCTCCATGAGAGTAAGTTCACAGTATCAGCACTCTTGGGGCTGCCAGTACGTAAGAAATGAGATGCAGGGTACAACACAACCTGGGTTCCACTGTGCTTCGGCTGCTCCTGCAGCAAACACCAAGAGCACCAGTCGGGTCTGGAGGGGACAGGTGGTATCTTTCAAGGTTCTGAGATATTCAATCGGCCAATATGACTCAAAATCACCTATCCCCACCCCAGGCGGTGTTAGGGGCTGAGTGCCCGGAAAATTTCATTTTTAAAGGTTTGCTGCTTTTGGAGAAATGAACAACACTGAAGGCTTCTGAAAACCACCGCGCATACCTCACTGCCCAAGGAAACCCTGGGCAGCGGGAGATGGCTATGTAAATTTTTCCCATAATGAGGATTTGGGCTAAATGAAATGTGCATATTAGGAAAAGCAGACAGAGCAAAATGTTCGTTTGTCTTGGAAAAAACCCTAAATTTTAGATATATGAGGTTTTTGTTTATTAACAACTGAAGACATTTCATTTTATGGTTTGGCCTTCTTTTCAAGGAAAGCAAATCTTTAAAAATTTCTAAGAAAAATTTCTTCTTCTTGTGCCAATTTTGTTAATGTATATTCTGATTTCTTTTCAACTTAGTTCCTTTTGGGGGCCATGTAGAATATTGTGTTCATGTGGCTATAGAAAGGGCCAGAGAAAAGGAAATGGATCTAGCTTGATGCTGAAGTGAGTTAAAATCAAGAAAGAGGAAAAATATAGTGGTACCTTAGTTCATGAATTTAATTTCGTTCCATGATTCTGGTCACAAAGTGAGTTAGACAGCAGCCAAACTGAATTCAACAGCTTAATGCTCACATTATGGGGAGATTTGATTCGGTTCCCGTCCAACTCAGTTTGTGACCAGAATAGTGGAAAGAATTAGGGTTGTGAACCGAGGTACCACTGTAAATCAGAAGAGCAAATGTAGATCACACAACAGACAACTGATGTAGAGATGTACCATGGCGCTTCCTGGCCAGAGCAGCTCGTGAGTAGATTTGTGCAGGTGGAGCCAAAAGGAGCAATGACAATTTGGAGCTATCCATGCTCACACAAGAAGGGAAGACTGTCATATACCTCTAATCCCTGTGTTCTTCACTAATGGCTCTGAGGTAGGACATATTTTATATATTAAACCCTCCACATAATCTACAAATCCTGTATCATCATGGGTTCTCAGAGATGATAAAGCAATTCTCAGCTTTCTAGGCTTGGAAGTTTACAGTTCATCAACATTTCACAATCAAAGCTTTCCACTGTCACAGGACCATGCGCACTAAGCCCAGGAGTATGTCACTTTTCCCAGGAAGTACGTCACAGCTTCTCAGCTTCCTGTTAGTATTTAGTTCACCATCAACCTCCCTGTGGCACGTGTATGCAAACACGCTGCTGGACTCAGACTGTTTCTCTAGCCCCACCCAGAGCTGTCCTGCATTAGCACACATCACGGTCACACTGTGGGACGAGTCTCCCAGGCATCGCCCATCAGCTTCTTTAGAGCTCTGCTCTGTGCCTGCAGGCTGGTCTGTGTGGACGGAATCCCTTGGACATCAGTGGGAGCCAGCCAAGGGGACCACAGCAGAGGTGGTGAAGGAGGGGGACATCCAGGGTACCCACGCCCCCACCCCCGCTCTCAGGGTAGCTGTGCTCCTGGGCAGAAGTGCTGTTCCTCTCCTGGGAGCAGACTCTCCTGCATCCTCTCTCTCACCCCGGTAACTGATCCCTCATCCCCTTGGGTCTAGGTGTATTTACAACCAGGGTCCCAGTGCTGTTCCTGTAACGCCCTCCCACCCTAACTTCCTATACAGGCCTTGGGCCACTCTTGTTTCAAAAGCAAAGAAACCAGCAACACAGCATAGCCTGACCTGGAACCTATCACAGATTCCTGATCTGTGCGATCCTCCTGCCTCAGCCCCGCAAGTGCTAATTATTACAGGCACACTCCGCCACACTTGGCTTTGTCTGTACTCTTTTAACTACTGTGCTTATTCACTCACAGGAGAAGGAGACTTCAAACTTGAACCCTCTCTTTGGGTCCTGACTTTGAGTTGTCCATGTAGGTCATGTGGATGCCCCCAACCTCACCACTGTGCCTACGAGAAGAGCCCTGTGAGGGGTCCAACCTTTCCAACCCAAGCTCACCCCAGGGCTTCTGCGTTGGGATCAACATAAAGCTAAGCACTATTCCTGACCGTTCTGGCACCCTTCACCCAACCCTGGTACAACTTCCCTGCCAAGCAACAGGCACTTCCTGTCCTGTCCTCAGCTCCGGCCTGTCCATGACCATGTCCGAACTTAGCCTGTGGGTATCGGTGCTCAAGCGGAGCCTGTGCCTAGCAGATGCTAGACTGATGCTTGGAGGAATGGAAGAAGAGGCTGGCTCACTGGCTGCTGAGGCCCCTGGCTGGGCTGGGAAGCAAAGATAAAGCCCTGGGATAAGGAGACGATGCAGCCACCCAGGAGGTCTACATGCTGCCAGCGGACCTTACTCCCTGCCTCTTACACCCCCTCTGCCAGAGGTGGTAGAAACACGAACGTTCCGTGTCATTTCCAAAGAACCCAGCATGCAAGCCTGGCTTGAGGGCAGACTGGCCCTCCTCAGAGGACGCTGTGTGGTTTGGGTCACCCAGAACGGCTCTCCTGGACACGGACCCTCTCCATAGCGGAGAAGGTTTGCCATGGAACAGCAATGAATGTGATACTCGGCAGTGGCCAACTGTGGCTGATGTGGCAGTGATGTGGCAGTTTTTCTTGGAGCCTGAAATGCTACAATGGCATGAAAGCTCCTGTCTAGAGGCTCTGATCCTTCCCCAAGTCCTGTCCTGTATTACGTTCTTCTGCTTCTTTGCCCCTGGCCATGTATCTGTACCCTCCCCCCAAAATGGGTGTGTGCTGAAAGAACGTTCAAATAATCATTGGAGGCTGCCTCTTTTCTGTCCCTTATTGGCTAATATCCTGCATCTTGGCCTCCTGTGCTCCGACACTGGCTCCCCTCGAATTCTGCCCTCTGGCTATTTCCTCACACACCTTGATGCCAGAGAAGACACAGAAAGAACAGGGAGCTGCTGGCATCAGAGGCAGTGGGGAGAAAAGTGCCAGCTTTGTCTGACGTCAGCCAGTGATTATATTTTATTTAATTATATTTTACTTCACGCTTTTGAGGTAGGAACATTTTATGTGAGTTCCACCCTCTCAACATGTTTAAGCGCATAACACACTACTGTTGGCCACGGCAACAGCGGCATACAGCAGCTCTCTAGAATGGGTTCGTCTCGGCTTACCCAAAGTTTATGCCTTTGATTAGTAACTGCCTGTCCCCCTATCCCCCACCAACCACATTTTTATTCCACTAGTCTCTTTTTAGATCCCTCAGGCAGTGGAATCACGAGTGAGTGGTCTATGTCACTCAGCATTGTGTCCTCAAGGTCCATCTATGGTACAGCGTAACACTCTTCTTCCTCTGTGCCCTGTGCCCTCGCGCCTGCCCTCCCTCCTTCTGCCATGGGATAACGTGGCATGCAGGGCCTCTCCAGATGCCACTCTGTGCCCTTGAACCTCCCAGTCTCCAGAATCATGAGCCGGATAAACACTATTACTCATAAGGTGCACAGTCTGCGATATTCTGGTGTAACTGTAGAAAACGGAGCAACACAGCGCCTGAGGAATACAGAGGCTTCACTCATCAGACATCCATGCTGTTCCTCCTACAGGCCAGGTACTGGGTTTGTTCCCGGAGATAGGATGAGGCAACTTCCTCCCTGTATGTGCTCAGGGCATCAGGAGAGAGTCCCAATGAGAGAGCAGCAACACAGGCAGTAACAGCCACAGAGCTACACACACGCCATCCCAGGAAGGCAGAGTAGGTCACACACAGAACCTAGGCTGGATTTGCGGGGAAGAGGTGGGGGGTGGTGGATTCCAATGCATGTCAGAGGGGGCGCCAGAGATTTACAGGAGAAACTGAGGGACTACAGGCGGGCTGGCTAAGGCACGGAGGCATAGCGGAGCACAGTTTACCAAGAACCAAAGAGGCATTTGGTGGTGCTGTATCCAATGTAGTCACTATGTAGCTAGCCTGCTACTTAGGAGGCTGAGTCAGGATGATCACAGGTTTGAGACCAGCCTGGGAAACTGAGAACCTGTCTCAAAATGCAAAGTAGAAAGGGCTTAGGTTTCAGTTCAAGGCTTCCTGGGTTCATGGCCAACTCTAGAAGAAAAGGCGTGGCTGATGGGGTGGATGGTGCTGAGGCTGCGCAGACCTGAGCTCCCCACCCCAAGGCGGGTGGTCCATCCTGTGCGGCGACGTGGGACAGCTTCAAGTGGTGAGAACCAAGCAGCCAGGGGGCATCTGGTGTTGTCGTAGAAGGGGCAGGTTTAAGGCCAAGACAGTTTAACATCAAGGGAGTAGGTCAAACAGAGGTGCATGGCCCCAGTGGGTGGCAGCGGAAGGACAGATTCATCTCATCACAGGGTGATGGCAAGGCCGGCGGGCATTGGTGGTCACCAGCTCTGGGGATGACCAGGCTTGGACTAAAGACTGGGTGAAGGATGGGAAGAGGGGCGAGCAGATGATAGGAGGGACAGACCTGGGCCCAGGGCTGAGGATCTGACTCACTCCACACAAACCCTGCAGTAAATCCCGCCTCCTTGTGGTGAATCTGCTCTTTGCAACCCGATGTGCACCTCCCATAGAGGGGAGGCAGTGATTCCCACAAGCTGCAGAGCGCTGGAGCAGGTAAGTGTGAGGGATCTAGGCGGACACTCAGCAGGCAGCTGGAGGCGGAAGCCCGCAGCCAGGGACGCAGCCAGGGATGGGTCTGGTCTGGGGATGCTGAGTTGGCTCCAGAAGCATTTGCATTAATGCTAAGAGAATAGATGGGCTCTCTCCTCTCTCAAGAGGCTTCTGCAGTCACAAAAGGGGCTGCTCAGGCCCTCCCCAGAACTAATCTGACCCACAGATGTGTTTGTTGGGCAAGCAGTGATTTAAAACAAATGCAGCTCTGAATGACCACAGACAGCTGCTGCTCTAATGGTCTACCACAGCCCCCACAAGTTCCCCCTGTCCGAGTCTGGGGCACCAGAATGCAGGTCCCTGGGCACCTTGTACAGACTTCTGGGGGAGTAAGAACCCAGTTGTTTGTCCTTTTCCTTGGATGAGCCCCACCAGCAGCGAAAGCGACACTCTGCTGCTCACACAGTATGTGATCCCCTGTCACTGTTCCCATTAGGACAGTGACTCTGAGTTAAGGGCTGAGATGGAGCCAAGGGAAGGCTTCTTTCAAGAGGAGGGGGAGCCTTCGTACCTTGCAGGTCATTCTTGGGCTACTGGAGCTGCAAAAAGGAGGGAGCTCTGCGGACCCACTGACCCTCGCCCACCTGTCTCCTCTGGACCCGGTGCCCCTCACCCACAGGTGCTGCAGGGAGACAGAGGAGCGTCAGGAGGTAACCAGGAGAGGCTGGTGGTAGCAGGTGTGACTTGCCAGTCCACGCCGTGGCTCAGCCTACTACCAGCAGCATCCCTGGGAATCTTGCCATGGCTTAAGGTACCTGCATCCTCCCCACTTCAGTGTATTCTAAAATTTGTTCTGTTTTTATAAACGTAACTCAGACCTGTAGTTTTAAAAGTCTGGTAGTTTTAAAACTACAGGAGAATGTGAAGGAAAGGCTCATTTCCAGGTTCCCATTTCCACGCCTGCAAATGATTCCTGTGACCACTTTGCAGAAACTCTCTTGGCACAGACAGGTGAACGAGCAAAGGGACACAAGGACAGGGTCAGGAAGTCACATGGCCCAAGTAATCAGCACAGGCTGGAAGATTGCACCGGAAAACCAGCCAGCGCCCTGTGTTTATTTCGTGCGGCAGGAAGTCCCTGGTGTGAACATACACGGTCCTCCTCAGGGGAACAGTCTTGCTTCTGCCATTCATGTCACCTGGTGCCCTCCCTTCCTCCTGCCCCAGAAGGGAGCACAGCCCAGCACCTGCCGCTGCCTGGAGGCCTCAGCTCCCAGACTGCTTCGGGCCTCCACAAGCACGAGGGCCTCGGAGACAGAGGAGAAAGACTGCCAGTCCGGCAAGTCCCCCAGCCATCACCAAAAGCCGACAGCACTGGCTACACCCGGGCACGGACAGGGTGGTCCCAGTGTCCTTCTCATGCTGTTTTCACTGTAGCTGCGCTACAGGGGGACAGAAGCTCAGCACTGAACTGCAAAGTAGACAGGAAATGTAAAACGCAGGCAGCAAAGGTTCATTTGGAGGCGGTGCAGGGAACTACACCGTCTCAGCCTCAGCCTGGAATGGCCCGGGCTGTTCTCTGTGCTCGGATGCTCTTCTCCCCAGCCTGTGTGTCAAGCTGCTCACATGCAAAATTCTGTGGTGGCTCTTGTTTGCTGACCTCGTCAGGATCAGGACAGGGGTCCCTTGCCTCTTCTCTGTGCTCAGCCAGCCTCCTGGACGCTGCTGCTGGGGCACTCACACTGGTTTCGGTCTGTCTACACCCCACTGTGTCTCTGTTACACTCCCAGCTCCCGAGGCTGGAGAAGGCGCCTCATTCACGTTGTGTGGTCCTAGTAGCTAACGCCACACAATATATGCACTCAGCAAAAGCTTGTTGGGTGAACGAGTCTTTGCATGTCTCCATCTCCCATGGACAGTCATCCCCACCTTATTCGGTCTCTCTCCAAACACTTCCCATTGTTACGGTCCAGTTTAAGTCCCTTTTCTTCCCCCAGTCTTCTCAAGAAACTTACTGTGTCTTATTTGAATGATTGTGATGTGGGGGATCCAACCCAGGGCCTTGCACATGGTAGGCAAGTGCTCTATCCCACTGAGCTACGTTCTCAACATTCCTTTTAAAATTTTTATTTTTGAGATAGGATCTTGCTAACGTGCCCATGTTGGCCTCAAATTAGAACTACCTTCCTGTCTCAGCCTCTTGAGTACTTGAGATTATAGGGATGTACCACCATGCCTAGCAATTAAGTCTCACTATTGGGGTTGTAATGTTTATCTTCCTAATTCATGAGTTCACAAAGGTGCCAAGTGTAACCCAGTGAGTCCCCAACTTACAAACATGTGAGTTGTGAACTTTCACAGATATGAACAGACCCCACGTTATGACCATTTACAGATGCAAACAAATCCCGGAAACAGCTCGAATGTCTCTAGGACATGGTCACAGCCATGTTGCTGTGTACACACTGCACAGTGTGATAGTGCACAGCAGTATGTTCAGAGCTCAGGAGGAACTCCAGGGATGCTGTGGAGGGTGCTGCTAGGCAGCGCAAAACAATATACCTTTTATATTTGTGTCAAAGGTGTGTAAGACTCACCTTGTCAGACTTACGAACAACTCTGACTTATCAAAGTTCTCTCAGAATGGAACTTGTTCATAAGTCAGGGACTTGCTGTATTTCTTCTGTATTTTTCATTTAGCACTCAACATGACTTAATGCATATGGGTTAACCGATTCCTTGACAAACAGGAGATGCTTTACACGAAACACTTACCATTTATGTTTGTATGTAACAGCACATACATAAGCTGATATAAGGGTGTATTTTGTAGGTGGTTGTGGTACAGCGCTTGCCTAGCATGTGTGCAGAGGTCCTGGGCTTGACACCCAGCTCCATGAAGAAAGAAAAATATAGAGATGAATTCTCTAAGATAGGTGTCTGCTCCGGAAAGGAAACTTTCAATAACTTTCCCAAGTGTAATAATTTTTCCAGCTATTTTTGCAGCAAAGCCTCCTAAAAATGACACCCTTCAAGGCAGACTGGGATGAACATAGCAGACCTTCAGCAAATGTTCCCCCAGTCCCATTCCCCAGAGCCTGCCACCTTCCTCCCCTAGGCAACCATCTGTCTGATGACATCGCAGAGGTGGCAGTCCCTGCTCCCACGATGAGACCACACACCAAAGCTGCAGGTATGTTTGAAGAAGGATTTCTCATACAGAGGGGATTTTCAGAGTCACGGATAAAGAGGTCATCGCTTGGTTCAACCCCTCATCTTGGACTCTGGAGAAGAGATGAGGAGATGGTCACAGGGTCACAGTGGCAGAGCTAGCGTCTGGTTGTGCTCTTCTCTAGAAGAACAAAGGCTATTTCGGTCCAATCTTAAGCTACTTATGGAACACTGATGTGAAGTGAGATGTTGTCACACAGCCATAGATAAGACAGACCCGAGTCTTGCCCCGCTGAGCTCTGAGGTCCAGCCTCACGTACAGGACATCATCTACAGTAAAAGACCAGTTGCGGTGAGTGCGTCTCACGGAAGTTAGTAACCAGGGCAACCGTCTAATGAGCATTTCTGTGTGCCAGGAGCTGACGCTTATGACTCAAATGTAGTGTCTCCTTTTAAGGCACACTTGGGGGGTGGTGAGTGTTCTTTAAGAACGCAATCTTCCATTTCTAGAGGAGAAAATCAGTGCATGAGAGGTTAGACAACTCGCTCCTTCCTGAAGGGCAGGACAGAGCTTAGAAGACTTTTTGTGCAACTCCTGAGCCAAGTCATACTAACCTTTAGATGACCAGCCTGATACAACACTGCCCAGATGGGAACACTCTTTCTAAACCTGCCCTTAAGTCAGCATTGCAATCAGAGCTGGTGACAAGACCGCATGACCTGCCACAGAATTAACAAATAGCCCAGTGTGTCTGCAGTCATTAAATCAATGTCTAATGTTCTAACCTTCCTGAAAGCCAGACTGCAGGAAAAGGCCTAACCTCACTACGTCCTGTCTGTGGGACACAGGGACTGAAGAAAAATGGTCTGTGTCACCACTGAACCAGATTCCAATACAACCATGCTGACTTACCTGTGTTCAGCACTTTGCTCCTGTGTTAGCTGCGTGGGGACATAAGGGAGGAAAGTCTCTTTCTGATAAGACCTTATGAAATTTGATGGAACAGGGCAGAAGATGTGGCATGGCCAACAGACCAGGGGAGCCAGGGAGTAAGTTACATACATCACAGTAAGTTTTCTGAGTAACCTGGGACATGTGCTTCTAAAGTTTTGAACTTATTTAAAATATTTTATCTAAAATATTTGAACATGATGGTCCATACTGACAACTGACTGGAAACCTAGATTTCTCTGTTTTGATCTCACTGGACTTAGAAAGGCTCTGAGGAAAGATGAGTGACTTTCCTAGGAAAGGATCAATTCTGCTTTCAGAGTGGCTGAGATGTGCAGCTATGGGGACTCGGTCCTATGTCCTACACTTGAATACTGAAAATGAAGCAATGTAGGGTTTTGGGGGGATTTTTTGGGAAGGAACTCAGGATTTTTAAGGAATCAAACTCAGGACTTCATGATTGCCAGGCAGGTGCTGTGCTACTGAGCTAATCACCCACTGGCCAGAAGCAACGTAGTTTTAAGTAGCATGTAAAGCCTCAAAACTACTCACCAAATCTAAACTTAACACTGCTACTAGATAGTGGGTAAGAGATGACTTACTGTTTTGTGCTTGGTGTTACGAGGAAGCTGATAGAATGTTCTAGACCCGCTTTAAACTTCGATCTTGTGTGCCAATATTTCTGTGCATTTAGCCAAGGAGCCTTGAGTGTAAGAATGGCCTGAGCCTGCTGAGAACACATACTCGAAGGCATGCTTGTAAGGGAAGAATACAGTATTCCCTGCAATTAGTCCAGGGTGCCAAAAGTGTCTGAACGCCCCCTGCCCCTACCCCTACATATTACACATAATATTAGCAACCCCAGGCCCAGCAGGTTTCTGAAAAGTACTAGCACCACTGGCCACATCTGTCCCTGTGGACACTCCTGTGGGTCTGATACGCTGGGCCACTGAGTAGCCAGCATTTGCCCTCCTGTTTCTGCCCTAGGCAGGGACTCAACAAGTGTTTACTGAATGAATATCTGGGGCCTGTATTAAGGAATCTAAGTTTATTCATCTTACTCTGGATACTGTGAAAGCCTTAAAAATAATAAAAATAAAGCCAAGTTTTTAAAGCTGATCTTTTTTTTTTTTTTTTTTTTTTTTGTTATTCACAGGGCCTCCTTAGCGAGCAAAACAGGTTTGAGTAGATTACTTGACTTTATAGACTAGACTAATGAGGTCAGCATCATTACATGTACACAATCCAATGACATCAGTTACTAAGGATTTCACTGTGTGCATTCCCAGAGGTTTCTGCTTGCGAACTTAGGGGTGAGCAAGCTGGAAGATGCAGGACTGGATTGCATACTAAAACCACTGTCAGGGCAACTCCAACAATGTGCTATTGATGGAATCCCCATGGATAAATGGCCCCATCCTTCCCTGGGGTTTGGGTAATGGCTTGAAAGCTGAGAATGGGTAAGCAGATTAGGGAACATTTTGGGGGAGAAAGGAGAGGGACAATTAGAAGGAAAAAAAGGAAACACATTCCTTCAAGTTGGTACACAACTAGAACGGATGGGAGGTGCCTTGGGAAGGAGAGAAGGTATGGAGGGGGAACAACTCGCTACCCCAAGCATGAGAAGAGCGGCCTAATCCATCTGGAGTCAGCCAAGTGGACACCGCCGTGGGGACATTGAGGGCAGCAGCAGAGAGACCCTGAGCCTCCCACTTCAGGGCCAAACACAACTCAGTTCCAGCCAAACACAAAACAGGGAGCAATATGAGCGAAAGGACAAGCCAGGAGAGCTTCCACCGTCAGTATTCAAGAGTTAGAAAACACACAGTACAACTTGCAGCAGCACATGAATTTCAGACCAAAGCATCAGGGGATGCAGACATCCAATCTGGAGGTGATTAACACCAAGCCCTCAACAATCATGCTGCACCAGGAGCTTTACAAATTAACTCCTGCATTTAGACTTTGCCTTCTCTGTGGCTGGGTGCTTCCTTCCTCCCTATTTCCCTTCCCTCTTTTCTCTTCTTCATTTCCACCTCTCCTCTCCCTTCCAGCCTCTCACCCCTCCTTCTAGTTCTGATGGGTAGGCAAACAGCATCGACATAGGCCACCTGTCCACTTGGGAAGACCCTGGACCCAGCACACCTTAGGGTGGCATCCCGTGCCTGCCTCCCTGGCCCCTGGCAAAGGCGCAGACACTCTCACCGTGCACTTCGGAGACTGGTCACTGCACATGATCTGAAACGTGCTGCGAGATGAGGAGCCTGGAAGGACGCCCAGGGCACCGTGTCACTGGAGTCGTGCGTGGGCTTCCTCCCCTGTCCTCCTCAGGGCTTCCTGCTGTGCTCTGTGGGTCAGGTACAGTCTGTCCTCTCCCCACCTCCGCCCCACTCCGCTTGGTCACAGCCCTGCTTGGCGCCAGCCCTTGGTTTGATTTTATTCTTTTTCCACCGATTCTTGACAGTTACTTTTTTCCTCCTCAGGATTGGGGGATGGAATCCAGAACCCTCTACTACTGAGCCACACTCCCAGTGCTTTTTATTTTATTTTTTTATTTTGAGACAGGGTCTTGCTATTGTTATCCATGTAGGACTTGAACTTGCGATTTTCCTAACTCAGTCTCCCAGGTGCTGGGATTATAGGCATGAGCCACACCTGCCTGGACTCACAGTAAATATTTAAAAGTACATTAATCTCTTCATTCTCCTGTGCTCTCAGCATGATGCTAAAGGAATTTAAAAGCCTGGTAATTCCAAAATTATATTTTTCTCATTCTCAAGTTTTTGAT
Organism: Hydrochoerus hydrochaeris; assembly: GCA_004027455.1. Taxonomy (NCBI): domain Eukaryota; kingdom Metazoa; phylum Chordata; class Mammalia; order Rodentia; family Hydrochaeridae; genus Hydrochoerus; species Hydrochoerus hydrochaeris. Next base: position 201,758 of record PVLA01002777.1, on the reverse strand, counting down.
ATCAATGGTTTGAAGCTGGATCAACTCTTTTAAACTACATTTTAAAATAGTTCCAAAGTGAATGGTTTACCTTTTCTCTTATATAGGAAGGAATTTTATCTTAGATAATTGGGTCTTGAGGGATAAACCATCAACCAATGTGACAGGTCTTGCAGGGACTGTTTAAGGACAGAGCTGTCTCCTTGGTCTGGCCTGACTCTCTCCTGGCAGAGTCCTACCTGTCCTTCCAGACCTGGGTGGCTGTCACCTGTCCTTCACAGCCTTCCTCAGGCCTCAGGCAGTTCACAGTTCTGCCCCAGGAACTCTGGCCTCACCACAGCAGACAAGCCTGGATTGTGATTTAGTGTTTGCTGTCTGTCACCTCCAGAAGTCAGGAAACACCTCTGAGGTCAGGCCCGTAATGAATCCATCTCTGCAACCCCATCATACTGTCTGACAAATATTAGGTTCAATGAATGTTAGTTAAGTGAGTGCCTGTCAATCTCCTGCCCTCTGTTTTCCAGGCTAAATATCCTGAAGTGTTTAGCTGCTATGGAAATGGCACCTTCCAGGAGATGAGCTGAGATGAAAATCACGAAGCACAGGGAGTAAAATGTTTTTCCATCTGGCCTGATGCTACCTGGTTTAGGGTGTAAAAGTGCTGAATGTGAGCCACTCTCCTCCCACTTGTCCCTTGGTGACACCCTCTTTCCTCTGGGCCCTCTACAAGGCAGTGCCATAGGTATCTGTGGACACCTCAGTCTAAAGTCGCTGGCAGGGAGCTGCTCCCACCACCTTGTAAAATGCAAAATTTCTGGCCCTCGTTGAACTGTTGTCAAATGTGCCCCTCACTGCTGTACATAACTAGTGCCCACTCTTTGAAACCAGAATATTTTGAGGGTATGGCACAACAATTAATCAAGTCACTCCTCTGAAGCAGGGAGAGGGGGCCAAGGGCCCCACAAGGAAGCTAGAATACAGCCAAGCAGGACTTGTGTTTGACACTAAAACTACAGGGACTCAAAGCTGCAGATGGTATTTAGTGTCCACAAAAGCCACTACTACAGAGGATAGAGAGGAGCAGTGGGCCTTTCTGAAAAGCCCTGGGAAGTAGCCAAACTGAAAGACAACCAATGAACTCAAACTGTCAACCTGGGAATGGCAGCAAACAGTCCATGTGTGCAGAACTAGAAAGACAGAAGCCAGAATGACAGAAGGGATGTCCAGTGGCTGGTGGTCAGGCTTTGAAGCTCCAGAGAGAAGGGGAGAAGAAATGACCAGTCACGGTCACTCTGAGCAAAAAGAGGAAGAGCTACGCTGTTGGACCGAAACCTCCCTTAGTTGCAAAGGGTAACCTGGAGACCAGCACAAGCTTTATGAGCACATCCATGGCCACCCAGCTCCAGTGTCCTGTCCACCAAGAGAACTTCTGGTTTGAGTTGGCTCCTCTAGGAGCGTCCCCTTTAGGGAACAAAAGTAGTCATTCATTGGCCGCACATATCCAATCTTCTCATGGGCACGAACTCACTGTGATTTAGTAAATGGACCCTCTTTTTTTTTTTTTTTTGACACCCTAGTTTTTAAGTCTCCTTTGAGTCTGGTTAGTGTGAACTCTTTTATAGGGATTGTCTGAGCAAAATGAATACACAGATTCAAGATAGTTCCTAAATCTCCAAAGCTAAAGCCCAGCCTGCGGGCCCAGACTAGGCTGCCCCACGCTGCAGCCCTCACAGGGCACAGGATGATCGCTGGCTGCTGGTGGAGTGGCAAGTGCTCCTGCTCCCGGAATGCAGTGGGAAGCGCCACGCTGCAGTACTCTAGGCTTGGGGCTAGGGCTCAGGGATGGCACTGAGCTCGTGCACAGATGCTGGGCATTGTGGGCCCTCCCTGGAACATATGTGTTCCATAAAGAGCCAGCTGTTAAGTTTCAAAGGGATGGGGATGGGCTTGGATCATGTTTTGTCTCAAAAAACAGACTCAGCGTGCAGATTAGGCAGCCCTTGATCCGAAGCTAATGAAGCTGTGTACACCAGCAAATCAACATCGTGTCACTTAGAAAGCGAACAGCGTAGGAGGCCAGTGAAACACTAAGTGTATTATCATTATCATATGTATTTTGTCTAGAGTTTCTTCCAGGCAGTGGTCAGGGGTCACGGCCACGTCTAGCAACACATGTCCAGCCTCTGACCTGCCTGCTTCAGTGAGAGAGAGGGAATTTCCTTATCTTTCTCAGTTTCATTATTACCAAAAAGTCACCGTGTTTCTCTGCAGTCTTTGTACCTATAAGCTTAATTCAGGGCAATAGGCACTGTCTGATCTTGAAGTCATGAGAAGGAAGAGGAAACTTATTATTTAAAAAACAGTTTGGTCCCTAAGACCCTGATCTGCATCTTGAGTGGAGAAATCTATGCCATAGAATCTGTGTTGTGTTGGCTGAGATGGGCCCATGCATTCGATTTCAATATTTTGTCCTCTATCTTTTCCGGTAGCTTAAACTACACGGGCAAAGGTATATTTTACAAATCCTAATCCCCAGAGGAAGATCCCTGGCAGGATGACGGCCCGTTAAAAAATTCATACCCTTGATAGGAAAAATGAGTTCTCCTTCCAATGACGGAAAACAGAAAAAATGAGAATAGACACTAGAGGAGTCAATCTCACAAGATTCTGCACTGGCAGAAGGAGAAATGTTTCCACGGTGCACGGAGAGGTGCAGATCTGGGCTGTGGCCTGCTCCCGACGCTTTCGTTGGTATCTCAGCCTGACAGGCTTATCAAATGAAAGCAAGAGTGCTGCTTTCCGAACACCACAACCTCTTTTCCACCCAGCAGAGGGGAAGAAGGAGGAGCCGCTGCCATTCCCGGGGTAGCTGTCTTCCCTGGCAAGCTGCCTATTGTTTTTGGCCTGCTCAGCTGCCTTGCTCATAATCTACAGACAATGGATGGGGACAGGCGACCAGGCTTTGAGAGGCACGAGAAGTAGCCAGTGCTCAAGCCGGATACCTGTGAATTCTTCCTTTTTTAAACACTGGTTTGTGCCATCCACACCAGCCCAGGCCACAGCAGTCTGCATCAACCTTCCAGGTACCATGGCACCTCTGCCCTGGGCCTGCATCCCTCTGCAGGGTGGCTGGTCTATCTCTCCTCTTGGCTTGTGTCGGCCTTATCAAAACATCAAGTCAGACCTTTTGTGGTACCCCTTCTCCTGAATACCCATGTTCTCACTGATAACTTCACTCCATTAACTGCTGCAGTCAGATGTGCACACAGACCACCGGCCTTGACTCTTACCACCATCATTCCCAACAACCGGCTTTTCCAGAGAACTTCTCTATCTCAGGCATTGTTACAGGTGCTGAGGATAGAAGGGGGCAGTGACTTAGTGCCCCTCATGACAGTCCCACTTTTTGTGCAAGTGAATAGCTTAGAAAAGATGCTAGAGAGCTTGCCTTTGTGCACTTTATCTGCCACAGCGGGACACAGCCAGAAGGTGGCCATCAGCAGGCCAGAAGGATGCCCTGACCAGGAACTAAACACATTGGCACCTTGAACTTCCCAGCCTCCAGCACATGCGCTAGAAATGCCTGTTCAAACCACCCACTGCACGGTACCTTGTTGGGGAAGCCTGAGGATAAGACAGGGTTACTTAGGTTTAACTCAGGAACTGAAGAAAGGATTGGTTACTATGCACCTCCTATGCCTGTACCACTGCCTTCCTCAAAGCTAAGACTTCAGGAAATAATTGCATTATATAAGCCCAAAGTGATTCTACACACATTAGCACAGACTAGAATTGAGGTTGTTCCAGGCTCAAACAGATATAAAAGAATAACTAACCAGAGGGCCAGAACAGGAGTGATTTTTCACCAGTCCAAGAAAAGATTTCTCTAAATGATTAACACCAGCCTGGGTCCTTGCAGAAAGCCTTAAATCAAGCTGCTAGAGACAAGACACCGATCAGAATCTCAGCTGTGAATTTAGGGATCCAAGGTAAATAACACAGGCCACATGTCTTGGGTTTATGCAGGAATCCCCCTAAAATAATATGCCAAATTTTGAGTGCATGTGTGCAAGTGTATGGGTGAGTGAGTGTGTGTGTGTGTGTGTGTGTGTGTGTGCGTGTGTTCATGTGATGGATTTTACTAGGATACAGGGCTGGCAACTTTCATTAGATTCTCAAAAAGGTCTGTAACCCATTTCCTCTATAAAAGGATGAAACTGCTGCAGGGGGGTTGATATGCTTTGAAAGCAAATGTACCACACAACTACAATATCAGTGTTAGATCTCAGAGGAACCTGCCCTGCACCTATTTCCATAAACGGGAGTCCTTCAGGCCAAGCATATTATAATGGATAAAATTCCCCGGTAATAATGGTGAGAATCTACAGGAGCTGTCACCTAAATCCACATTAAACTACCAAAGCTGCCCAGCTGAATGTCGCTATGGAAAGACCATCAGCTTGCCAGATAGTGAAGTAAAAGCGATACGGGGGTTGCTGCCAGCATCCTTGGATGAGAACAGGATGCCACCTATTGTGGGAACTTTCTTACAGCCACCTCTAGTTTTTCTTTGTGTGCAGGGTCGGGTTCTGTTTGCCAAAAGACATTCTCTTCCCTGGGGATGAGGAGGTGGGGAATTCATTGGTACAACACCCCCTCATAACTGCAAAAAAACCCACTGCGATTAAAAAATAGCCTCAGGCAAAACAAAACATAACAATAAGAAACACGATTAATGATTGGAAACAGTTGCAAACATTCTATGGCCGAGGACTCCATTTTCTGCATTATGGAGATAAGGCATCTGAGACGAAATAAGGAATCCAAAAAAGAAGCATCTAAATTTTGATTGTCATTATAGTTTTCCTAATTATGATTTTAGAGATATCCTAATATTTTCATAGTGGTTTATCTCACCCCCAAAGCTGAGATGAGACATAAATAGATTCTCAGTGAAATGCAAACCAAAACCAAAATGAGGTATCAATTCCCACTCACGGTATTATCAAAAACTGGAAAATATAAGCTTTGGCGTGTGTACAGACAAATTGGAACCCTGTGCATTACTGCTAGGAATGTGAATCTGAGCTGTTGCTATAGAAACTGCTATTGGTTCCTCAAAAGTTAAACACAGAATTATTGTATGATCCAGCAGTTCTACTCCCAAATTTATAGAACCCAAAGAACTGAAAGCAGAGATTCCAACAGATATTTGTACATTTATGTTCACAGCAGCTTTATTCATAATAACTGTGAAATTAGTTGTCGCAAGGTGGAGACAACCCAAATGTCTCCTGAAAGATGAACAGGTAAGCCCAGTATGGTATCTACATGTACTGAAGTACAGTATTGGCCTAATAAAGGAAGGAGATGGTGATGCAAATGATCTTTTGAGGGTACTGTGCTAAATGAAATAACAGAATCACAAAAGGACAACTAGTGTACAGTTCCTCTTTTGTGAGGTGCCTAGGATAGTCAGAGTCAAGAGGCATCAGTAGAACAGGAGCAGAGAGAGGAGGGAATTACTGTTTTATAGGTACAAAGTTTCAATCTGAGATGATAAAAAGCTCTCAGAATTGGACAGTGGTGACAACGTGCATTGTCATGAATATATTTAATGCCACTGAACTGCACCCCCAAAGTGGCTGGAACGATGTTTTGTCTTATGTATATTTTGCCACAGTAGGAAAGAGGGGTTCAGAGAAGCTACTTACAAGATGTAGGCAATCACCCCGATGGACCAGCAGTCCACGGCTTTGCTGTACGGCTTCTGGGCAAGAACTTCCGGAGCTATAGAGAGATAAAAAGAAACACATGCCTGAGACCGAAGACAGGCATCAGGGCTTACTGTTTGCTGCTTTCTTTCTCCCGTCTGCTATTTGAACTGAACTGTCTAGAGGGCTATGGGGATAGCCCAGTAGTAAAGCACACACAAGGTCCTGGGTTCAATCTCTGACACCAAAATAATCAAAATAGCTATTATTTTTAAATCTAGTAGAGAGATATGACCCTTCTTATTTGCTGGGTTTTCCAACTAGAAAGAAAATGTTGTGTGTGCATGAGTGTGTATGTGTGAGTAGGGGGGATTATCAATCAATCAATCAACAATTTTACGATGTTGCTATGTAGGGACAGCACCAGCTCAACCAGATAAACATGAAAAGTTTAATCCCCAGGATCTACAGCATGTGAGTTCACATCATGATGACTTAAGGCACCATGGGACACACAGATGAATCTGTCTGTGTCTCTCTGTCTCTCTGCCTCTCTGTCTTTGTCTCTGTCTCTGTCTCTGCTTCCGTGGAGCTGATAGTTCAGCAGAGCCAAGAGCTCACACTTGTGTCTGAGGCCCCACTGCAGGCTGCTCTTACTCAGTCTCTTTGGTTTGGGAGAAGTTATTTGTTAGTAGCATCATCTCATTTGCTCATCAGGGAAGCAGGAACATGCTACCTAATCCTGCTTTGCTAGTGCTGACCCACAGTTCTATAAAGAGTCACCCCTGTGTTCCCTGCCCTCCCTGTCCTGGCCCTGTGACCACAGAGTGTCAAAGCAAAGACCAGGCCAGTGCTGTGAGGCACTATGCAGAGTAGGAACAAGACCAGGGGCCCTGGCAAAGCACACTCTCTCCTTCCTCCTTCCTCGGGGCTCTTGGGCAGCCCAGATAGTGGGAGGAAAGAGTCTCTAAACGAAGGACTGCTCCTGCCTCTCCTCATCTATCAGAAAGTGGAGGTACTGGCCACCCCCCAACACACACATTCAGGGACAACGCACTTCAGGCCTTTCACTTTCCATTGGAAAATCCACCACCAAGGTCAAGCAGCTACACGAGGCACTGCAGAGACTCAGAAAGCAAACAGCTGAGTTTCAAGCAGCTCTATCTGGACACTGGAGTGTTCAGGTTCCTGAAGCCACAGGCTCCCTACACTTATGTAATTTTTAAATTGGGAGATTCTGTTTAAATGGCAACCTTTGTAACACCAAATCTATGGTTAAAAAAAAAGACTCCTGGGCACAGATGTCACGGATGTCACAGGAAAGTTCTAAATTGGTGAGTCGGGATAACAATATTGTGGGTGAAAGTGTAGGTAACTTGTGCCAAATTCTTCTTCTTCTTTTTGGTGTTCTGTGTTATCTGGATTCTTCTGATAACAAAATACAAGTATTTTTTTTTTAACCAACTGGGAGTAGGCAAAGCAACTGCTTTCTGATGAAGCTCTTAATTGCACTTGGAAACCAATGAAGAGGGTGAGGGCAGGAATGTAACATGATGATAGCAGATGAAGTAAAATGCTTTGGAAGCTTGGACACTCCCATCAACTCTAAGTAATCTCAACGTTGTGTCATAGCTCATACACAAATAGCGTAGATTGTAATTTCACTTGTGATGTAATTACTAAAACCAAGGGTCCTTTTGAACACTGTTCAAAAAAACCCAAGTATACTATTTTGTCTTGTTTGATTGTATTGTGTGTGAAGGTATGGACAACTATTTTGAAGAAAAAAGAGACATTTTGGTAGCCACTGTTGATTTCCTGTTGTCTTGTGAAGTCCTGTGTTGCTTGCATTGCTCTGTTCTGATTTGCTTTGTTCTGTTTTTTGTTTTATTCTCTTTAAAATAAAAATATTAAAAATAAAAAACCTAGCTTGATCACTCTCCATAGCTTTTCATCTCCAAGAAATTCATTTTTAAAAAAGTACATTTGCAGACAATAACAAAAACCCTCCTCATGATCTGAGGTGGTGGCCAAACCTACAGGGTACCTTTCTTGCTTGGTCTACTTTGGGGCCCTTTGGGGCTCCGTCCTTCCATTTTCTTTAGTACCTTCTGCTATCGTGTAGCATGCAGCACTGGGAGAGCCCATTTCTTACTCTAATCTTTTTAGGGGTCAGTTTTTATGCTGAAAAGCAACCAAACTTCTTAGTATTGTATTTCTAGTCTCACCCCACTTAGCAAGAACTCTACTATAATTCTGAAAAAAATCACAAGCATCCAATTTACAAACTTCCAGAAGATAAGTGAGCTTCTAGACAGAAGACAGTACACTGCGCTACATCACCTCAGGTCCCTGAGGCCACAAGAACTGTGTAGAGAGGCTGCAGAACCTCGCTATCAAGGAGAAACAGTGAGCGATTCTGTCTGCAGCAGAATCTGTAGTGGTGAGAGGCCCTGAAAATGATTCCTTGCCACACTCGTGGCTTCAAAAAGAGGAAGGCTTTCAAGCAAAATAACTTAGTGCTCTTGACCAGCAGAGCAGTCATTAAAATGCTCCTGACACAGCTACGGCAGGGGGACTCCGCTCTGAAGGAGGGGACACATACTCTCTCCCTGTGTGGATGACAGGACCCAGTCCCCAGGAGCTGCTGGCAACTGTGCAGAGAACCAGCCATTTGTGAGAACCGAACGGGAGAGATGCACGGTAGACAGCAGGTCCAACCTTCTGACGTGGGGACATGCTTTCCAAATTCCCTACAACATGAAGTATGATAAACTTAGCTGCCTTAAATATTTTTAATGAGTTATAGGAGAGGGAAAACAAAGAATGAGAGAAAGAGTGACAAATAGATTTTTGGAATGTCAACAACTGTTTCTTGGGAAGTACCTTTATTATGTAAAATCAAGATCAATCGCTAAATATCTTTCTGACAGGAATTTGAGGCAAAAGAGACAGAACTGGGGATGTCATTGTTACTCAGGTTGCTCTTCTTCTAAAACCTCGTCTTAAAAGGATTTCAGAATGACCAGGTTCAAGGCTCAATGGGGGAGAGAGAATTCTGCTACCCTATAGCTCAAAGTCCGCCCTGCACAGATCTCGCGTGCCCTTAGTTCAGTTTTCCTTGCTGCTCCTGTTAGAAACGTACTTAGTTGATACCAGTAAATTAAAGTTCACTTCCACGTGAACCATGTCATCTCAGCGGAGCATCCCACAAAGCACCAGAGATCTCCATGGACAGAAGCGGTCTCCCTAGATGCCCCGCTTTAACTCAGGCTCTTCAGAAAACAGAAGTCTTAGAACTAAAAAGAAATGGATTTACTACCACAAAACTCACCACCAACTTCTATACAGAAAATTTCACTTCATGGGCAAAAGTCTTGTATAAACCAAGATACTTTAGAGTGATTTAGAGAAAGTATTCCTGGTAAAGGGAAGGACTCCAGAGACTTTGGGAAGAAAAAGAGAATTTCAGGAACCTTTCATCTTGTTTTTGAAACAACTTAATTGCTGATTTTCCTTACCCCGAGTACCTGAGGTTATGTCAAAGAGCAGTTTCTGCTGGATGGTGGAGGAAACTGGGAAGACCTCCTGCTGTTACTAAGTTCATATTCAAGGTGATTTGTTCTCCTTTGTGGTAGTTTGCTTCAACCGTCTAAGTATTTAAAACATAACCAGCTCAGTGGGTGAAGGATGGTAACAGAACCAGGAAATAAGAGCCCTTTCAATGCCGGAAGACAGGTTGATGGTCCAGAACCAACAGGATCTGGACAGCATCTCTCTCTTTATTCAGCATGTTAGCTTTCTGTTACTGTGACAAATCCCTAAGATTTCTAATTAAAGGAAGAAAGGTTTATTTTGGCTCATGGTTTCAGGAGTGTCAGTCCATGGTCAGTTGGTTCTACTGATTGAGGCCTGTGGTGAGATAGAAACATCACAGTGGGAGCACGTGGTGGAAGAAAACTGTTTAATTAACTCATGGTAGCAAAGAAGCAGAGAGTGCTAGAAATATAGCCAAAGAGGAAGGGGCTGGAGACTGGATATAACTAATGTTACGCCTCCTCAATCCAATTCCTTCAACTAAGTCCCATCTTTTGTCTTTCATCACCTTCCAACAGGGCCATCAAATTATGATTTATCTTATCAAAGGGTTAATCTGCTGATAAAATTAGAGATTTTATGAACCAATCACCTTCCAAAAGCTTTACCTCTGAACACATGAGACTTTTGGTGGACATTCTGGACCTCATTCATTAGCAGCAGTCATTTAATCAATAGTACTGAAGTACCTCCCCTTGGATTGGCCCCTCTGACTTTCTAGATTAAAATACTGACCCTGGCTCCTTCCCATAGAAACAGGGTATACCTCTTCTCCTGGGTACTGAGCTAAGACATAACCACAAAATAACCAAGCACCATCTGTAGTTGCCTTTCTAAGAAAGAGAGTATAATCAAGACAGACCCAATCATCAGGTATGACAGGAGGGCTGTTTCTGACTTTTAAATCAAACTTATCTGGATAAAACTCTGAAAATATTGAATTGATTTTAATTAAAATTCTATGATCTCAGTTTGAGGACTGAGTCAGAGGACTGAGTTGTAGGTTGGGTTCTCGCTGGTACTTCTTGGAGGACTCAGTACCTTCCATGTATCAGTTTCCTATTCCGAAGGGCATCTGCCATTGTGCTCTGCTGTGATCCCTTTGTGGCACAGGATGTGAGCTCAGTGGTAGAGCTGCATTCGATGCCCCATGAGATGATGTGAAGTCAGAGCTAAACAGGGGCTCACAGATACTCTTTCAGTATTCTTTCAGGACTTCAGGAAGAGGCGAGAAGAAACATAGCTCCTTCACTACTGGATGAGAGAAAGCAACCTAAACCAACCACAGGAGAGTCCCAAAGACTTAGTGACACTGCATGCCACAGAGGTGGGAGATTTAAACTGTGGGAGAGGGGACAGTGGGCTGACCAGAGATAGCATACAAAATCTAGGGATCAAGAAGAACAAAACTCAGCTTTTATGTTGTTCAAACCTCAGGCATACACTTTAGGGGAGAATCTGGTCTAGGGAAGATTTCCACTGCACCAAGAGCAGGAAGGTGGAATGTGCCTAGCAGCTATGTTTCCCGGTAGGACACTCGCCAACAGCAAGGATATTAAAAAAGAAGAATCACATCACGAGGGGCTTTGCTGTGAAAGCCTTAGAAACAGCTGCTGCTTTACGAACATTTGGAGTATTGCAATCTGGACTCAGTAAAACACAGCGGGAAGCCCAGAGTCACTCCTTGTCCCGTGGTGTGGCTTCTACCCACGTCTCAGAAGATGAGATCTCTTCCTGTCGACACAGATTCCTTAGCTTTCTGATTCTTCCTTCAAAGTGGTAATTTACTACAAATGTGTTACCAAGGAGCAGCTCACTCTCATTTTCCTGGTAGCCTCCTGAATTTTACCACAGGCATGAAAAGTCCCCATTAGAGCACCATCTCGGTTTATAACTGCATTCTGATCCGAGGCGGGGTTACTGTGCCAATGCTACCTAAGCCAACACATGGCTATGGGAGAGGAGTGAGGGAAGGAATGGGAAGGGAGTGGAAAATGGGGGGGAGGGAGGGCTCAAATGTGGGAAAGACTCGGAATGCAGCGGGATGGAAGAAGTCGATGTTTGACTAGCGTAGTGCGGCAAATTGTAACTGCTATACGATCCTTACAGCTTGTCCCAAGTCCTTGGCCTCCCACCCTGTTGGTTTAGTGATCATGACATGAGGACCAGCTATTTACTGCATATTTAATTGAGTCTTCTGCTTTGAAATGAAGAAGCCTGGTGCAATCATTCCAGTGTTTTAGGTCTTAATTTTTATGAAAAAAATTGAGTAAGCTATAAAATGCTGCTCTTCCTCCTTTCTACCATGACAAAATAGTACCAGTTCAGAAACTGTAAACTTTATCCCAGGATCAAGTATTCAGAGAACACTCACTAAAAATTTCCAGAAAGATGAAAAATACTTTGGAAACACTGCGGTTCAGAATGATTTGGGAGGGATGAGAATGACTCAGGGCAGGGGGCATAGCTCAGTGCTGGCCTAGCATGTGTGAGGCCTTGGGTTCCACCCCAGCAGCCCCCCAGGAGTGAAGCAGCAGGGCCGTACGTGTTGGGTGGGGAGTTCCAGAGGCACGGCTGGGTTTTTGCCCATATTCTAATAGTGAGGCTTTTGTCTCACTGCATGTCCAACTGCATCTGCTAATGTCAAAGCTAATAAAAACAGCAGACGCTGAGAGGGTCCCATGCAGGGCTCCATCCTTTCTAACAAGAAGGTTCTGAGTGGCAGTACAGGGCGCGAAACGCTTGCCGAGGGCTGTCCCTGAGTGGCTCACTGTAGAAGAAGGAAAAAGAAAATTCTTCTCTGACTCCTCCACCTACGTGTCTGGCCTGTACGGCAATTTATCAGTTACATAAAACCCTGTCCAACACGAGACGTCTGAGAGGATGGGAATAATGATACGAGGCTTGCAGAAATATGATAAAATATGACATTTAACTAGGAAACAAATAAAAACCCATCTCTGTAGGGAAAAGTATTGTACCGAAGAGGGAAGATTGAAGGTTTGGGAGCAGAGATGATATGATGAAAAGAACTGAGATTACATAGGCTGCTGAAGAGAGAGAAATGGGCAATGGCCATTAACTTAATCCAATTTCTTCCTCTCTGTCTGAGTGAGGGTACATTTGTTACTATTAGTCAGTATCCTTGACACACGGATATTTATATATTTAAAGACGATGAGATCAAATAGCTATAGAAACAGATTTTAGAGCTAGGGAGTCATAATGGGCACTTAGCTGGACCAGCTTATTTTATGGACAAGAAACTGAGAATTTGCGTTTAAGTGAAGGGACCAGACCTCTCTCCTACAGAACCAGTGACAGGTATTTGGGATACCTGCAGATTCCCTGCTGCCAACTACAACTAGGTCACCTTCAGAACAAGGGTCCTCATCCCAACAGCAAGCTTGCTGCAACCCCTGGTTTCCAAGATTTCATCCTAACCTCAAGTCTGACATCAAGTTCTAAAAATACAGTGATCCTTGAATTACAGGCATTCCTCTAATAGGGGAAAAAGTGTTCTGAGAATGCTGACCAACTGTTTTCTGTGTCCATTAAGAGAAGAACAGGATGAACTGTTCAAAGTATTTCAGGCAGGTTCAGCCAGCACTGGACCAAAGACGTCCACCGGGGCTGCGTAGGCAACACTGCAACTTAAGTTCTGGAAGCAGATTCAAAGGACGCCTTCCACAACAGCTCCGGTAACTTAGCAACCAGCCACCGCCTAAAGAACCAAGGGGTAGCTCTGCCCAGGAAAAGAACACTGGGCCTGATGTCATGGCTTCTTCCTGTTTCCAAGCAATGTCCAGTCAGGAAGTAGCTGCAATATGCTCCACTTGAAATACTGCCTGGAGCTCCATCATCACTCCACAGGGCTCAGTGAAAAACCATCTCTTGCTTTGCTGAAAAGTGTTACACAGTAATGAAAGCTCCACTGCCAGTGCCCTCTCCCTCTCTGTAGTGAAGTTCAGCATGCTGAATCACCCTGCAAGGAAGAGAACAATGTGCCCTTGTCTTGGAATACCTTTTGCCACTCGATCTACAGACAAAAGTTCGAAGCTCTTTTTGTTTAATTTTCTTTCTGAAACCAGAAGTAGTTTTTGTCACAGAATCTGAGCAACCACATAAACCAGTGTGCAAAAGCAACGTTAAGAAACAAAGACAACAAATTCTTCTCTACCATATTTGTGGTCTCTTCTATCAGTGACATGCTTGAAGTGGATGTTTCTGTCCCTTACTATGATGTTGGGAGATTCAAGAGAATTCATTTGGGTATTTTAATTAATGCAACTGAGAAGGCAGCATAAGCAGTCTGCTAAATTTCTTAGCTCTGACTTTTGCCTCTTACTGGAGATAACAGAGAGAATGTAGGATTGATTCAATTAAATGGATTTCAAATCCAAGTCATAGCATCCTGGCAGCCACCATGGGACCCTGAGAATTTAATTCCCATTGGATGGCCCATCGCTTCTCCTAAGTTATCAGCAAGCACTTATTTACACCAGCCTTCTCCCTAAGCGAAAGCACCTGCTCATTTCTCCCGGATGTTACAAGTAGCAGGTCACAAATCAGGGCCTGGGCTCCCTACCGTGCTGCATCTGTATCTCTCCATATCTTTGCCTGAGCTCTGCCCTTCCTTCATATCCCACTTCCTCTGTGATTACTGCCCTGGCCATTGAAGCCCTGGATGGTCCCTTCCCTGCCTGTGTTTTAAGTAGAGTTGCTTCTGAGAGATGCTAGTTATGTCCTATATGAAACATGCATTCATATCACTCACCTACCATGTTCTGTCTTCCAGGGACCCTCTCCGTGTTGACAGAGCACCCTGCCCTCTGAACTGTGTGCAATGCAAACTCAGTGACCTCGCTGGAGCGATACCTGCAGCACCCTGTGTGTGAAGTAATGCTGGTCGTGGGGGGCATGGATCCTACAGGGAGTGTAAAATCTGGACAGCTGCTACACTATGTATGAAGTTCAAAGTGGTTACAGTCCTGCTTTCTTCTCCTAAAACACCATATGCATGGGGACACTTAGAGAAACCAGCACCCCTATTGTTCGTTCATTATTAGAGAGTTCATTTAAATTGAAGACTTAAAAGACATGATAGTCACAAACATGAACCTTGAAAACAACTGAAGTAATGACACGATGGTGGCCACGTGGTTAACTACACGGCTAGTCTTTCATATAATCACCATGATGAGCAACGGAGCCCACACTGAAAGCAACACATCTAAATATAAAGACCCTGCACTAAAGCGATCAAGCTGTAAAGTGCCATAGGGTGAAAGGACCGTTTTCCTCATTCTATATTTCCACATTTGTTTCCAAATCTGAAGATAACAGCCAGGTCAGGAGCAGCCAGCAACCCCCAAAGCAGAGTGCCGGCCTTTTCTGTAGGACAGCGGCTATGCTGTGGTTTTACACAGAAAAAACGTCTACCAGATAAACTTTGCTCAGTCCTGAGTGATCGTGCTAGAGAATTGACAAGATCTGTTACACAGAAACACATAAATCAAGGTAACAGACTGATATGCTGATGAAGACATCAGTGGCCGGAATGCTGCGAGCCGGTGAACTTCACCACATCAAAACCAGACGCCCTCTCGCAAGCTGCTGCCTCCCTCCTGGCGAAGCACAGCCTCTTCTACCTCAGTGGAGGGTAACGGTGCCTCCCAGGGCTGCGGCCAATAGCCCTCGGAAATACCCTTGGCGTCCTTCTGTCTCCAGATCCTACCTTGAATTTCTCAGCAAATCTCCATGTCACTGCCTCTGACATAGATTTGGAATCTGACAGCTTCTCACCACTTCCCTGGCTACCAGCCTGGACCAAGACTTTGCTGTTTCTCATCTGATGGAAGCCAGAGCCTCTAACTGGTCTCTCTTCTCCCACTGTGGCCTTTCCTCACTGCCGTCTATCCCAATTCAGCCTGCATCACAGGGGAACCTGTCAGAAATCAGATCAGACCTCCCTTGGCTAGAAGTCCCCCGTGGGGCGCACATCATCCCAAGAGAAGCTGGAGTCTCTCCAGCGAATCCTTCTCTCCCTTTTGTTTTGTTCTGTCTTTGGGGTGTGTGTGTGTGTGTGTGTGTGGTTCTGAGGATTAAACTCGGGAGCTTCACACTGAGCTAAATCCATACCCTTTTTAAAATCTGGACACAGAGTCCTGTTAAATTGCCTGGATTGGGCTCAGATTTACAACTCTCTTGACTCAGCCTCCCAGAGCAGGCCCACAGGCCCATGCCACCACACTCGGCTTTATAACCCCTTTATAACTCGGATTTCTAACCCCTGGTCTGCTTCCCTCTGCTCAGTACTTCTCTGGCCCCAAGTCTTCTGCTGCTCATGCTATTCCTCGCTGGTTTTATCACACGCTCCTGTCTCAGGGCCTCAGTGCTGCGCCCAGAATGTGCTCCCTCCCCAAAGGGCGGAGCCAGAGCCTGCACTGCTATGGAATCTGCACCCCGTCAGGTTCACTGTGTGTTCACACACGCTCCTTGTGTGGTGCATGGACATTACACATCTCAACTCCTCTCTCTTCTCCCTTTCCTCTCCTCCCTCCCCGCTTCCTCCACCTCTTGCTCTCCCCCCATTTAACAAAGATCTCCCCAACTTCCCATTGCCTATTTTTAACTTTGCTCTCTATTGAGAGTTTGGGTTTCTCAGATAAGAGAAACAATGTGATATCTAAGCTTGAGTGTCTGACTGACTTCACTTAACATTACGGTCTCAGGGTGCATCCATTTATTTCTCTCCCTCATGCTCCCCCCCATCTGACACCTGGGTGAATTTACTTAGTTATTTGCAATGGTCTGTCTCCCTCCCACTCATATGTAAGGGCCAAGAAGATGAGAGTTTCTGTTTTTTCTTCTTCTATGAATGCATTTTCAGGACCTTGAACAGAAGGTAGGCACAAAATAATAACTCTGGAATGGATGAATAATGTAACAGTTACCATACATTATTAAATTTACCTGTTCTCCCCTGTCTCTCACAACACTGGGAACATTCTGAGGACTGAGACTATACCTGATTTGTATTTGCATCCAAATACTAAACACTGTACACAGTGCATAGGAGGAATTCAATAAATGCATGTAGAAGGAATGCAGAAGGAGAAAGAGGACAGTTGCTAATATTAACAAACCTTGTGCTTTCATAGAATTCATTAAGCATCTGTACAGAGGTGAGTAAGATCAATCCCTGCTGAAACAAAACCTGCAGTGCAGCGGGGGAGATACAGAAAAATACGCACCCTCACGCCATGTGATCAGAGCCATCATATTGCAAAAAAGGTTAAGGGAAGGAGAAAGGAGGGAACAAAGTATCCGGAAAATAATGACAAGAGGGTGGCACACTGGGTTTTGATGGCAGCATAGACAGACCGTGTGGGGAGGAAACAGCCATGGCTCAGCCGAGAGCTGCCCAAGGAAGCCCACCCCGCGGCCCCTCCCACGCGGCTCCTTCTCTGCTCTGAGGCTGTGTCCTCTCCAGAGCACTCATTCCAGGCAGAGTGAGGCTCTCAGTGAATGTGAAGGAACTGCGCAGCTGTACCCCGTGAGCCCTCCTCTCTCCCAATGCTCCTCACAGCAAACCCGGTACCTGACCCCAGTCACCCAGCGCTCTACTGTGGAACAGGGCCGCTTCTAACTAGCGCCTCTGGCTCCGCCAGTGCTGGATGCAGGACAAGCAGAATCAGACTGTCACACAGCAGCCGCTTAGAGACCCAGGGAAATCAAGTGCCTGGGTGTGGTGGCCTCCACTCGCAATCCCAGCACTCCAAGAGGCTGAGGCAGGATGACTACACATTCAAGCACAGTCTGAGCAACCCTGTGACTTAGAAATAAAGACGGGCCGGGGGTGGAGCTGAGTGTGAAGACCCTGGGTTTGATCTCCAGTACTGAAAGCAGAAAGAAAGTAGAAAAAGGAGAGAAAAGAAATCCAGGAAACGCAGAGTCTCCTTGCGCACTCAGCCGAGTGTGCTGTCTGTTGATTCCACTAGAACATGGGCTTCCCCAGGGTAAGCGCTGCACCCATTTCCTTTGCTGTCCTCCCCCGAGTCCAGCATGGAGCTGCACTCAGCGGGCGCTTCCTGCACACATGCCAAGAGGGCAAGGACCCCTGAGGAAGCAAAGGCCTTAACGTGCTCACACACAGCCCCTGCCACGGCTCAGGTAAGTGTCCCCAAGGCTCACTCCCCAGCACACAGGGCCCCGGGAGGCGGTGGCACATTTAAGAGGTGCAGCCTAGCAGGTGGTCTTCTGGCCATGCCCTTGGGAGGAGACCAGAACCCAGTCCCTTCCTCCACCTCACTCTTCTGTGTTCAGCCCTGAGGGGAATGACTCTGCCATGTGCCATCACCACGATGCACTGCCTCACCACAGGTCCCACGGCAACAGGGTCAACTGACCATGGACTGAAAGCTCCAAATGGTGAGCCAAAATGAACCTTTTCTCTTTACGGCCAATTATCTCAGGTCATTTGTTATGGTAACTAACAACTAACACAGTCTCCAGAAAGCTGGTAGCCCCAGAAGGCAAACCTCAGAATCCAAGTACTCAGATCTGTCGTTACTTTCTCTGCATTTTGTGTGTGGCACAAATAATCTGGGCTTCTGATTTTAGAAAAAGCTTTAATAATTCCTAGCTTAGTCCGAACAGATCAGGTTCAACTGACTCAAGAGAATGACTTATCAAAGTTTGAGCCTGTTACCTCATAGCAATGTTTTTCCCCTGGCTGAATCTATCTGACATTTTGAATGTTTTATTGTGTCTGCATCTTATTGCAATCTCAGTGTTTCACTGTAAATCATCCAGAAACAGATACATAGTAATATCAGAACCTGGGAATTCATCCAAATTAATTCCCGACCTCCAGTTGGGCCCACCACCAAAACAAACAGGATTTCTGCCCAGCTGGTAGACGGTTTCTGGGGAAATCACTTCTCTGCTAACTTGTTCCAATGCCTCTCCATATTTTTATTCTTCCCTCAAGGGAAATGAAGGCAGCTGTGTTCATGTGCCAGGCTCAAATGCTTAAGAAAACTGATGGAACTGTCTTGGACACACACACACACACACCTGCATGCATTCTGCCCTTACCAACATAGCCTGGGGTCCCGCAGGCTGTGGACATTACGTCTCCTTTGCCTTCCATTTTGGACAGTCCAAAGTCACTGATCATTATTTTGGACTCCTCGTCTTGACTGTAGTATAGCAGGTTTTCAGGCTAGAGAAAAAAAAAAAAGATGAAAATTTCACAAATTACATCTACAGCTGAGTTAATTGTGGGAGACTCATCAAATCACAAAACCTGTTCACACAGAACATCCTTGATCATTACACACAGAGGCTGCATCAATCCAGCAGTATCTGGTCAATACGACACAGTGTGTCCGTTCAGCACCTGGCCAGGCAGACCTCACGGCCACGTTGGACCCTTTCCTTTACTAACATTTTGCCTACCTGAAAAGATTAATCATATTTTGAGGCAGTGCCTTTTAGGACTTGTTCTTGTTTCAAGAAGTTATTCAATACTTCCTTAGAGGAAGGGGATTCGCAGGACACAAAGGCACTCTGGCAGGTGCTCCTCGGATTCTTTCCCACTACTGACTCTTGCCAGCCACTCTTCCCTCATACAAAGGTCACTGTCCCTGCCCTTAGCAACACCCCACGGTGTCTTGGCATCTGGAGATGGGTTTATTCGTGACTTGCTGAGATCATCAGACACCTGTGCCCCTGTTCCCTTGGAAGCAGGGATGGCATCTCATCTCACAGCAGATCCCGAGCAGGAAGACTGGTGCATTCTAGCCCTGCATCCTTAGGACTTCAAGGATCTGTTTGCTTTTCTGTAAATCATGGATTGAGACAGTTTCTGGTTTACTCTTTTGAACAGCATGTGACAAAAGCTCAGAAAGTGGTGACACACAGCAAACGCTTTATATTTCTTACCATTCCCACATGCCTGCCTTCACTACAGGGCCACCACACCGGGAACCTGCAGCCTCGTTATGTGGGAGGGACACAGGGGAAGCAGACCTGGTGGACAGGGAGACAGCAAAACATCCTCTGCGTGGCATTTTATGTAAAACTGGAGGCTCTCTGGGAATATCGCCTACTGGACAGTTCTGAATATTTCCGGAGTGGTAAGTAACCTTGGCTTTCATTTACACTAAACCTTAAAGAAAATACAGAGCGAAGAATCTAACTATCATCTCACTCTCTGACACCCTCTCCCACTCAGCTGCCCTCTCTAGGTCAGTTTTCTCCTGTTGGGGGTTTGTGGTGAAACCAAATTTTAGGAACTCCACTATGCAGAGTGACCAGACTTGTTTGAAAAAGTGTTTCTTGACCTCACTGTGGAACAGAACACCTGTGAGGTGCTAAATGGTGGACGATACCATCCTCTGGCATATCTGAGATGGTGGCCTGCACGTCTAGATCTGAGAACTCTGGGACTGAGCAGATTCGGATGGGCAGCCATTGCCGTGAGGAACTTTTGAGACCTATCCATGACTGTCCTTGACTGAACTTTAGTCAGGATCCTGTAAGCCTTCTTCTTGACAGGGCCTCAACCCTCCCCTCCCATGTCTCTCTCTTCCCCAGTTGGGCCAGAAAGCCCCATCTTAGCAACAATCTAACTAAATCAGTGTGGATAATCCCCACCCCTGAAGGTGGGCCAAGTGCTTCATCTTCTACTATTGATGTTATTAAAAAGAAAAATTATACAGACACTTTAAGCAGATGGGAAATATCACAACAATGGGGTTTTGTAGTTGGGCAGAGATGGGACTCAATTCCAAATACTACAAAAGCATGAGGAAGATTTAGCACCAAGGAGCAAGGCAGGGGTCAGTGGGCAAAAAATTACTGAGGAAACTGAAGGAACCCTGGCTAAACCACTTGATACAATTCGTGGTACAGACAGATTGGGGGACAGGGTTTTAAGAGAGGAGGTCAAGGATTTTAGATAACAAGAGTGTGGGAATTTTGCTAAACTGACTCAAGAGATTCTTGCTGGATTAAGGTCAGAGTCCAAGGCCAGGGCCTGGTAGAAATAGGACTCAGAGAAGCCTGAGTCCAGCTGGGCCCAACTCAAGTTTGGTCAAGGAGGGGGTCTGGCCAGTGCTCAAAATTCCTCACACAAGTGTCTGTACATGGGCATCGCACTCACCCTGGAGCCCTAAAATTCAGACTCTTGGGCCCCATCTCAGGCTCTGCCTATGCCCAAGTCCTTGGCTTGCCTTTCACAAGAATCCCACTACATCCTTAGGAAGAATCCCCCAGCCCTTCTGGCTCCTTTTGGGGACTGTTCAGATCCTCAATCCTGTGTCCTTGACTTACCATCACCATTTGTTCTTGCCAGTGTCTCTGGGGACCCAAGTTACCTCTAGTCCAGAATTAGGAATGTGATTTTACATAACATGAACAGTACTGGAAGTGTGTTGACTGAGCTCTTTTCCAAGATTATATGACTAGTGGTAAAGGGTTAAGATGGATATTTCAACTCTAACATTGGCCAGCACCAATGGTCTTACAAAGATGCCACAGTATGCAGCAAAATAATTTTTCAGGTGAGAGCTTGGCCTTTCAGGACCCCAGGAAAAATGGCAAGAGTGAGGCAAGGGCTCCTGCTGTGCCCCGGGGGCCTCTTGTCCAGAATGTCCCTGAGGCCATCCTCTGCCCTCTCCTTCCCTGGGGCCCCAGCCCGCTCCCAAGAAAAGTCTCACTTGTGTCAGTTACTAAGTCTTAAACCAGGTCACAGTATTGATCTAAACTAAATGTCTAGTTGATTTTGCCTTCTTAGGAGATAATCCTTCAAAACAGCACTTGGCTGATCTAAAGGAATCTCTGCTGAGAGGACTATGTGGGGAGAGCCTGTTGGCCTGTGGAAGTTCCTTGTCTGGCCCAGGCCTTGTTCTGTGGCCTGAGGTCGCTTTCTTTTCTTACCTCTGTAGCTGCAGAAGTTCTAGGGCAAAGATGATCAAAAATCAGAAAGAGCCTCTCTCTGCACGTATTATTGAATTGGTTTATCAATGTATTTATCACCAAACATTTGGAAAAATAAAGAACCACATGCACTTGGTGATTAGACAATTTGCCCCCATTTCCTAAGCTTTTTTCCTATTTCAACTATTGATTGTCCTGTTCTATTTTCTTTTAAAACTCATTTTAAAACACCCTTCAGCAATGCTCGATTTGATTCTAATTTCATGCTTCACCCACAAATTGTCACCATAACTATTGAATCCCATTTTTTTGTGTGTGCTATTATTGTGAGTAAAGGACTGTATACTTTTTTTTCTTTTGGGCTCTGTTAAAACACAGAATTATTGTGATACTTGTCAAGATGGTAAGAAAGCTTTTATTTAAGACTGCTGCGCTAGAGGAAAGAGTCTGAGCTCAGTTCCTAATTCAGCAAGAACAAATGGTGATGTTAAGTCAAGGAGACAGGACTGGGGAGCTAACCAGGGGAGCTACAAGGGTTGGGGATCCTTGCTAAGCACGTATGGGCTTCTTGCAAAGGAGAAGCCAAGAACTTGCACACAAGCAAAGAATGAGGTGGGGCCCGAGCAAAAGGCAAAACTGAAAGGATGACTGAGAGAGAGCCCCAGATCTTCAGCCCAGTGCTTCTCCAACAGTGGCTCTCAGCAGTATCAGCACCTATGGGTGGAGTCAGTAAGGAGGGCTTTCTACCCCTCCAGACAATCTGATATAAGCTAAGATTTTGTGTCTCTGAAAAGAGACCACAGAAAGGTCTTAAAATGGCCTTTGCAAAGGAAACATGGAAATAGAAATGGGAAAATAAGAAATTGACAGAAAATGACATGTGGAAAGAATAGGAAACTTGCCAGTGAGTCTTATTTTGGTGGTGCTAGGGATGGGGCCCACGGCGTGCTGTGTGCTCGGCAAGGTCACTACACAGAGGTCTCTACACTGAGCCATGCTGGCTGCATCTCCCCGCAGGACAAGTGGCAGGTGCTGAAACTGTTTGGGCAAATGTTTGGGGTTTTTTTTCTTTTGCAGTGCTGGGGAGCAAACCCAGGGCCTTGTGTATACTGAGCAAGTTTTCTACCATGGAGCCACGCACCGGCCCTTGACTGGATTTTAAGTTGATGTGAATTCCCGACAGTTTCCTACAGCAAGGTTTCAGTAGAACACAAGCATTGCATTGATGATTGAGGGTGTGGGTGTGTGTTGGGGGTGATTTCTGCCTGGACTGGTGCTGGACATGTAACTCTTGTAGCATGAAGCCACATTACTTTCTGGGGCAACAATGCTGTTTTTCACTATTTCTAAAGTTTATGTGGGTTCCTATCTACCTTTCACCATCTGCACAGACCCGGACTAGGGAGAGGGGAAGGTGATGCTAAGGTACCCTAAACAAGGTCCAGACTCTTCAGAGTTAATGCGTGAAGACGGGTCACTATGTGAACTTCGTGACGCTGGGAGAGAACTCTAGTGTAGCTCACCGAAGGGCTTCCTGCTCTTCCCTCCCCTTTCCTTTCCCTGTCCTTTCAGGCTGTCCGCTGTTCCTTCATTCAGTGGGTTGTGCTGAAATGGGAGCCGGTGTGGGAAAGGCTCTGAAGAACTGCACTGGGTGAAAGGTTTTTATGTCTTGAACAGAATGATCCTGTAGATGAACTTGAGGCAATCTCAGATCTATCTGAAGCAGTCTTCCTCTCTATGACACTTTGGCTGCATAATGGTTATAAAGTCTTCTGAACAATGGTCGATGACACTGACTTTCATCTTTTCTAAGCTACTTTTGGGCCCCTAATGCCCATAGTTTATTGCACATATCGCTACTCAAAACAGCCTCATCTCTCCACCAAAACCAATCCTCTTGGACAGTTGCACTGTGCCTTGTGGAGTGGTTGGAAAGCGTTGCTAAGCAACAGCCTTACCTTGAGGTCCCTGTGGACAATGCCCATCCTGTGGAGATAGTACACGGCATCCAAGACTTGGCGGATCAGAGTGCTGGCGTCTTTCTCTGTGTAAAATCCCTTCTCCACTATCCGATCAAACAGCTCTCCACCAGATACGCTGTTATAAAAATAAACAAAGGAGAGGTGAGGATCTGTTGAACTATATAGGGATAACCATCCATTGGAGCTCTCCAAGTGAAAAGAGACACAAAGGTCATTTCAAAAATGAATCCACTTTCAAGTTTAGATTCTGCCCTACCTCTTCCCCAGAAAGTGAGCCTGTGCCATGACAGAAGAAATGATCTGAATGAAACAAGGGAGTAAAACCAGGACCAGTCATGTCTGAGACATCTTTCCTGACCCTGGCCACTGTTCTGTTGTGACAATGTAAGGTTGAAATATTAGATCCAGGGAGATGGCACTAGACCGGAATCTCCTTTGTAAGACAGTGTATCCTTATGTGACTAGGGAGGGCTGTAGGCAGAGCAGTGGCCTCCTACAGGAAGTCTGGGTTTCTACTGGCACAATAAATAATACTGAAAATCAGTAAGTGGGACCACAGTGCATAAAAAGTTTCTGCACAGCAAAGGAAACAATCAACAAGAGTGAAGAGACAACCTACAGAATGGGAAAAAATTTTGCCAGCTATTTTTCCTGAACAGAGGACTACCATCTAGAATATGTAAGAACTCCAAAAAAATTAGATCCCTAAAATAAAAGACCTAATCATAAAATGGGTACCCAAAACGAATAGCTATTTCTCAGAAGAATGACCAGTAAATAATAAAAAGATGTTCAACATCACTGGCCATTAGAGAAATGCAAATTAATGGCCACCATCAAGAAATCAAATAGTAACAAATGCTGGCAAGGCTTTAAGGAAAAAGGACCACTTCTTATTGTTGGTGGGAATATAAACTAGTATGGAACCGTTATGGAAATCAGTATGGAAACTCCCCAGAAAACTAAAAAGAGAAATTCCATTTGACCCAGCTGTTTCTCTCCTAGGTATCTTCCCCAAAGAGTTAAAGCCATCACACTACAGGGATAGATGTGCACCCATGTTTATACCAGGACAGTTTATAAAAGCTAAATCTTGGGAACAACCTATATGCCCATCAATGAATGGATAAAGCAAATGTAGTATAGTATTTACACACAATGGAGTTCTGCTACTCTGCCATAAAGATACAACCGAGGCATTTATAGGTAAATAGATGCAACTTGAAACCGTAATAGTAAGTGAAATAAGTCAGACATACAAGCTTAAATATCACATAGCTTCTCTTACGTGTAGAACTATGTATTATACCTATGTATTGATATATTATCAAAAAAGAAGGTACATAAACAGGAAATAGGGAGTTCTTTTTCAAATGAAGGGGAGAACAAGAGATGGAGAGAATGTAGGTAAAAAAAGAATTGAAGGAAAGAAACGATGAAAACAGAGCTTTTGCAAATGGAAAGTAGACCAAGAGGTGAAAGGAATAGGGAGGGAAGGGAAGGTAGAGGATGGAAAATCAGCAGAAAAAAAGGAAGACGTATCAGGTATATATACCAATTCCCCTGATACCTGTAATCATTATGCAGTGCACATGTGTACAAAAAACATAATTGACCGAAAAATGGTAGGAAGAAGAAATACTGTAGAAAATAAGTAACTCACAAGTGAAGTATACAGACTGTTTAAAAAATCAAAGGAAGTCTGGTCCTTGACTAACTTCTGTCTCTAATGCTCCTGAGTGAATGTGCACTCTTGCAGTTATGGGTCCTTGTGTTTTCTCCTGTAAATCATGACCATTAATCTACTGAACCATTTTCAACAGTGAGCAGGCCCATGCCCTCAGGGGCATCAGAACTGCAAAGCCATTTGTGTTTTTTAAATAGTACTTACTGTATCCCACTGCTTTGCTGTGGCATTATTGATGATTTTTCATTTTAATTTGCTTTGAATTTCAGATTATATTTCAGAGGATTTTTTATTTTTATAAAAACAAGGACTCACAGACGGCCTCCCTAGTCCCTCCGCCTCTGATATTTTAGTCTAATGAAGTCATGGAAAGGTATAGTCAAGAATAGAAACAATTAACAACCAGCTACATAGCAACTTTCAGAGAACATTTCTAAGAAAAACAGTGCTTAGCTTAAAATAATTAAACCATCTTGGCAATAAACTTCTGGGACACATTAACAGTATTGAAACGGAAAAGGAACGCATTTGTTTGAAAGATTAAAACCATAAACTAGTCTTAAAACAACTTGAGCAGCTTTAATACAACAAAAGTTACGTCCCAGGAGCAGTTGCACGCTCATCCACAAAGATAAGGTCTGTCCTGCTCTCTAGTACCTGCCACTTTCCCAGCCCCTTTATCCTGCCTTGGCACAGGTATGGATTAGCTCTGCTGAGTGAAGCTCCTTCCCCTGCCGTGGGGCAGTGCGCAGTGCCCCGTGGCAGGGACCACCAGCACCAGAATCAAAGCACCGGAATCAAAGACAGCTGACTCCACAGCACAGCCTCAGTGCTCTGTGCATTTAACGTTCCCTTTAAACTTCAAGTTGCACCAAAGCTCTTGTTTTTTCTCTTTTTTTTTTTTTTCTGAACACTACTCAGAAATAATTTGGTTTCCTTAGAAACCAAGGCACAGGGGACAGGTTTAGAAATTTGACAATAAAAAACTGACAATACTAATTTAAAAATCTGAAATTTGCAAATCACTTTGTACACTAAACATGAATTTTAAAAGCTTACCGCAATGGATTGTCAACTCCCTGACCCCAGTTCCTATGCTGAAGCCGTAAGCACTGATAGGACGGCATTTGAAGGTACAGCTTTTGATGAGTTCATGACGGTGAAGCACCCAGGATGGAATCAGGGGCCTTAGAAGAAGAGGAAGGGAGACAGAAGTTCTACCCTTCTGCCATGTGAGCACACACCAGTAGCAGGGAGTGGGGAGCCATCAATAAAGCAGGAAGAGAGGATGGAAACCAGGAAGAGAACAACGGAATGTGATCCTGCTGGCTCCCAATCCCTACCATGGTATTTTGTTACACAGCAGAGCTGACCAAGGCACCTATTGGCAGAACCACCTGTGAGACAAGCAGGGTTAGTTACTGTCCTAGACTTACTGCTGGAGAGAATCACAGGGCGATGCAGGTTTCATTATCAGGCTGGTAAAGGGGGCTTCAGCAGGTTGTGGGGCTGTAAAGCTGACTGACAGTTTGTTTTCTCAAGTCAATAACCTTCAACCCAAGTCTCTCAGGTCACGGCTCACAGCTGCATGTTACAAATGGGATTCTCCACAAGGGAGAAAGGCATCGGAATGAAATTTAGAAGGGACACAGTAGGGAGACTGGGGAAAACCAGTACAACCATAATACTCGATCAGTAAATAAATTAATGTAGCTGTCTTTGTGCTCCCTTTTGCAAGCAACACAATACAACAGACTGAGTAAGTTATAAAGAAAAGTGTTGTAATTTGGCTTACGGTTCTGGTGCAAGGTCAAGGGGCTACATTTGATGATGTCAGTGAGTGCCCAAGGGACCTAGCCAGACTGGCTCCTATAGCAGAACCCCTGGAGAGACATCTCATTAACTCATATGATTAATTTATCACATGAATGAATTAGTTCATTCATGACGGGAGAGCCCCAAATCACCTTTTAAGATCCCATCTGGTCCACTTCTTAATATCTCATAATGAGCATTAAATTTCAACATGAGAACAGACGGACCATTTGCAAACTTTAGCAGTAGCTACTGAAAGCGTGCTTCATTCAGCTTTGGGGGACACAGGCATGGAAAGATAAACTGGATACCAAAGATTAAGTACAAGTCAGAAGAGCACATTAAAATGCTCTACTCTTCTGAATTGCAGCCTAGGTTTGTCTCGGGCAGCTACCTTTGCAGTGCACTTGGGCTTGCTCAGTCTCCGATCTCCCATGTCTGTTGAAGGGTAGTGCTATCCGATTGTGTGGAATTTTAAACATGCAAACATGAAACAGTTAGGTTGAATATGCTGAGCAGAATTTCAGTTTATTTGTAAAAATAACAATGCAAGTCCCTTCAAATTGAAAAAAAAAATAATTGTCAATATTTCAAATTGAAAATAGTATTTCAAAGTTGCTGGATCTAGCAAAGCACTAGCTGCACTCGGGAATGCTGCTATGCAGTGTAACCTTCAGTGCCTCATGCTGTCCTTTACATGCCCTTGAACCATTCCACCTGAGTTTAGGAGACACTGTTTTGTTACTTTAAAATTTACCACTAGTTACAATGAAAAATGTTCACGTCTTATTACAAAACCAACTACACACGCACAAGAAGGAAGAACTTAGGGTAACGCTGGAAGGTGGGCTCTACCCACCCGTCACTACAGCATGTTAGTTAGACACAACGAAGCAACATGAAGAAGGCCCCCTGCCCAGAGCTGTGAGGGCAGTGAAAGCACTGGCCCAGTAGACATGCCTTGCAATTCACAAAGGCTGTCCCATTACAAGCAAGGACCATGGAGAAGATACGGTGACATTCTGCAAGAGCAGCGTGGTCTTAAGGTGCCCCAGAGCTGGGCTGCTTTCAAGATCCATCCGCCCTCTTCATGTTTAGTGATACCAGGAAGGTACTCTTGAAGGGGGCAGGTTGTGATTAACAGAGGCTACAGCATTTCTTAAGGAGGCAGGAAGGCACATTTTTAAACCCAGCATAGGACAAAGGAAGTTTCTTTCTCCATCTTCTCCTCAACCCAGTCCCAACTTGGCATCGCCCAGAACCTCCTTCTTCCCATACAGAGCAGTGACCCGTTGACCCGGGCTGGGGCCTGTCATGCCCACAGCCACATCTGGCTTTGGCCCCCCAACTCCCTGCTACTGAGGGGAGAGGGCTCCCTCACCCACTCCAGAGAGATCAAGACTTCCTTTCACACAACCCCTGCCCCTCGATATTTCCCTCCTTCAACATATCCTTGAAAAAGTGTTTTATTCTTAGAGTTCTATTTCACGATATCTGCCAGGCCTCAATCTGTTCAGAAATTTCCAAAATACAAATATATGCCTCCCATCTAATGGACCGGGTAACTTTAACCCCTGGTGTTCTATTCCAAGCTGATTCTGGCTCTTTTACCTTCTGAGGGTCTGGGTGTCACACTGAATTACATCACTCTAAAATCCGTATGTTACAGCCTTAACTCCTCAGGACACCTCAGAATATGGCTGAATCGGGAGGCTGGACCTTGGAAGAGGTAATCGGTGTTAAATGAGGTCATACGGATGAAATCTAATTCAGCTGGACTGGGGTCCTCAGAAGGACAGGAAGAGGGGCTGAAAGTGCAGCTCATGGTAGAGCAGGTGCTCAGTACGCACAAGGTCTTGGGTTCCATCCCCAGCACCCAAAAAGGAAGCGGAAGAGACACCAACCATGCTTTGTCCCTGCGAAAGACCATGTGAGGATGCAGCAGGAAGTGGCAGCTACAAGACAAGAAGAGAAGTCTCGGGGACCCAGCCCTGCTAACGCCGTCACCCCAGCCCCTAGAACTGTGAGAAGATGTATTTCTGCGGGTTAGGCCTCGGCTCCGGTGGTAGGATGTTATGACGCTCTAGCAAACAAATGCACAACATGAAGGATGGTCCGCGCTCACACGGTGAATCTTTGCTTTTTGTTTGTATATTTCCTCAACAAATAGTATAATGTTGCATATTTTCTTTACATATTTTTTCAAGGTTTTCCGGGGGAATCTCACTATTTTCTTTATTTGCAGCATATGCTTTGTTGAACAATCATGTATCAAGTCAGACTATACATTGTCCTTGGATCTAAGTGACCCTTGGTCTGCAGCCACCATCTATCTATCTTTGCTTCTCAGCTCTGCTCAGAAAAGCAAATCTCCACATCCATGCTGGCTAGTTCTATGTCTATACTGGTTTTCTAGTCATCCAGGCCCCATTTTGCATTGCTCTGGGTGACACCTAGGGACTTGGCATCACCTTCTTCTCTCCCTGCTAACTACACTCCTTCGGCTCCCAGCTGGCTGCCCCTCCAAGGGCCACAAGACTGGTTATCAACAGTAAAGAAGAAAAGAACTTCCATTTGGTTTGCAAAACTTGCTTGTGGAAACTCATACATTTGACTTCTGCACTACTTAGGAAAAGAGGTTAAAGAATGTGTTAAACTATTAGCATGTTCAAGATTTCAATAGAAAAGAGCTCATCTTGTCTAACAGAAAGGACTTGCCCCCCCCCCCCCGCCTCCCCCAGATCATTAGCAACCATTGAGATTGTTTTGTTTTCTAATGGGGCACATTATTCAGCTGAATCTCCAGCATGTACAACCTCCCCAGTGGGACAACATGAGAAAGAAATAAGTAAACAAATACATGAATGTGAAAGTATCCGAGGGTAGAGAATGCTGTGCAGAGGTTAGAGCTGTTTAGATGAGAGCTTGGTGCAGCTGCTTTGGGGTAGGCTTGGAGGCGACCCCTTTGAAACAGTAAAGAGCCAGTAACGATTGGAGAAGAGCATTCCAGACAGGGGGGGAACCCCCTCCTAGGGTCCCAAGGAGGGGCCAGGTCTGCAGGTATCTGAAGATCCAAAAGGAAGCCAAGTGACTGGCATGTGGTGGGCAGTGGGAGAGAATTTCCAAAAGACAGCAAGGGAGGAAGTCCCAGGTCAGGCAGGGCCCCGCAAGCTGAGGTTCTAGCCAAGTGGGTCCACACCTGATAAGTGCTGGAAGGAAACCCAAGGGACAGGAGTGAATTACTGGTCCACAGAGGACCCTGTGAAGGGGGCTGGGAGGAGCAGGGCCTTGCCACTGGGACAGGATGACACAGAGCTGCCGGATCTACAAAATAAGAGAGGCCCTGATTTTCTTCCTGCTTCCTACAGATAGGCTTGCACTTTTGGAAAATATCCAAGTCCTCAATTACAATCGCAGTTTGCAAAAACTGCTGTCTTCTTATGTGGTCTCACAATTGAGTACTGGCACTCCTGCGTGGACTAGATCTCCTACGATTCTATACAAGGATTTGCAGATCAGGGTCAGAAGGCTATCAACCCAGCAGGGCAAAGCTCCTGAGATGCTGTTGATGAGTACTTCATTACCAGCTGGGGACCTTCTGGTGGAACTCAGGCAGTGGAATCTCAGTGCCAACAGATGTTCCTGAATGTGTTAAATATTGCAAAAATTTCATAATTAGCTCTTTGACTATTACCTATTACCCTTTCTGTAATTAATTTCAATTAGGGACATTTCACTTGGCAGCACAATTATTTTTCTATATTTTTTTTCTAGTATTAAAGCAACTTTCCTTTGGCAGATAACTACTGAAAGAAATAGAAGGCTCTAGAAGAGGTCCAGGAATATGCCTTCGTTATAGATAGTCCAGAAAATTGACAAGGCCCATGACCAGAACTGCCAGTTGGCTGTAAGCACAGCTTGATCTATCTTGGGTAAGTGACTGCTCAAAACTGATGGAAAATGATTATATAACCTCACATATGCGCACGGGTTTAGAAAGTGAAGACAAAGGATAGAACCCCAGTTTTACAGTGGAGTTAAAAGGCATGTTTTAATTCCATTATTCTGTTTTAAAGAGAATTTCTTATATGTCTTTGTGTTTTTTTCTACTGTTTTTAGCCAACGTAGCTCTCTACCAACCCTCTAACATGTGTGGGAGGGCACATGCATGTAGACAATCCAAGAAAAGTTAAACATGGTCTTTTCTGATGACCCCCCACACCAAATTGGGTCCACAGTCCAATCCCTCTTAGCTCCCTGTATCTGCCTGGCACAGAACAGCTGCAATCATATTCCTAACATATTCATCTGGGCAAGGCTTCTCTTGCTGTCCTGAGCAGCAAGACTGAGAACTCCACGAAGGCAAGGCTATGTCTGTCTCATCTGCTACCACGATCCGTAACCTAGCATGGTATCTGACACAGAGAAAAGCAAGCTAAGTATCTGTCCCACAAGTACACATTTTGTATGAAACTGTATAGCCAGTCAGGTCCAGCGTGAGCTGAACAGGGCACTGTTAGGCAGCCATGCATGTGCCATGGGGGTCCTCTGATAACCTGAAGCCTGCCTCCTTTAGCAGATGGGCTGCAGAGCCCATGTCTTCTCAAACTCCTCCTAATGAACTCACTCACTTATCCTTGACTATGCCAGCCATCCAGACTTGCTGCTGGTCTGCATGATTAACTGTCTGTCTCACTCTCACGTCTCCTCTTTGCTTGGAGGCACCCCACCCTCTCAGAGTCCCTGGCCTAACCATCAAAGGTCTGATCCACTTGGCTGTTCTCAGCTTTTCACAAGAAACCTGAGTGGAAAAGGTTGTGTGACTCCCCCGTGCAACAGAAGGTCACATCTGAAAGTATCCAAATGACAGAACATTTCAGCATATTTTTATAAACGTCAATTTTAAAAATCATGCCAGCAAAACCATTTGAAGTGATCTGCTAAAGGAAATGTTAGTGATATGAAACAATATGAGGGAGGAAGAGTGACCCCGAGATGCTAACGCAGTGTGAGGGAGGAAGAGAGACCCCGAGACGCAGTATCATGGTCCAGTCTATGCCGCATGGACAGGGTGAGGCAGTCAAAATGGACAAAAGCAGTGGAGTGGTGACAGCTCGTTACCATTTTTGTAGCCTGACGGGTAGCTATTTTCAAGCCTTCCCTTGTAGCTGCGCAGAGATGGATTACACAGAGAAATATATTTGGTCAATCAATGTACTTCTTTAGAATTAAAGTCACAGCACGGACCAGGGGCCAGGTAAAGCAACCCATGTGTGTGGATTTTTCTCTCTCAGCTCAAATGCTGCAATCTGAGACTATAACGAAACCCTCTATGCAGAGCTGTGGTGTAGGCAGTGGGGTAAACACGCTGCCTATGTGTCCTTGTACCTACGCTGGGAAAAGTAATTCATACTGACAGATTCATCTTATTTTCCTTTCTAGCATCCCTGCATGCATCCGTTACACTTTGTGTAGAGGGTAAAAGATACAACTGACGTTGAATGATAATACTAATGTTGGAAAGCAACATTTTAAACAACCTGTATACCTTACAACGTTTGTATTATGTATGAGTCTTAATGTTACAAAAATGACATTGAAATGTTCTCCCCAATATTCCTAAGGTTTACCATGGATAGATAGGATCACCTCAAAGAACGAAGAGCAATCATATGAAAATTACTGCCCTGAGATTTGGGTTGTAATTTAAAATTAACAGCTCCTAGGCATCATGCCTGAAACCTGGCAGAGTCTTTCAGCTCAGCTGTAAAACACGGGTCAGCTATATCCATGCTTTTACATTTGCATTTGACTTTCTGTAAAGACAAAATTTTTATTAAAATAATTTCAGAGGTGCTCTTTGGTTATAATCATATTTACTGGATAAACAAGCATGAGAAGACCAGCTGCTTCTTCAGACCATGTTTCTTACACAATGGCCACTGCTTGATCTGTTACGGTGGATTGATGAATGACCAGTTTGGGTCACCCTCTGCCGTCAGGCGTTTTATGGGCATGGTACAGTAAAAAGTATCTTCCGGCAGGTTGTGGGACTAGCCACTGTCCTTTTCAAAAGAAGGGTCACTCTGGTTGAAGACCCTAAAACCCAAAGTTTTGGGCAACTATCAGTGTTTTCTTCAGTTTCCAAAGATAAAGATCTTTCCAGGAACTCTTTCCTTTACTTCTTCAGGTTTTCGAACTATCCAAAAGGGAAACTGAGTCCCACGTCAGTTTCCCCACATTCCTGCCACACTCCAGGTCCCTGGTTCACACTTGTGATCATGTGAGTCCCACACACCCTTTCCCCCTTTATTCCCAAGGTTTTAGCACATAATGGCTCCTCAGTGCAGTTTCTCAAGACACCCTGAAGAATTACTTTTTATTCTGATGATTCTGAAAGATATCACATGCTTGCTTTTGAGTAATTTTTAGAACTTAAAAAAAAAAAAAAAGTAAGAACAAGAAGAGTTCAATCACTGTGGACTATGGAAGGCAAAGGCAGGTGTAATCTACCTTGTCCAGGAATAGACCGGAGGCTGGGGCAGCTTCTAGGCATCTCTTTGCTGTACTACTGATGGCTGGGGCTATTAATTTTATGTAACTTCACTGGGCTCAGTGGCCAAATGGTATCCTGGATGGGTGTGTCTTGGGAGGTCTTTTTGGATGAGATTGACATTTAAATGGACAGAGCAGGGCAGGGCAGCCTCCCAGACATGAATGGATCTTGTTCAAGCAGTTGAAGGGTCCAATAGAATCAAAAAGGCTGTCTCTCCCTTGAATAACACTGAAATCTTCTGCTTAACTGCTTCGGCCCTGACTTTCCCTGCCTTTGGGTTTGAACTGGCTCGTGGCTCTTTCTGAGACTTGAGCTTTCTGGGTTTGGGACAGGAATTTAAGACTAGCTGGTAATTGTCAGCCAGATCTTGACAACTGTCAGTCTCCATAACTGCACGGACCAATTCTTCTATAGATTTCCTTCCATAGGCCTTTATCTACCTATATACTGTATGTCCTACGGGTCCTGTTCCTAAGGGGCACCTCCGTCCAGGGCCTTCCTGCTTTTGTCTAGAGTTCCACAGCCCCATTTAATGGCATCATTTTTGGTGTCAGAAGAAAAATGTCTGAGCTCGAAAGCATAAGGACCTCAGGCATCCTTTAGTTACACCCCTCATCTCCTGGCAGGGAAAAATATTCCTAGCTATGGCTGCCTGCCCAGGCCCACAGGTCCTGACCACAGGACCTTGGCACTGCCCACTGCTGGTCCTATGCAGAGTCCCTCATGTCAGCACCAGGCTCAGCTAGCGGAGGGGAACATGGCAGGAAGTGGCATGAAGAGAGCACAGGGTCAGGAGGACAGAGCCGCAGACAGCTGGTTAGGGAAGCGAGGCTGAGAGTGTTTGCAGGGGCTGTCTACTCACAGAGTCCTATAAACTTTCTTGGATCATGAATGGGAATATATAGAATAGAAAATTCATATTTATACATAATTCACCTACCACTCCAACTCTCTCCTTAATTTCCAGCAATTTTCTAAGATGTGTGGGCCCCAAGTGGACAGATTTGAGATGTGATAGTTTACATTTTTCATTCTCCAGATAGTGCTAACACAGGCCCACTATCAAATATATTTCATGACAAAAACATGGCAGGGCCGCTGAGACCTCTAAATGCTGTCTCAGAAACAAAGAGGCCCCAGGACCTACTCTCAACAAAGTTACTGTTCTTGATATGTGGTTTTCTGGAAGAAAGAACTTTCTCAGGCCTTCCTGTGTTTGAAAAAACAAAAACAGAAATCCAGGTACATTTTGTGGGTTAAAAACTCACAAAAATTCCTGTAGATAGAAGCATGCTTGTGTTAGTGCTACTAAAATTATTTACTATTCTTAGTTTCTTGAGCACATGGTTTTCAGTGTTGTGGTTTGGGATGTGTGTGTGTGTGTCTGTGTGTGTTTGCATGTGCATGTTTATTTGAAAATAATATAAGCTTTGTTTAGTTCCTAGGGGGTCTTAAAAAACAGGGTAGGGCCTGTTCAATAAAAGAGCCCACAATGTAGGTCTTCTCACCCTGGGAGCAGTAAAGGCTCCCCAAAACCATGGTGCCAAGCCTGACCACTGCACACAAAGCAAGAAGGTTTGTGGGTACAGGACTGAGAGTTTCAAGCACTGAGACCAACCTCCATGACTAATGTCTGTTTTCCTTTGCTGCAAGTGTCTTTAATAAATAGGCCTTTCTGCTTCACACACCCCAAGGTAGATGAAATTTTAAGAGAAAACAAAACAGGACAATGAGTACTGGCAGTGCAAATGTGGAGCTAGAACCTGCCAACTGCCCATGGAGAGAACTAGAAACCAGAGCAGCCACTCTGGAAGACCATTTAGCAGATCCTGACAGAGTTACAGGTATGTACCTTGGAGAACTGAAAATACATGTTCACACAGAAACTGGTATGTCAGTGTTCACAGCAGCATTATTCTTAAAAGTCAAAAGTATAGAAACAATCCAAATGTCCATCAGTTGATTGATACACAGAATGTGATACATCTACTTAGTCTAAGTACGGATAAGTACTTGGTGATAAAAGAATGTAATACTGGTACATGTTACAAATGTACCTTACAAGCATTATGCTAAGGAAAGAAACCAGAGATAAAATGCTGCGTACCGTGTGGCTCCATTCACACGAAGTGTTGAGAACAGGCAAATTTCTAGGAGAGAAAACAGGTTAGTGCTTTCTCAAGATCACAGAAGGCAGCTAATGGATGCAGAGACTCATACTAGGCAATGCAAATGCTTTGAAGTCAGTAATGGTTAGTAGTTGTGAACATATGAAACACCACTGAACTGTACAACTTACAGGGTGAATTTTACTTTTCTAAAAAGCACCCTCTTTTTATAGATCCATTATTTCATTAAAAAGATGACAAATATGACTCCTTAAAAAAAAAGAAAGGAACAGCAAGCCTACTTTTTTGCCTTAGCTGTTTATTTAACAAGTGGAATTTTCCCATCTTGGTTTCTTGACCGGACTTCACGACTGTCCTTTCTGTCCTTCCTTATGATGTACAAAGGGGGGTCCCCGTGGAGCCACTCTTCACTGGTTTGGAGAGGTTTCTTCCTTCCTGCCTCTTGTCTTATACCTACCTCTGCTTCCAACTGCCTCCCTACCTCTGACACAAGTTCTTATCTGGAGAAATCAGGCAGAAGAAGTATAGAGCACGGAATTATAAAGCGCTTTGTCAGAGGTGGTATTTTTAGATAACCTCTGGGAATAAACCACTTAATGGAGGGAAGTGAAGGCATGTTCTTTGCAAACAGTTTTCATTTCATTGCATCCCTCAAGGACTTATGTGACCTCAAGTAACTGCTAACTGGCACCTCACTTCTTTATTCCTATCAATCGATCCTTTCGGTTAAGAACTGAATTGCACTAAAATCTCACTGATGTGATTTGCTTCCCAAAAATCAGACAAAACTTTTAAAAGGTTTGCTATTAGCATATGAAAGTGTTCTAAAGCTCGAGTAGGATGGTATCCGCACAACTTGGCAAACATTTATTAAAAACCATTGAATTATACACAAAATGAATATATCTTATGATATGAAAAGTACATACCTTTAGGACGTTGTTAAACAAAACAAAACAAGAACTAAACAAACCGGGAGCCTAGGGAAGAGTGGCTGGAAGCAGAGGGAAAGCAGGCTGGGTTGTGAGCAGACGGACGATGGTGGGAGCCAGTGCTGGGTCTGCAGTGGATGCTGCTGTGTGCTGCTTAGTCGGCCCTTCAGGTACCCCACATGTTGGGAGTGACAGCAGATGGTGACTCTTCTCTGGGTTTCCAGAAGGTATTTCTTTGAGACTATGAGTCAGCTAACCCTAGGGCAGGCTTTCTCCTGGTGGGGAAAGCCCACGTGCAGACAATGAGAGGATGTGAATGTCTATCACTCCACCCTGTTCCAAACCAGGAGAAATCCCCAAAGCTCCGGAGCTGTCTCAGCTCTGGAGTTCTGGGAATGGGCCTTGGTCTTTGTGGAGACTGCTTTGAAACCCAAGTCCTCTGCCTTGCAGCCCTGGTTCCTTTGCTAATTGCTGATCCTCGATGCTCTGCAGAAAACAGTCTGCATCCAAACCTCTGGTCCAGAGGCTGTTTCCAGGGAAACTGACTAAGACAGAGCTCATTATATATATTCTCTACATTTGCAAATGTTGAACATTTTTCATCATTAAGAAGTAGAAAAAGTTCAAAAGTTTCCCAAATGGAAGCTACAAACTCTATGAAAAATGGATCACAGACTCTAGTGAATACTAAATTTGATACTCAAAGATAGAAAGGGATAGGATAATATGGGGCAAGAAGACATCCTGGCTGCTCCTGACTCTTGAGCCAGAAGCCTGGCTCAGCACCATCAGGGCTTACAGGCCTCTGACACAAGGACTGGAGATGTGCACATAGGTTTGCTGGCCTGAGATCTGTTCTCAGCCTCATGGTCTGTGACCAAGAGCGTGTGGTTTATATGCATTAGGAGAAGAAGGCAAGGAAATCTGAGTATTGAGATTCTCAGAAGGCAACAGGCTGCCAGGAAAGCGTGTCCCCACACTTGGTGGTAGAGTGCATTTGTTTCCTCCACTTGGTACAACTGTACCCTTCATTAGAAAGCCTTCAGGCTGGAGGATAATTTCAGCAATTCAGTCATTTAAGAATCCTGATATGGGTCAACGTTAGAATGTGCTCCATATATTCAATCTACTACATTCAAAGGAGGATCTGGAAAATCTTCTTCCTTTGGAGAATCCAGCAGCCCCCAATCACTTGGAATTGCTGTGCTTAAAAAACCAAAACTCTCAATTCTTATTAGAACTCTCTGGTTATCTGACCATTGCTAACTCACAGTGGTGCATTAGATGAACACTGTTACTCTACTAAGTCCCCAACCAAAATGAGGTAAATTACTGATTTAGCTAACTCACTGCGATGGCATATGTTGTTCTATGCAAAAGCCCAGTATCTCCCAGATGGGCACTGCCTCCTCAGTTCCCAGAACCTCATTCCATCTCATCCTTCTCCAGCTTTAGGCTCAGCTGGCTCCGTCAGTCTCTACTGTCCGCCAACCTTGGATCAAAATTTTCCCCAAAAATGTCAAACTGCATCTGTAATGAACATGTACAACTTCTCCTTGTCATGCAGGGCAGCAACTACGTACATAGCAGTTACACCGACTTTGGTATCACAAGAAACAGAGATGATTTAAAGTAAACAGGCGGATGTGTGTAGGTTGTGCGTAAACACTATGCCATCTAATGCAAGGGACTTGGGCCCTGGCAGGTTTTGGTTCCCTCAGGATTCAGGGAATGCATTTTCCTGGATATTGAGGGATGGCTTTACCTAAAATGCAGTCTTCTCTCTCTGTGAACTTCCCTCACAGCTGAGTCCCCTGGTTTAATTTTCATACCACCCCAAACTAGGTGGGTTGGGAAGCATCCCACAAATGGAGAGCAGAGGAGGAAACTGGGGAGCCACTGGATACGGGCCAAAAACTGTACAGAAGGAAAGCAGGAAAGTCATACTTCGAATGGCAGGATGAAACAGCACAAAGGCCTGTCCTGTTACCATCCTAACGTTATATAATATTTTACAAGTTAGAAAATATATCTGTCATAAATAGCACCACCTTTCAACCCATGACAATTGTGAACTTTGCCTCTTTCAAGAACATTTGTACAACTTCACTTAGCTTTCATGGGCTGGTTATTACTGGACTTACTACCAGGATACAAATAGGTTACAGGAAGATCCGTGATTTGGTCGGTAAAACGCGGAGATGAGATAAACAGTCTGTGAGATTAGAGTGCAAGGCTTTTAAATTTTTCTGATTACAAATAGTAAATGTTCAGTATAGATAATATAGAACATACACAAGCACACAAAACTTTAAACTGTCACATAAAACACAACCACCCAACAGTACCCACAATTACATTTTGCCATTTTTCTTTTCCCTTTATACTGAGATCAAGTTTATATTATATATATATATATATATATATATATATATATATATATATATATATTTATATGTACATATATAGTATGTTGAGCTTTTCAGGAAATACTATCATCTGTTCTAATATTCACTCAGGTAATTCATAAAATAATCTTGATGCTGGCATAATATTGTGATTATAGAATAAATTTTTTAAAACAATATACTCCTTAATAGATACTTTTCTTATTGTAAATAACAGTGAACAGAACAACTTGATCTGAACATCTTCGCTTACATGTTAAATTATACCTTTGGGTTCCATTCCTAGAAAAAAAATTACAGCACTAGATAAAATACTGACAGCAAGAAAATACTTGGTTTCATTCCTACCAAAAGTCTAATCTTTTAATTTTAATCTTTATCCATTTGATAGGCTATGCACATACACTTTAATTTGCATTTCTTTAATAGTGAATTTAAACATTTAAAAATGTTTGGAAGTCATTATTAATTCATCTATGTTATTCGTCAAATTCCTTGTTCACTAATTGCATTAGGTAAAAATATCTTCTTTTTCATGGAAATTATTATGAGCTCTTACTTTGGGAAGGCTTAACCCCTAAAGTCTATCATAGTTTTTGAAATATTTTTCAGTCTGATAGTTGTCTTCTAATTACATTTTCCATGTTCTGTCACCTACAGTTTATTCTAAGTTGGATAATTAGATATATGTACATATTCTTCCACTAGTTCTTTTATTAAGAACAAGCCTTCTACCTTTCAAATAGAGTATTTCTTCCCAAAGATTTTGGGATTTGAATTTCAACTTCACATTTATAATTATAAATTATAAAATTTATAATTTTATAATTTATAAATTATTTTACTTAGAAATTTATTAATTTACCCTAAATTGTGTTAATTTATTGACCTGTATTTAGTCAAGTATTGTTTAATTCATTCAGAGTTTATTTTGGCATGTAGAGTACTAGTCTCTTGGGTTCAATAAACTTTACATAGTAATACTCCTGTTTTAGTTACTACAAAGGCCATTCTGAGCATATTTGTTTATTTGTGCTTATCTTGTAGTTCATGTCCCTATTGGAGAAGCACCTGTCAAACCTAGGATCTGAGAATAAGTCGTGATCATTGGTAATTTTCAACCACTATACGAATAGACATTTCTAATATAAAATGCCAACAACAGACATCACTGAGGCCGGAAGTACTAGCCAAGGCCAGGGCAGATTCCAGCCCAGACCCCAGGAAAGGGGGTCAGGGCTGGGCAGGGCAAGCAAGGAGGAATGGCAGAGGAGCATCAAAGCCTGGGGGCTCTGCTAGACAGCAGAGCTGGCGGGTAAGGAAAAGCTTTGCTTTGCAATGATTTCACTCCGTGTCTGGATTTCTGTTTTAGAATGGTCATTCTGGTATAAAAAATAGAGCCAGGGTGGCAGACTTATGGCATGTGAACTGCAGAGGGCTGCTGGTGTCATTAGAAGCCCTAAAAGGTTTGCCATCACTAGACTGGGGGAAGATGAAGGCACAGACACCATCCAGAGGCTGGATGTCCCAGTCAAACAGAAGGATGAGTCAAGATCAGTCCAAGAAGCAACAGGGAAGGAAAGAAAGAAAAGACAGTGAAGCAGCAGCAGAACTGGGCCGGTCACAGAGTGTGGGAGACGGGAGGAAGCGGGGGACAGAACCTTCAGGGAGAGTGTGTGAGGCGTCTACATCCAGCCCCTGCCCTTGCATCTGAAGCTTGGCAAAGGTAAGCGACCCTGCAGCGGTTCCTACCGGAACTGGCCAGGCAATGCTGCTGTTCTCTTGGGCACTTGTTAGGGTCTGTACCTGGACCCCCAGTTCCCCAAATGGGTGCACGGTGAAGGCTCAAAGGGATAAGACATTGCAGCATGGTCTTTAGGGCTGCAGGAGGAGAGAGATCCTCGGCAGAGCTCGTACTTGTGTTAGCCGGCTGGCCAACTGACCCAGGGCAGCCTGTATTTAATCAGAACAAGCAAGGAGTTGAGTGGACAATGGAGGAAACCTGAGCAGGATCTCAGGAGGGGTTCAAGGACTCCTCAGAGCAACAGACGATGCTCTTTAAGGAAAACTATCCAGAAAGTCTCTAGGAGGCCTCAGCTATGGCCTACTTTGCCCCCTAAGGCGTCTCCTTATTCTCAGTTCAATCATGCCCGGGCCACACTACAGCCCTGCCTGTGTGCTCAACTTCAATGCTCTCCAACAGGCACTAAGCTAGAATGAATCAACCTGGCCATGGCCATGGTCAGACTGCTCCATGGAAGCAGAAAATGAACGAGCAAACATAGAGAAGGGGTGAGGGAGAGTGATCAGGAGAGAGAAAAGGGACACAAGAGAAGAATGCAGTGGCTCATCACTGTGTGGAACTGTTTGTACCCAGGCGGATGCTCAGTTCGGCTGGTAGCAGGCCAGTTCTTGAGGAGCTTTCTCACTTGCAACCAAAGGAATCTCAAGCAAGCACAAATGCCTGCTACTCTAGCATGGGTAGCCAGGTGGAAGATGACACTATTCATCCAGGGAAGGAAGACGAGAGGGAGACAATAATCAGGAGAAAGAGTGA
Source organism: Hydrochoerus hydrochaeris (assembly GCA_004027455.1). Taxonomy (NCBI): domain Eukaryota; kingdom Metazoa; phylum Chordata; class Mammalia; order Rodentia; family Hydrochaeridae; genus Hydrochoerus; species Hydrochoerus hydrochaeris. The sequence goes on along the minus strand of PVLA01002777.1, from coordinate 160,453 downwards.
CAATCTGGAATCAGAGCTTGCAGATAGGTCCAAGTGAATGCACATAGCAGGTGCTTATACATAAGCATGTAAGACTGGTTTCCTTATTTATTTTTCATGCATTCTTTGTTGGGTTTGTATTGAAATATTTTTCAACATTGCAAACATACAAATTTAGGAATACTAAAACCGTAATGATACAAGTTGTACTATGGTCCTAAAAATGTATTGCTTACAAGTTAATAAATTGCACTACTTGCATTGGGACGCAGCAGTTATGTGAATTTTAAACGAATTAACCCACACGTTATGGCGTTTATCTGTTCTCCAGTTAGAGACGGAGTCGTTTGAGCTGAGGTCACTTGCAGCCCATTTGCCCCTTGTTCCCTGGGCAAGGCACGCGAGGCGCAAGGGGGGCTGTAACAGTGGGGATCAGAAGGAGCACATGAGGGGAGAGAGTTCATGGTCCTCCGCATGGGGGAAGAAACACATGGGCTGCTTGGAGCAAGACAGGCTCCAGAAGTCCTGGCATCTGGCAGCAGGATGGAACTCTGGACACAAAAGGGCACATCTCAGGACACACTGTGGATCTGGCTGTCCTCCACATTGTCCCAGCTGGTGCCAAGTCTCAACGAGAGGAGACACAGCCTTCACTGGCTCAGGGCTGCTCAAGGTGCCCACAGTGGAATTTCAATCAAAATTGGCTTAGCCTGTCTTTCCCCTGCAATCTGAGCAAGCTGCCAGCCGTCTCTCAACCCCCCAGTGACGGAGGGCCCAGAGGGTAGGAGGGGGCATTGCAGGGTTCAGCTATTCAATTTATTCTTTAAAAGAGATGCCAAGGGTGTTCGCCCATACCTCTTGGAATTAGAACCTGCCGGGCTGCCGGCCTCACATCTTGGTTTGCTGCTCCCTCCTGAGGGGACAGCAAGGCATTGGGGTTTGGTGACCATGACTGAATGGGACAGAGAGGGCTGAGTCACCAGGGCTGAGTGACAGTGGTGCTGTCACTTGACATGGTGCGATAAAGGGTAAGAGTGAAGATCTTGCTCGACTTCTTGCTCAGTGAATCCAAGTAAGATACTTCATCACTAGGACTCACATCCATAAAATGGGCATAGAAGCTGTACCTGTCTCAGAGGAGCATTAGGAAGACTAAAATAACATTAAAAAAATTAGTCACACAAAGCAAACTCTTGACAAATGCTAGCATTATTATTATCAATATGGTATTATGCTAAGGCACCTCAAGCTAAGCAGATGCTTAAGCTCATATCTCTCCTTCACCCTTATTTAATGAATGCTTAACAAATGCTTGTTTTGTGGCAGGCAAACAAGGTGTGGGGAGAGACCTGTGTAAAAGCCCATATCCACCAATCAAGATCCAGTCAGGCTCAATTCAGTTCTAACCGGCAGCTATAAAGGGTTCACAGAGCACGGAAAGAAAAAGCATGTCTGATATTAGTAAGAAAAATACATGGAAGTTAAGGAATAAAATGGACAGCACACAAATTTGGGCCATGCACTTCTCTGTGCTTGGTGAAAGCAGGTCACAAATGTGGTTCTGAGATGTTTCTTAGAACTAAATCAAAGAGTGTGTAATACAGCAACTGCTCAAGAGAAGTCCAGTGACCTAGGGCTCCAGGCAGAGTCCCATGGCTCCATCCACAGACTTACAGCTTAGGATTTGATCACCTCACTTTTAAATCTCAGGCATTTCGAAAACATGTAAATAACTTAGAAAATGGGCACAGAATGGCTGTATATAGATGACATAAGTACGGCGTTGAAAGTCATAATAAAACAAAAATCTGTTTTCCATTCTTTGCCTAAGGGAAGCAAGTTCAATTCAGAAACCATCAAACCATGTAAGCCAAATGGCTCAAACAAATACTAATACACAGGTCATTAGAAACAAATTGGATTGGGGTGTGCATCATAACATAGATGAAATTTACTGAGTGAGGAGCCACTGGCTAGCATTTTAATCTTGATGTTTCCAGAACATTACCTGGTGTTATAATTCATCTATGGCTCTAGACACTGGAATGGTTAATTGCGAATGTCACCAAGGACTAAGGGCACAGACCCAGGATCTAATTGTTGCCAAGCCTGTTGGAAATTCAATCAATTAATGAAGCAGCTCTTTGGCAAAAACTATTAGAAGCTTCATGCAGGCTTCTCCTCTCCCTTCTCTGGTTTCCTGAAACTGGGAGGTCATCTGTAACTCCTACCCAGCATTCCCTTCAGTTTTAAAGTCTGTCTAGTTTTGCTAACTCAAAATTTCTGATCTTTTCTTTTGGCTTCAGCTCCACTGCTATAAGAAGGCTGCCTTCCCTGCTCTCAGGAGGGGGTGGCTTTCTAGCTATGCTTGTTGCAGACTAGTCCTCCTCAAGTCTATCCTTACATTACCTGGGACCAGGAAGAAACAGTATGCTCTGCTCCAAGTTGGAGGCACGGGGTTCTGGATGAAGATTTAGAGTACAGGAGTGACATCTCAGCATTCTAAGCAACTGCTGTATGCCAGGGACCATGCTTGGCATTCTATGTAGCAGCAGAACTGCCCCATTTTTGAGGGATATACTATCATCATGTCTACTCAACAGGTGAGGAAACCTAGGATATGAGAGGTAGTGACTTGTCGGAGGTAGATGTTGGAGCTAAAGCGGTGGAGCGAACCCAAACGAGGCCCATTTTGGCTCCATCACCTGCGCTGTCAATCATGAGTCCTTCCACATCTCCCTGTCTCTCAGGCAACCATCCTGGCCTAAACACATCATAATTAAGTCACTGGGTCACTCACAGACACCTCCTAAAGTTCTCCCTGCCTCCACCATTGCTCCATAACCCACTTTCAACAAAACAAGGGAGCCATGGTGGCTCTTTTCAAATCTAAGTCAGATCACAGTTTGCCTCTGCTAAAAATCTTCCAGTGGCTCTGCATTCTTCCCAGAGTCAACTCAAAGTCTAACTGCTCACGCTAACCACTTGCTCCATTCGTCTCGAACCTCTTCTCCTCTTCTCTCCTCCCCAGCTTCCTTGCCTGTCCTTGGCCATGCCAGCCACCCTCCCACATCTGGTCCTCTCACTTACCACGCCCAAGCCTGCAATGCCCTCCCCCCAACATCCACCACCCTTACTCCCGGCCTCCTGAAAGTCCCTGCTCAACTGTCACCTTCCATTGAGGTTCACCAACCATCCCTCCCCTCTGAATCTCTGATCACCCTGTACCCCTTCGTCTTTCTGTAATACTCAGCACCTCATACTACAGTACTGGCTTATTTATTATGTGTTTGGACACTGTTTTTCCTGCTCCATAGAGGGAGAATTTTATTGTGTTTTGCAACCTACAGCTGCTCCTGGCACAAAGTGCACAATCTATCAAGATTCAGTGAATAAAAGGCACACACAGAACTGCCCTGGTCCCATTTTCCGAAGCTCCAATATTGTGGCCATTCTATTATTCTCAACCATGATGACAGGAAGGTATAAAGAATGCATCAGTCAGAATATTAATAGCTTTAATAAGGCAGAAAGGACTATTTCAATTTCAGTAGATCCTTGATTTATGAACTCCATTCGTTTGCAAGGGTTGGTTGTAACTCAAGTTGGTTGTAAGTGAAGACTATTTTTCCCCATAAGAAATAATGGAAATAAACCATAATGCATTTCCCAAATGCATACCCAAAGCACCCCTCAACTAACCTTTACATAATAAAAAATGGTTGCATAGTGTGCATAATTTACCAGAAACATCAGTAACTTTCCTAGTGTATTCAAAAAAACTTATAAAATATACCTACTTTACCAGAAACAACAATTTCACACTGTATTCACCATTTGGCTTGCAAGAAGGGAGGACGGAGTGGAAGGTGGTTACTGTTTGGAAGGAGAGTCCCCCTCCACAGGAACAGCAGGAACCTGGCTCTGGTGTCCTTTCTTTCCTCGGGACAGACTGTAGCTCACTAGCACCTGCTTCTGTCTCACCAGCTCTCGACCTTTTCAGAACTAAAAACTAGTCTAAGATTGTCTCTAACACTTTTTTTTTTTTTGGTACCAGGGATCGAACTCAAGACCTTGCACTTGCCAGGCAGGCACTTGTGCCACTGAGCTAAATCCCTGGCCCCTATACTGTTGTTTTCAGTTGTGTTTGCTTTCTTTCCCTTCCCTTCCTTTCTTAGCTTCTTTTCTAGTCTTTTTGGTGCCATTTTGATAGCAGTAATCATGGCAATTATATAAAGCACTGACCGAAATCACACCCACAAATGCGCCTCTGAGCTCAGACTGATGCTTACATGTGCTTTCCTGAGTCTGTTTACAACCGCACAAGTGGCTGCCTTTGGATCAAAACTCAATATCTTGGTCTTAAGTTAAACCTAACATTCTGGTTGTAGCCCAAGTTGTTTGTATGTCAGGCCAGTCATAACTCAAAGGTGTACTGTACTTTGCAGTTTTCTCATGTGTAAGAATATACTATTACATTTATATCCCTGCAGAATTTGTAGTTGGTATAATCACTTATTTGGAGGAGTGAACTACAATAACCATCTCCAGTAATGGGATTTCTTTTAGACTCTTCTATAGGCACATGTACACATATATGCTTATACACACACACACACAAGCACCATTCATATTCTCTCTCTTTCTCTCCCCCCAAAAGCCAGGCACCAGCAATGACTTTGGCAGCCATGGTACCGAATTCTGCAGCAAGGAATATGGCTGAACAAGTAGAGTTACAAGGGCAGAGAAAGCCGTCTGCTTCATCTACCTCAGCCTTCCACTGCACAAAGCCATCATCCCCTTATCATGACTTTAGAAGCGACCTCTGAGACGGTCTTGCTATTATGCCAATGACACAGTACTGACAACCCACAGCCTACAGTTCTTAAAAGTGCATCAGGTTATGCTACTTACAACACCGCTGGCTGAGGCCAGTTCACAGCTGCAGACTATCCCAGCCTCACGGCAGCTGACAACTCTCAGGCAGGGACTCTGCTAGCGGGCTGATGTTATAATCCATTACAATGCTATGCAGGTCTAACTAGGATTGCCCACCCATCTGCCCATGCAGCCAAGTGGATCCTCAAAGTAGCTGGGGGCCCCCTATGCTAGAGTAGAGTATGGAGTAGCTAGAGAAACATGCAGTGGTCCCCAAACTCTTTCACTATCCCACAGCAAATCTGCTACATTTCTGAGGACTGAGCAGCATCAGTCCACACAGTAAGTCCTGAATTGTAGCTCAGTGGGACGCAGACAACATCTCAGCCTCACCCTCAGGGAGGCCCCAGACACATTTTCCAGTTTAAATGGTTGTGATCTATGTCCAAATAGAATGCATCTGAGAAAGTCTTGGGCTTTTACCTGCATCTTATGATATTTGACAATCTGACCTCATACATAGTTGAAAAAAAATACAGGAAAACAACAAAAGTCGTGCTTCATCGGCTTGATGCTGGTAACTGTACTTTGGGATGGGATGAATTTCAGGGAACCACAATCATATGGAAAAGTGAGTCTTATCTCAGTTATAACTTGTGTCTGTGAATGACTTATCATCCCAACGATTATGCTTGTTCTGAAACACAAGGGGCCAGGACATAGTGCACATAATGAGAGTACAGATGTTATCAAAACAGACTGCTCAGGTATTTGCACACTATGTAAAAAAGCTACTGGAAGCAAACTATTAAGAAATACTATTACATAAGCAGGGACTGGGATGCTTGCTTTATGCTCAGCAATGGCTTAAACTCAGATCACAAAGACATTGTGGCTTGTTGCTTTTGAGTCATAATATCTCTGGACTTGAAAGAGCTTGTTTAAAGATACCCTCACTATAGCCAAGCATTACCAAAGCGAGTCTCACTCTTGCTACCTTTGCAGCCCGGGTAATGAGTTTTTAAGATCCCAGCTGCTAGCTACTTGGCCCCCCACAACTGCAAGCCTCTGACAGCATGGGGCACCTGTAGCACCTGGACAGAGAAACGTGCTGCAGAAGTGGTGGGTTACAGCTCTTTACAGGTATGGTCTTAACACACCTGGCTCCCCACTTCGGCGCCTGGTGGCTGGGGAGAGGAAACTTTGCTCAAACTCTTATCTAGTTGCACCAACAAGCACAAAGAATTTTAAAACTTAACTATTCAAAGCAGGCATGGTGGTACACTCCTATAATCCTAGCACTCTGGGAGGCTGAAGTAGGAGGGTTACAAGTTCAAAACTAGCATAGGCCTCGTCTCAAAAAAAAAAAAAAATGGTTAGCAATGCAGCTCAGTGAGAAGGCTCTGCATTCAATCCACCATACAAGAAAAGAACTGTTCGGTGGAAGCAAAACTCTGTCCCATGTTTGAAAGCTACAACCACATTTGGTGAGATTATGGGCTTGGAAATATAGCAGATAGGTAGGCAAATCCAAGATCTCTTACTTAGGTAAGTCACATACAGAACTTGTGTAGTTCTCTGTATGTCAATTTTTTCATCCATCAGAGAACTAGTATGGAAACTTAATCATAAAAATTACATAGTTATGCACCACATGAAGGAGGTTTAAAATGACTAGTAACAATGATAACACGTTCTGCTTGTGGCTTCTGTGGAATTATTTTTAGGGACACATTTTTCTTAATTCTACTGCAGAACTGGGTCTAATTAAAGTTGACTGTATATAAATCTGTTTTCCATTTGACTACAGTGTTCCATTCTACCATTAAAATGTCATCAATTCTAGTTTTTAGGCTAAGTACATATCTTGATGAACTATTTATTAGCTAGAGAAAAGTATACGGCATGTGCATAAGGTTGAAATACTGAAAGATTGTGCCATAAGAATTCCTTTTCAATGTGTTTTCAATATATGGGGAGGGTAGAAAAATTACTACTTATTTTTTATATTATATTTATTTTGAAAATGTTAAATGCTGCTTCTAAGCCATTATGCAAACATAAGATTTAATGAAAAATATTCTTTGTAGGGGAGCATCCATTTTCAATATATGAACATCTGATGCCAACATTTAATTCTTTCATGGCCAATGACTGGAAATCTCATAGCAAATGCTATTTTGAGCTCACCTCTGTTACAAACAGTATGCAGGATTACATTTAAAAATGATGATCTTGGAAATGTATGAATTAGAAATATTTTTTGGTTTTAAAGGAAAAAATAATTAAAAAAAGGTACAAAATTTTAAAACAAGATTGTAGGACAGTAATAATAGCACATTGTGTATTGTTATCTTCAAAGTAGTTGCTCATATTACAAATGGAGGCATGAAAAACTGGTCAAACAATATAGGCACAAAACTTTCCTTTCAATGAACTAATACCAGTTAGTAGTATAACCATTTTAACTATTTCGTGTGTGTGTGTGTGTGTGTGTATATATATATATATATATATATATATATATATATATATTTCCCCCTTTTCCCTTCCTTCTCTTCTCCTTTTCCCTGCCCCAGTTTCTCTGTCCTTTTGAACAGTTTCTTCCCATTTCACAATATGTATTGCACATTCTGGATCTTATTTATGGCTTTCAGCTGTTTACACTAGGGAGACAATATGATGTTTACATGTGTGAGACTGATTTATTTCACTTATGAGTATGGACTCAAATTGCATCTATTTCCCTATAAACATCTCAAGTTTATCCTTCTTTAGAGCTGAGTGGTATGTCACTGTATAAAAGTACCACATCTTTTTTACCCATTCCATGGTTGATGGGCATCTGGGTTGTTTCCAAGATTTAGCTCTTAGAAACTGTGCTGCTCTAAGCATGGGTGCACGTAAATTGCTTTGATACGATGTTTTTAATTCTTCTGAGAAAATATCCAGAAGGAGAATAGTTAGGTAGAATGGGACCTTTAATCCTAGTGTTTTGAGGAATCTCCACACTGATTGCCATAGTGGTTGTACCATCAACAAGGGAGGAGGATTCCTTTTTCCCCACAGCATTTGTTACTGGTTAATTTCTTGATGTTAGTCATTCTTTCTGGAGATGGAATCTTAGTGTTGTTTTGATTTGCATCTCTCAAATGACCAGTGATGTTGAACATTTTTTCCTATATTGACTTGTTATTTGTATCTCTTCCTCTGAGAAGTGTATGTTCATCTCAGCTGCTCATTTTTGGATTGAGTTTTAAATTGGGAGGGGGTTGGACTGTTTTCAATTCTTCATATGTTCTGGGTAGAAGTCCTTTGTCTCAGGGACAGTTGGTTAAAATTTTTTCCCATTCTGTGGGTTGTCTTTTCTCTCCAATGGTGATTTTTTTGATATGCAAAAGCTTTTTAATGAGATCCCAGTTGTTGATTCTTTGAAGTGTTTCCCATGCTGTTCAGGTTTTGTTCACAAATTCTCTACCTACCCCTATGTCTATAAGATTTCTACCTATTCTCTCTTCCAGTTGATTTAGTGCTTCTGTCTTAATATTTAGATCACTGATGCATTTTGACTTTAGTGCACAGTGATAGACATGGGTCTAGTCTTCAGCATGCAGAGAGCCAGTTTTTTGTCAAAGATAAGGTGGCTGAGTGTGTTTGGAGTTGTAGCTACATCTTCTAATGTATTCCATTGATCCTCAGGTCACTGATTCTTTCTCTCTCTCTCTCTCTCTCTCTCTCTCTCTCTCTCTCTCTGTGTGTGTGTGTGACTACCATGTTATAGTAGCTTTGTAGTATAATTTCAAGTCAGGGATTGTGATGCCTGCTGCCTTGTTTTTTTTGCCCAGGATCGCCCCTGCTATTCTAGGTCTCTTCCGGTTCCAGATGAATTTTAGCAACATTTTTTCTAGTTCTGTGAGATACGTTAATGGTATTTTCATCAGGATTGCATTAAATCTGTATAACAATTTTAGGAGTGTGGCCATTTGCACTATGTTGGCTCTTCCTATTCATGAGCAAGGACTATCTTTCCATTTTCTGATATGCTCTTTGATCTCCTTTTTAAGAGTACTGTAACTTTCAGTATATAGATCCTTTCCTTTGTTAGACCAGTTCCTAAGTATTTCAGTTTTTTGGATGCTATTGTGAAGGGTATGGTTTCCCTAATTTCTCTCTCAGTGAGTTTGTTGTTTGTGTAGAGGAATGCTATTGATTTTTGAGTGTTGACTTTGTATCCAGCTATGCTACTGAATTTGATTATTAACTGTAGAAGTTTTTGGTGGAGTTTTGGAGTCCTCTATGCAAAGTATCATGTCACCTTCAAATTACAGTTCAATTTCTTTTCATATCCTTATTCTTTTTATTTCTCCCTTGCTCTGGCTAATGTTTCCAGCATTGTATTGAATAGGGGTGGTGATAGTGGACATCCTTGTCTTGTTCTTTATTTTAGAGTGAAAGCTTTCAGGTTTTGTCCATTTAGTATAATGCTGGCTGTTGGTTTGTCATAGACGGCTTTTATCAGATTGAGGTAAAGACTCTATTCCAATTTTCTGTAGGATTTTTATCATGAATGAGTGCTGGATTTTATCAAAAGCTACTTTTTCTGCATCTATTGAGATGATCACATGATTTTTGTCTTTGGCTCTGTTGATATGGTGGATTAGATCTACTGATTTGCACACGTTGACTACCCCTGCATTCCTGGGCTGAACCCCACTTGGTCATGGTGAATAGTATTCTGGATGATTTGCTGCATTCTTTTTGCTAGTATCTTTTTGAAGGTTTTTGCATCTACCTACAATTAGGGAGACTGATCTGCAGTTTTCCTTTTTGGCTGGGTCATTTTCTGGTTTTGGTATCAGGGTAATACTTGCCTCCAGGAATGTGTTAAGGAGTATTGCTTCCCTTCAATTTCATTAAAGAGTTTGAGGAGTACTGGCATTAAGTCTTCTCTAAATTTCTCATAGAAGTCAACAGTGAATCCATCAGGACCTAGACTTTTCTTTGTTGGTAAGTTTTTTATTATGTTTTCAATCTCTTTAACTAATATTGGGTTATTCAGAATTTTTGTATCTTCTTGATTCAGCTTTGACAATTCATATATATCTAGGAATCTGTCTGCTTGTTTTGTATTTTTCATCCTATGAGAGTAAAGATTTTTGAAGTAGGTATTGATGATCTTCTGAATTTTCACAGCATTTGTAGAGATATTACACTTTACATTCCTCAATGCATGAATGTGAGACTTTCCTTTCCTTTTTTTGATATGGTTGGCTAAGAGTTTATCAGTTTTATTTATTCTTTCAAAGAACCAACTCATCGGATCATTAATTCTTTGTATTGTTTTCTTGGTCTCCATTGCATTAATTTCTGCTCTGATCTTTATATGGTCTCTTTAGGTTTGTCTTGCTCTTCTTTTTCTAGAAACTTGAGGTGTAGCATGAGGTTATTTACTTGTGCTCGTTCTGTTTTCCTGATGTCAGAATTCACGGCTATAAATTTCGCTCCTAGGACTGCTTTCATTGTGTTCCGTAAGTTCCAGTGTGTCATCTCTGAATTCTCATTTAGTTATAGATATTGTTTAATTTCTCCTTTTACTTCATCTGTGATCCACTGGTTGTCTAGAATAGTGTTATTTAATTTCCATGTGTTGATGGAGTTTTTGCAGTTTCTTTTGCTATTCACTTCCAATTTCATTATACTATGCTCAGATAATAGGCATGGCATAATTTCAACTCTTCTGTAATTACTTCAGCATGTTCTATGAGCCAGTATATGGTCTATTTTAAAGAATGTCCCACATGCAACTGAGAAGAATGTGCATTCTGATAATGTTTGGTGGGATGATCAGGAATATTCTTTAAAAAAAAGACAATCTATACAATTAAAAATCATGGTATTCAATAGCATGTAATTGGTTCAAAATACATAGCCAATTCTGAAATGCTCTATCCTCCTTCCCTTTCAGGGAATGAAATATCTTGATACACTTTTACCTGCTGTATTCCAGGATGCAACTAGATCAGTGAACCTTTTAAAGACCAAGTGACCAAACTATAACCCACATCCCACTTATTTATTGCAAAGTGCCAGTGCTCCAATTAAACCTGAATATGGCAGTTTTATTTTAGAAAGAAAACAACTCAGACAGTAACATCTTTTGTCCTAAAAGAAAAACAAATAGCATGCATGTCACAGGTTTGCCACCACTGGCCTAGATGAATGCTGAAAAAATAAAGTATTAAATGACATTGTCAGTGGGTACTTAGAACTTTTTAAGAAAGCTGTTAAATCTTACTTGATTGCTAACCATTCTAAATATTCCTTTAAAAAGATATTTCATGTATCTAAGCTGAGGTTGCATTTTAGTCTTTTCAAATTACTACTCTTATTTCCTTTTTGCTTAAGAAGAAAGTCCCCTAGTTCTGAATTTTATGACAAGGACACACAAACACACTTGCATATAGAAAGATACTTATGCCTTACACTGGCAATGTTCCATCACTGACAATGTTCTTCTGCCTGTGTTTTCTTTGTGAATCCTACAGCAATGTGGCAGGGAGCTGGAACACTGCCCTGCGTGCTGATTTCACAGACAGAGGACTGCAGAGCTGAGGTCTCTGCCTACTGCCACTAGTCCTCCTGTCTAAAGAGAAGTACATGGGGCTCTCATTTCTGCTGCAAAATGCTGACCAAAGGTGCCTCGTTATCTGGGAAGTTTAAGTTGTTGAAAAAGTTGTGGTGGAAAGAAATGCACCTTTACTCCCATGTCCCGAGCTGCAGAGGATGGGACATGAATCCATCAAGTTGTGTCACTTATTAGACCAGTGAAGGTCCAGAGCGGTGGGCTGCATGGGCCCGGGGTGCAGGCCAGGTAAGCTCTTCCTCACAGGTCAGGTCCAGGCGGCAGGCTGCCCGGCTTCCAGCTCTTTCAAGGGTCCACACTTCTCCACATAGCCTTTTAAACGCAAGGACTACGCTGACTACAACAGGATTGCACTCCCCTGCCTTCTTTAAAGTAGATTTATGAGGTTTTATTTTTATCTAGCAATCACATTCCATTCTTACACCCAAAGTGCTGAATTACAGCTGTAATAAATCTAAAGCAGATGAGAATACTGTGGAAGCGAAAACTTTTCTGAGTGACACAACTGCTACCCCTCATCACTCCACAACACACTCAGGGACTCTGAAAGCCTCAGGACCCAGATCCTGCTGCAGGGAGCCTCTTCCATGTACTGAGGCCACGTTCCTGTCATTTACAATAAAAGGCAACTGGGGATCAAAACCAAACCCAGAAATGCACTTGAAATCCTGCTAATGGAGTTTAAAACTTCTGCAGGGACAGAAAGAGTGGCAATATGGGGTGTATCTTGGGAAAAATTTCCTGTCAATTTATGTTGCAACTTTCCTGCTACTTGGAGGTCTTTTATCCATAAATATGCCAAAGATCCATGAGCTTAAGCAGTAGCAAGAAATGCATGTTCACCTGATACTCCAAGTGCTGAGTCCTTGTAAGTGAAGCACACAACTGTGGCATTCTTAATAGTCTGTTTCCTTAAGTAGATAAACTTTCCCTACTTTCGGAGACAAGTTGAGATGCCCTGAAAATGATGCTGGGAAAGACAGGTTTGAATGAGTTTGGGGTCCATCACTAATCTGCTGTGTGAGGTTAAGGAGGTGTTCCAACCTCTCTGAGCCACAGGCATCTCATCGGCCACACAGGAGAAGACGAAGTATGCCTCTGCCTTTGACAGCAAAACTTTTACAATTCTCCTGTTTACACTGCTCCAACACATAATAAATCTCTGTTCCTCCCAACTGTAGCCGCTTTCCAAATAATCGTAAATTCTAAATGAAAGTGGGACTCAAGTGAGACTGCCCTGCTCCAGAGTATGTGGGCCTCCAACACTAAGCCGGAGGCTCTGGTCTTCCTGTCCCTGCCCATGATCGCAGCTCTGTCTCCCCTGACCCTCCCATCACCTCCTCCCTGTCTACACTCAAGCTTGATCTCACGATATTCTACCAGCTCCATGGCCCGATCAGATATAATTAACACCTCAGATGCGCAGTCGCTTCGTTAGTAAGCAATCCGACCATCTGTGTCCTGTTTCTAATTTTTCACTTGTTCCAAGTAGTCCTCAAGAGACCACCTGCTTTGCAGTGCTAAGAGACATGCATGACGTGTCTTTTGTTTCTCCCATAATACTGGACACCCAATAAGGCCAGAGGTTTTTGTGTCATAGTGTCACCAAGGCCCTTAGAAGTTCCCTTGGTCCACATGCCTTTGTGGGCCACTGAGGAGGGAGCCACCCTTTGCTAAGCATTCAGCTAAGTGTCCCATGAGGTGTCACTGCCTGCGTCTCACCCAGGAGGTACTGACTTCTAGATGACTTTACAATTTGTGCTCATTTCAAAGCTTTTTGGGATTGTTTTGAACGGTGCCATACACTGTGTGCTCCTCAACTGCATACGATGAGTTTCAAGGGGATGGTATTCGGTAGTGGGGCCTTCGGGTGTGATTAGGTCATGAGCGGGGTGCTTGTGAGTAGGCTTAGTGCTTTTTGAAAAGAGACCCCTGGGAGCTGGCCCTGGCTCCTGCCTCCCTCCATGCTAGGTGAGGAGGAAGACGGGCATCTGCCATCCAAAAGGCCGGCCTCACTAGACATGGATTCTCCCCACACCATAATCTTGGGCTTCCAGCCATCAGAATTGTGACAAATAGATTTCTTTTGTTTATAAGCTGCCAGTGTATAGTATTCTGTTAGAGCTGCCCTAAGGGACCAGACAGAGTGCAACCCTGATGTCAGCTGTGCCTGCTGAGGAATGAATGAATGAATGAGTGAACAGTAGCTAGAAACAATGACCCTGGCTACTCACAGTACTTCATGCCATTTCCTACAGAATTTAGTCCCCAAACTTTATGCCCTCAACAGTGCAAAACTAAGTATCAAATGACTTCTTGAGATATCTCCTCTGATTAAATTCCTTTCATTCCTGTGTGGAGGTCCAGAGGTGTTTTCATAAGCTGGATAACGCAAAAGGAAGAAGCAGAGAAACTGCTAGCTCTCACTAAGGACATCCATTCTGCAAGAAAACATATCGTGAGCCTGACTAACACATCAAGTGCCTAATTAAAATGTGCTGTAAACCAGGACAACCAACGAAAGGCCGTGAGTTGAAGCATGGCCCCATTCCCATTGCGCTTGGACAAGCCCTGCTGTCTCACAGGCAGACTTTTCCAGACATCAGTTGTGCCCTGGCTGTGAAGACGTCTTGGATGGCTCACAAAGACATCGCCGCTCCGGGCTGGGTTCACCTGCGTGATTCCCCCAGATCCCAGCACCTCTGTCACCAGAGCTTCCCAAGGGTGCAGCGTGGCCTGATGTCTGCTCTTCCCCCAAGTCAGTGAGCCCCTCTAACGAGCCAGCGTTTTATCATCTCACGGTTTCCTCAAAGGTCTCTCATGAATGAACTAATCAATGCAGAAGATAGATGCCCAGATACCGCCTTTTCATAGCTACTCACGTGGCTCCCACGTGACCCAGACTTACAGTTAACTCTCAGGCTGAAAAGACTGAAGGATGGCAGCTCAGCGTAACCCGCCAGGAGCAGCTCCCCTTCCTGAAGTGGAAAAGCCATGGATAGGACTTCTCCTGGATTCCTTAGTGCCAATGAAAAAAACTCAGGCAGTTTCATGCTCAAGAAAGGCTTAAAAGGGTCATATTTCTATGTAAACTTTCTGCAAAGACAGTCAAGACTGTGCTGGTCACTGGTTTGGGACAACAGAACTGTGTTTGCTGGACATAGGAGAATCTGTCCACAGTCATCTTATCCGAGATGTTCCCCTGGTCTTCTTTCCCTTATGGCCAAGAATGCCTTGGAGGAGCCCATGGGAAGGGACAGGTCACCGTCTTGCCGGCTTTCTCTTCACCGAGCTCAACACTAGGTGTCAGCTCTTCTGGGCTGTTAATGGTTCATGTCTTGATTCTCTCATCAGTCACCTCTCTCTAGATCCACAAAAGACACAGAACCTGGGAAACGCACTGCATGGTTCTCTCATGCTGCCTCTCCTCACCACTCACCAAGAGTGACTCTTGCTCAGAATTCCAGAGAGGGCCAAGGTTGGGTTCTTTTACACCCTGACTGAAGACAGGAGTCACACGAGATCGTGTTGTTCGTACGGTAAACGGTGTGACGTGGCACCGCTCCGTTGCTCCGCTCCAAAGGCATTCGTTCCTTCTGAGAGGGGATAACAGTTGAGTATCAGAAGCACGTTCCTGAGGGTCTTGCTGCTTGAGAGGCAGCCTCTGAACAAGCAGCACGGTGCTGGTATTGTCTGGGAAACCGTTAG
This sequence comes from Hydrochoerus hydrochaeris, assembly GCA_004027455.1. Taxonomy (NCBI): domain Eukaryota; kingdom Metazoa; phylum Chordata; class Mammalia; order Rodentia; family Hydrochaeridae; genus Hydrochoerus; species Hydrochoerus hydrochaeris. The sequence goes on along the minus strand of PVLA01002777.1, from coordinate 145,245 downwards.
AGATGCAGGTTCGTACTGCATCTCCTACCCAGACCCGCTCATCAGCATCTCTGCAAGTGGAGCCCCAAATCTTTGCTTCAACGAGGTGCCCAGATGATTCTTCCAGTGCAGTTACTGACTGGTGCCTACACCAGCCCAGAGAGGGTTAACCATAGGTTTTGCAATGGGATCACCGCAGAACGGACTTGCTAGCTAAAAACTCCTCACTGAAGGAATAAGGCTGGCAGTGCAGGTTTTCAGGAAAGGTCAGGGCAAAGTGGGCTTGACCCTAAAAAAATAGAAGAGCTAGTGGTGAAGGCCCGCTTTGCCCAGCCTCCTCGCTCCTGGGTTCCCGTAGCATCAAAGGGAAGCACTGCAGAGACCTCTTCTAACAGGGTGACGGTGCGAGCAAAGAGACCGAGAAAAGAGACGGAGCAAAGAGATGGAGCAGAGATGGAGCGTGCTGCCGTCCCAGGGCAAGGGGAGCTCTCGGCAGCCCTACAATCTCCCCGGAGAAGCTGCTGGAAATCCCCAAAACTCACACCCTGCCTCTTTTTCTTTTTCTTTTCTTTTCTCCTCTCCTTCTCCTTCTTCTCCTCTCTCTCTCTCTCTGTCAGTACTGGGATTCAATTCAGGGCCTTCACAGTGATCCATATTCTCAGTTTCTTTCTTCAAAGACAGGGTTTTGGTAAGTTGCTAAGCTCAGCTGAGTTAGGTAGAAATACCCGAGGCAATCAGATAGGGGTGGGCCCTCCAGGGAGCCAGAGCAAAGATGAAAACTCATTACAACTGTGGCCAGAAGAGCATCTGTTGGAGGCCAGACCTCAAGACAGACAGAATGACCAGGCCTGGGATAAGTGGTAACACCTGGTCTAGTGAAGGCTCGACAGACATCAGTCAGCTTGGTGAGTGACCAAGACCCTCAAGACGCAACCCTTCCTGGAAAGTTTTTAGTCTTTTCTCGCGCCCTGTCTATTGAGACTCACCTCCCCATCGGACCAACTATTACCTAAAAAATTGTATTATAGCCTTATTGATCGTAGCTGTAACCCACATTGTACCCACATGGTTGTGCTCTATAACACTTCCCCTGTGAAGTGGGGTCCTCGGCAATCCACTCTGGACCCCCCCCCCCACCTCTCCGGAGCTACATCTCTTCCCCTCAATAAATATTTCCTCCTCTTAACCCCTGTCGTGCCTGGGAATTCATTCTTCAATTCTGGGAAACACGAATTCGGCGTATAGGATGACAAGCAGGTTGAGAGTAATCATATCCCTTCTATCGTATTTAGAGGGCCTACATCATTTCCTGTATCACAAACTGGGTTCAAACTTGCAGTTTTCCTGCTTCAGCCTCCCAAGGTGTGACAATGGTCCATCATTCCTGGCTGGGGTTGGTATTTATTTATTTATTCATTTATTTTTGATGAGATGAATGACTCTCCTGGGTTTTAGTGTATTTTGCAAATGCAAAAGTGCCCAAGAAGACAATGTGAAACAAGGTAAGTACAGCAGGAAATAATATGATTCCATCTGATGACCTGTGCATGACCTCGTCCTCCTACCTGGGCTGTGAACTTCCAGGGCTGTTCTGGGAGGCTGGGTTCACAGTCATGAGATTCATAGGGTGCTGGGTACTCAGCAGAGAAACCGAGAAGGCAGAAAACCACCAAGGGACACAGCATTTCAACTTTGATAAAACAAAAAGAAAAGTTGACCAGGTGATAAATCACAATGCATGTAGTAAGTCCACCCTGAGGATCTTGTATCATTAAACAAAGAAACAAAACCAACGGCACTAAACCCGATCAATTCAGCCTGAAACTGCAGAGATCTGCCCACATCATAACGTCAAGGCATCCTTCCAAATTTTCTCAAGTCATTTTTTTTTTTCAGGAAAAGGCAATTTATTTTCCCCAAGTGCACATTTAAAAGCCTAAAGGAGCCGTCTGGTGGCTTGAGTGCCTGCTGATTAAAATCCTCTTGGGCCTGGGGTTTGAACCCCATGGGCACTGTAACTGCAGCAAATGGAGGAAGACAAAGGAGCCTGGAAAAAAGCATTGTGAGATTCTACAAAACCAGATCTTGTCATTTAGACACAACTGACTCAGAATCAAGGGACCCTACCTAAGAGCAGCTCTGGTACTGTACCCTCCCTCACCCCCCAGAATAACCAATGCTTATGAGTTGTAAAAATCAGTATTTTGAACTTGATTTTAAGACCATGTTTCACATAAAGTAGGATATAACTAATTCTAGAATTATGCAACTAAAAATCAAATCAAAAAAGAGCACCCAATGGCTCACCGAAATGCTACGCACATTTGGTCAGCTTCAGATCATGTTTGTATTTGCAAAAGTGTTGGTACAGTGGGGTGGGAAGGTAAGAGCCTACTCAGAATTCCTCAATCCCTGAGCACTGTTCATAAAATAACTTGGTTACAACACACTCCTTTCTTTCAGGTCTACAATGTCACGCTGCAACTGTTAATAGTTTCACTACAGTGGCTCTTCAAATGTTGACATTTTTCTCTGCAATAGGTATTTTCTTTTTCCGTATAGAGAAAAATGTCCAAGGATTTCTCTTAGCAGGAAGGAGGAAAAATCACTTCAGTACTTCAGACAGTTGCCTTGGGTAAGAGGCGGTTCACCTGTGACCAGCACACTCAGCAGTTTTCCTCCCAGCTTCCCAGTACTCCAACCTGCCTGGCACAGACTGCATTACTGGGAATGATGATTTTTATTTTATTACGAGGAAAACCCAGCTCTCTTCATGAAAGCCTAATTATACTGATTTCCCTGGCAACTGTGAAGAACCGGCAGTTAAGAGCTCCTCATTATTTCTTTTATACTTCATGACTAACATGTAACTTGGCTGTAAAAATGTGTCGGGAAGTTGGCGTAAATGTTGAAAATCAAAATGTGATTTTTTTCAAATTGTTGCAAAACCAATACAAAGACTACTCTTACAAAAGACACTGTCTCCTAGACTATACTTTAAACCCAGTATAATATTATGAGACTATGAAATGTACCTTGTCACTGAACTATTTCTAAGTTAATGGCATTGTGATTTTAATGTTGATCAACACATTTACAGTGAGAAAATTTTCAGAATATTCCCAGAAAATGCACACACCAAGTTCTATGAACAGATGTGCATGTGACCTCTGGGAAGGACCGAAGGCCTAAGTTATTCCTTACTTTGTTCTTTGCTTCCCTTCTTGGTCCAGGGAGGGTCCTGATAGCTGGGTTCTGGCTGATGGCCGAGGCCTGGTCCAGATGTGAATCGCAGTGCACACTATCTTAAGTGAGCACTAGACCAGGATGCCGGTGTGCTTCTAGAAATTTAGTTTAAAAATCATTCAAGCAATTTTCCAGATGCCTCGTCTGCAGGGCCTCCCGCTGTGAGTTCACCTGACTCCTTCCAATGGATCTTTCTTTGAGGCGCAATCAAAGGCGCAGCGTGCTGGGTGTGCAAAACGTGAGTGTGGTAAGTTCTCTTATGATTCCTGTCATGAACCAAAAGTGATCTCTCTCCCTGCTCGCCATGCACAGCTCTCAGGCTTTGGGAACAAAGTGGCTCCAAGTAAAACTCTCAGCTGAACAGCAGACTCAGGCTAAGTACCAACTTTCCAAGCACAGCCAAGAAATCTGGTCTATAGGTCTGCACTGGTCTCAGGAGACACTCGGTGATGTCTGGAGACACACTGCATTGTGTGACCACAGGGCGCTACAGGGATGTGTGCAGAGAAGCCCGGGCTGCTGCTCAGCATCCTACAACAAACACCAGGACATGCTCCACCACGAAAGGCATCCCCATCCCGCAAAGCGTGAACACGGCCGAGGTTAGGAACCCTCAGTCCACAGCGGCTCTTTGGCCAGGTGATTTCTAAGCATCTGTGACAGCAAAAGGGAAACGTTCCTCCCGTTGGCCTCACTTCAAATGTGGGAATAGATGCTTCAGCACAGTGCCTGGCCCACCATAGTCACCCAGTAGTCGCCCAGGCTCACTGGACTCTGCATGGACCACTCTTTTTGGATTTAGCTGAGAAAGAATACAAAGCAAACACTAAATGGAATGCAGAGAAAAATATGTCATCCAAATCTATAGGGATAGAAACTTTCTATCAATTTTACATGTCTATTAATATGAATACAAATATATTTTCAATCTTTGGAGATAGAAACCCGAAGGGTATTTATGGTGCAGCTTTTGCCTGGCGACACTTGCTTTGTGATGGTAGAGTTGTCCAACATTCACACTCTAACAGGAGAACACACCTGCAGGGGCAGGGTGGGTTTAGGGTGGGGTTGGTCAGTGAGGCACGGAGGGGAAGAAAGGCCAACCTTCTCCATGGTGGGCACACTGTCAGGGAGGTGGAGTGCTGGTCATGAACAGGAGCTGGCAGGGATGTGTCTAGAAAGGAGGTGGGGTTCCAGACCGTCAAGCTCAGCTTGATGACATGAACCAGCCACACACCCCAGGTCCCTCTTTCCGGGCTTCCATCCATTCAAGCAACCTTCTGATTATAGTTTGTCTTTTCAAGTACTTTTGCCTAGAGGGAAACACTATGTTGCTTAACAAACATAACTAAACATTTCATTATGAATTGATAACACTGTCATTCCATCTCTGTTGATTAATGGGATTCTGGGATTGGAATGTTGGCAAAGCAGCCCAAGTCTACATATGGGACTGCAGGAATGCCACGCCTTGGGGCCCTGCTACATGGCCAGCTGCCCTTTCCCGGGTCCCACTCGTCATGGACATCTGCAGCCAAATGGATGGCGAGCCCTGGGATAGTCCAGTTTCCTGCTTGGACTTCTGGGAACACTGAGCAAAGTCTGCATTCTTATCTGCTTTTCTGTTTCAACCAACAAGCTGCAGGTGCACAAGGATCTGCCATGCCGGCACAGAGCACCCAGTTAGCATGGGCACCCCTAGAATGCCAGGAAGCAAAGTTAAGCTAATGTTACACTTTAATCCACCTCTGGTAAAAGGAAGGTCATAGAAAGCCCAAAGTCAAAGCAAGCCCTACAAAAGCTCAAAAGTGACAGGAGTCCTCCACAAGCCTCCTGTCACTTTTACTGTTTTTGTGATATTGGGGGCCTCCACCCTGAGCTACATTCCCAGTCCTTTTTATTTTGAAAAGGGTCTTGCTAAGTGGCCCAGACTGACCTCAGAATCGCAGTCTTTCCACTTCAGCCAACCAAGTACGAGGGATCACAGGGCGAACCACATGCCTTGCCCTGCCACCTCCTACCAGCAACATCCAGTGACAAAGCCCTCCAGTGACCTGGAAGAGGCCCGGTGCCTCTAGGAAAGGCCAAAGGACCTTTGCCACAGGGGAGTGCATTTCATCACATGACTGTTTCCTCCTTTCACAGAGTAGAGTCTGAGAGCCTCTCCAGACAGCAGACTGACAGTGATGCTGCTGCCGCTAACCTGGGTGTCATATCCCTCCCGTGACAGTCCCCACATTCGCAAAGGGCTGGTGTACAGGTGAGGAGAGATGGCGTTCAGCCTTCCCCTCTGTAATGGACCAGACGTTTATGTTCCTCATCTCCAAACTCGTATGTTGAAGCTCTGACCTCCAACACGATGGTATTAGGAGACAAGGCGCTTGCGAGTTGATTAGGGTCAGATGATGTCATGACAGTGGGGCCGCAGGATGGGATTTGTGTCCTCACAGGCAGGGCCACCAGAGCCCTTGTCCTGCTCACCTCGTGGGGACCCTGTGAGGTCACCTGAGAACCAGGGGGAGAACCTTCACCAGGAAGTGAACCAGCCAGCACCTTGATCTCGGACTCCTAGCCTCAGGAACTAAGAGAAATAAATGTCTTTTCTGTCAGCCACAGTGTCTTGCTGTGGTGCTTTGCTAGGGCAGCTCAAGTTAAAATCTCTCCTTCCTTCTTGAGCTGACCTTGCATTATCTCGGTGTGTGTGTGTGTGTGTGTGTGTGCCAGCCCTCCTTGGAAGTGCCAGCCCTCCTTGGAAGTGCCAGCCCTCCTTGGAAGTGCCGTCCTTTCTGGCAGCCCTGAGCATCTGCTCCCTTGCAGCTCCACTCCTGCAGAAACAGCAGTATGGCAGGGTAGCATCTGTGTACCTGCCTCAAGGAGCCCTGCAGCATGACACTCTGCAAAACATCGGTGGCTCAGGGAAGCTTCAGCTGAAGGACAGTTGGCCTGTCTTTGGGAGGGCTCTGAACTTCTTGGTAGGATTCTAAAAAGCATCTTCTACACCTGCTCTGTCTCTTGTACTGCATAGTGGCAGACCCTAAATATACAGGGACTGACCAAATGCACCAGTCAGCAAGCAACTCCCTCCCCTCAAAAGCTGCAAAAATACTACGAAGCTAACAGAACACATGACATGTTTACTAAACACATTTTCCACACAAAAACACGGGAGGTACCTGCTCTTATGGTAGAGTACATAGAATATTTAAAATTAGGTCAGTCTAAGAAAATATGTTACCTTTATGGGCTGCTTTTAGAGTTCTGGGAGAATTTTATTTTGGTCCAAGCTGTTTTTCATGGCATACTGAAACACTGATGTCTGATCATCCTGGCTGCCAACACCCTCTGCACCCTAGAAGGGCACTGCTGTTTCTGCAGGAATGGGGACTGCAGGGAGCAGATGCCCTGGGCTGCCAGAAAGGACAGACAGAGCACCGCACGGACAATGGCCAAAGGCCACCTCCTGAGCTAAAGACTTTCACCCCATCCTACAGAAGCAGTTTTATCACACAGTTTCTTTCATATGATAAACCAAAGGCAAAAACAATTTAAAGATCAAAATAAAAGATAGCAGAACAGGAAGACAGACCTTCAGCAAATGAGAAGGGGCCAGGAGATGATGGAAGGGGAGGGAGGGAGAGGAAGGGAAAGTAAACAGAGTTAAGATGCGATGTGTACATGAACCAACTCTCAGTGAAGATGGAAATCATTACACTCTGCAAACATGGACTAATAAACATCAAATTAAAACAAACAAACGACAACAACAAAAATAAACGTCCTGTAAGGTCAATTTGATGAGTCTCCTTGTGTTTTTCTCCCTCCTCCCTGCAGGTGGCGCCCCTGTTCCAACCCACCAAGGCTGCCCGGTTGTAAATCGCTAGATCTTGAATTTCTCAGAAGCGAGTACTTACTTAAAAGTCACATTGCTGCCTGTGACTAAAACACACAGGTTCTGTTTTGCTTTTACCCAAAAGCCAAACATCCCTGGAATCACAGAGCCAGAGGATGACTATCAAGCTGAAATTAATACAAGAAGGCTGAGTTTGGGCAAAGGCCAGCTTTTCATGATGAGAGTTCTATCCAACAGATGCAAGGAGAATGGATGTTGATTTCATAACACAGATGAGCAATATCTGCAGAGGCAAAGCTGCCCCCCAAATATCCATTTTAAATCCAAATTGATGGAAATTCCCATTTTAACTGGATCCAGTGCCAAACACAAAAGAAGTCAGTATGTGGGGTGGTCATGGAGAGTTTGCTGTGCACTGTGGGTATAGGACTCTGATGGAGTTTTGTCCATATTGCATTTCTTTGTATACATAGGCATTGCTGTGAGTTTAGTTATGTGGTTTTTTTTTTTTTTTTTTTTTTTTGGTACCAGGGATTGAACTAATGACCTTGCACTTGCCAAGCAGGCACTTATGCCATTGAGCTAAATCTCTGGCTAGTTATTTGTTCTTAAGATGCAGTGTTGTTCTTGACATGCTCTCCCTCTGCGGGACCCCTGGTCCCAAAGTGTTGGATTGTCAGTGGGTATGGTTAGGACACACTCTGGGAGCACCAGGCAAGTCATTCCAGGTACCACCAGCCTCAGGTTATGGCAGATTATGCCATCCCCTCGCCCCACAACTTGCAGGACATAAACCCTAAAGTATGTGTCCTTGGTCTCCCAGGCAGTGCCCATTGAGCTAACAACTCTGATATACAAAGTCAGGACCTTTTATGTGGCATCCAAATATTTGTGTGCCTTTCTGTCTCCCTACTAATCTATGGGATATATATATATATATATATATATATATATATATATATAGTATTTTACACAGCTAGTATAGCTCTGAGTGTAGAACAGATGCTCAATAAACATGTATGGGATAAATAATGGGATAGCCCAACTAAGATTATCTAAACTATTCTGGTGGAAGTGGCATACCATTGTTATTTACAAGCACAAATAAAATTTCATCTGGATCAGGAAATATACCCTGAGTGTCTTTGAAGCAGTCACTTACAAATAATTTTTTTAATTATGTGATGCATACTGTTCCAAGCATACATGCATATCATTTAATTCTCACAACAATCTGCGAGGTAAATATTATGATTATCACATGTTAAAAAGAAGAAACTGAGGGACAGAGAGGAGAGGTGCTCACAGTCACACAGTAAGTGGCAAATCAAGATGCAAATCTGGGTACTCTGACTCCGGATCAGGTGTTCTGACTCAGTGCTCTAAACCGCCCCTACACCACCATGTGGGTGTCAGAATCCCTTAATGGTGAGCTTTCAGCAGCACCCACTCTCACCGGGGACTCTGGGGAGGGGCAGGAACACTTTTGTAAATCTGCCATCGTTCAACCGGGCATCGCTGACAGTCCTATCCATTTATCACCACCCAGGACCGGAAGTTCAGGCCCTTCAGTTGGGGATTTCTGTCGCTCCTGGAATTCTGAAGGGCTTCTTAGGATCTTGTTCTCTAATTCTGATGGAACTATGATGACAACCTCTACCGGTTAGGTGCCGTCAGTTGTTCTAACAAACAAACTCCAAAATGTCACACAACAGCACTGCACTGGCCGGGCACACAGAGCTCATGGCTTCATGATTAGTGCCACAAGTGGCTCAAGGACTCCCCATCCTGCCTGCTGGTGATCCACTTCCTGCTTCAACAGGAAGGGTGGTCTTTTCTATCACTCCAGAAAAAGGACAAAGGATTCTGAAGGGAGACGCCAACGAGCCAGGCCCAGAAGTGTCACACTTCCCACTGGCCTCAACGCAGTCACTGGGTCAGCCTGACTGGGGCTCAAAGGGGCTACAAAATTAACTGGAAAACACAATCTAGCTGTGTCCCTAAGAGGAAAAGAAAATGGGTTTGGTAAACAACTGTCCAGCCTCTGACACACAGGCTAACCTCAGAACAATCAAAAGATACCATCAATCAAGGAACAGCCCCTACAGTGTTTCCATACACCAAGGATTCTGTTCATCTTGTTTCCTTAACAAGAGAACTAGGTCAGTGGAATTCAATGGTTCCTCGTTTTTCGTACCTGAATTCATCAACCCTCTCCAGAGAGGATCCACACAGTCCCAGGAGGGCTTACACAGAATAAAACCAAGTAAGAAGTTGGAGCTTCCTGCCTCTGTGAGGTCTTCTATTCAAGGAGACCCTTGCTCACCTCCTCTCAGGCTCACTGGTCTCAGATGAGCTGGCGGGAAGATGCTTTACCCAGCAGGTGGGCCTGAACATCACTGGTATCCATCCTTTCCTCTGATGGGACTGGAGCCTCAACTGACAGATGGTACAGAGTCACAGTTTCAGAATATGCAAAAAGAAAAAAAAAAGTGACCCTGCTCTGGCGAAGTAGGGACGGGACCCTGGGGATACCCACTGGGCTCCTCCCCGACTTTCTGTCTCCATCCCAGCTCTCAGCTGGAGGCCACTGTGGAAACTGCTGCTCACGAGCCAAACTGCTCACTGCAAAGAGCTCTATGCCAGAGGGCAAGCTTAGCACACCTGAAGCCCTGGGCTCGATCCCCAGCACCTCCAACTGTCCCCAGAAGAACTATGAATAGACTGATAAATACCTCTGTGCAGTCGCCCCAGGAGCAGGAGTAAGTATTTCTACCACTACCTCTATCATTGCATCTTTCCAAACAATAGCAACTGCATTCCTGCAGGGGTCCCTTTATTTATTCGATGAATAAAAAAACGATGCACTCATCTGTCCATTCACCTGTCAGCAGATCACCTTAGTAGGCATCAGGCTCAGAACAGCCTGGTCACAGGCTCAGGCTCAGAAAAGCTCACAAGCCCAGGGACCAAGCATACGTGCAGTCCCCATGTGGAAAATGCAGGTAGACGCAACACCTCTAGCAGAAACCCTTAGATCAGGGTTTTGTTTTTACCATCTCACCATGCCCCAGTTCCTCTTGAACTGACCAAATTAAATGGCTACGTAGGATCTCAAATTAGCCCACGTCTTAATCTGTGTGCAATGATTGGCAATCCAACCCACAAAGAATTCGACTAAGGCGTTCCAGTGATTCACGAGTTTTGATAATGATCTAATTATCCTTAAAGGCTCTATCTTTTAGGAGATACATATTCTAATTCCAGAAGACAGAACTTCATTGCTCTCATTTGTTTCAATTTCTCCCCTTTTAGATTCCAAGAAAGGCAATGATGCTATCACATCCATATGTTTGATCTTTGGTGCTTTCCAGGCGGTTGGCAGAGGCAGTAATACATAGTTGCAGAAGGAAGGAAAGAAAAGGGAATGGGTAAACAGAGGAAGGGAGGGAGAGGAGAGGTCTTTGTGTGATGCAATTGAAACAGTCCTAAAGCCATGCTGGATTTTCACAAGAAACTTCTGAAATTCCATGAGGAGCTATCCTTCATCCTAGAGTGAGTAAGAATCAAGTCCCATGGACAGCAGGTTGTCCAGGCCTGGTCTAATAGCCTAAGTCCTTAAGAGTCCAGAGATCTGGACATTGGAAACTTGTCTTTTTTGCTAAATAGCTAAGGAACTATTGGTCTTGAATAATTTACATTTCCTCTGGGGCTGATTTGCAGTAAATTTTAAATGGGAATGGTACTACTTCTTGGTCTATTTTACAGGGAGGAGGGAAGAGAGCCAGAGCAGGAAGAGGTTGCAGGCCTGGAGGACAACAAAAGATAAGGATCCTAGCACTGCGAAACAACTCTGTAAATGCAAATGCTTGTTGTGTAAATCCACAGTCTGCAAGACACTGCCTAGTCCATGCTTGTTTGCTTCCAAGTTACCTGAGCCTGTGGGTTCCGACTGTTATGAAGACAAGGCACACCAGCATCTGCTCTCTCATCTGGGTGAGCACTTCAGAGAGCCACGCCACCACAGACGTGCCAGAGCCGGGCCCCAGCAACAGGTCAGGTACTCTGCAGGGCTGGCCTCCAGGTGAGCTAAGTGACAGATCCTGGAAATAACAAAAACTCTAGCACCAGGGAACACGGCCACCATGTAACATGTTTTGTCCAGTTAAGTAATGAAGAAACATCATGTGTGTATCCAAAATGATTCAGTAATGAGGGGACTCACCAAAGAGCATGGGGTCCACCGGCACTTACACTGCCCCTGACTCATCTGAGACACTTCCCTTCGCAACTGGTGGTCTCTGCTTTCAGGTTTTGGAAGTAGCCTAAGATGTCACCATGTAAGCATGACATTGCTTATAAACAAAGACAAACACAGATGCAAAAGAAATACACCCCTACACCCCCCCACACACACCCTTTATTAACATCAACAGCCAGTAAGTAATCAGAATCTACAAGAATAAATGAGAAGCACCAAGCGCAATTTCTTCAATGTGTTTCCTACTAACTTCCCAGCAAAAGGAATCTTCCCTGTTAAATACGCCTGTAGTCTAACAGGCTACCAAACACAACTAAACTAAATAAAGTGACAATGCGCTACAGAAACATTTTGAAACCAGTTAAATCATAAATTGTAATGTCTTCTCAAATCATTTAGATAAATGGATATTTTCACAGAAGCTGCTGCAGAGAGTACCCTGAACCACCCAACCAGACGGCTGGTGACAGATGAAACCACAGAGGCCCAGCTCTGTCCCTCTGCCCACCTCCAGGAGTTCCTTTTCTGCTTGTAAAATACTTCTTAGACATTTCTGAGTAAGAAGACTCTTGGCTTGGGACTATGAGCCTCAATTCTAGACACTTTCATTTCCCTGTGATTTAACAATGTATTCAATCCTTTGTATTCCCCGATTTTGACCTCCTTCCCCAGACTTTGTGGTCCTTAGGAAGTCCTCTATTTGTTTGTTTTTGGAAACAATGGAGAGGGTAGAGACAACTCTCTCCTGTAGTACAAGCTCCCTGCCTCCTTTTACCAAGCAAAAAAGAAGGAAAATCTTTCAACAACTGCATTGACAGCTCCACATTTTCTCAGCCAAGAATTTTCTCAGCTACAGCGTATCCCATCTTTACAAACCCTTGTGTTTTCTTCACTTTCCATTTATATCACTTCGGTGGCTCTAGACTTCACGTGGGCTTTCCCAGAGTCTCCTCGAGCAGGTTCTCACCCGCCCCCAGACAGGGTGACTCACCCCAGGCTAAGGTCTCTCCTAGAGAAGACAGGTTTGAGGCAGGACTGGGGCTGCTGCAACCTTCTCCCAACTGCCCCACACCCCGCCAGAGCCGAAGCCAGCTCCCTTGGCAGGAGCTTTCTGGCGGGGATGCTGCTGAAGGCACCACCTTCTCCTCACACTGCTCTTAGCTAGCTGCAGGCCTAGGTCAGGCAAGCTTCCAGCACCATCTCTGCAGGGTCTCTTCAACCCTCTTCGGCACCTCCTGCTTCCCTCTTCTGAAGCTACACAGATCTCAAGACCAGATCTGAACCAAGGTGCAGCTCAAATGTGCAAAGGCAGCAGTGTGTCAAGCACTGTCTCCTACCCAGGACACCGAGTTAGGCAAAGCTCATCCCTGCCTCATCTCACGTGGTTTTAGCACCGCCTTACCCAGAGGAAGCTGCCAGTGTCTGATGGCCTGGCATGCTCATGTCTCAGTTTTACAATGTGAAGAATCTTCACTCCTGTTATTTCTTTTTATTCCCACAACACATGAGCAAGGCCAGGCAGGCGCTGACCTCTGGTACACACGTGGACACCTGAGCTCAGAAGCCAAGCATTGGCTCAAGGGGCCACAACTGGCACAAAGTGGCTGTTTCTATCCCTAAAGTTTAATCCTTACCACCCAGATCCTCAGACCATAGCTACAAACCTACAAACAGGTTTTAAAATTAATCACTGCTCTGGGTTTCTAATCAGCTCATTGTATTCACAAATGGCGACAAATGTCTGAGATGATCCCAAATGCCTGAGATGACCCCGGGAAGTGGCTCAATGCTTAGACTTCCCGTTTGTGGAGCCACTGGAGTGGACTGGTCAGGCGATGGGAAAAGCCTTGCTCTGGGTAAGATTTTTGCTGCAATATTTTAAACTGATTATGTGCTGGGACATGTTTCTCACCACCAGCCTGTGGGTGTCCAGTTTGCACCAGGACAGGGGAGGAGGAGGCGGTGCTACTCCCTCTAAGCACTTGTAGAACCTTAAGCCACCGATTGGTAACTTCTCCCCACACAAATGGACACACCCGAGTCCGAGCAGCATCCTGACAGATCATCAAAGTCCAAATCACTTTCATTTTACAATACCCAGTTTTGAAATAATTTGTATCTGTAAGGGGAATGTAAATGCCTCTATACAATATAACATTATTCCTAAAAGGGATCATATGCATAAGAAACTCCTGCAGGCATGAAAAGGAACAGGAGAAAATTACCTTTGAAGGACACAGTGTAGATCCCAGCTCAGCCTCTTACCTCTTACCTAAGCATTTTAAGTTCCTAAAATACAGTTAGAGTCATCTGAAGCTAGCTCTAGGGATGGGGGCTTAGCTCAGTGGTAGAGCACTGGCCTAGCGAGCACGAGGCCCTGGCTTCTATCCCCAGCACCATGCAACAAACAAAAACAAAACAAAAACAAGCTCTGCTACATCAACAAGTTATCCATACTTAATACCTGACAATGTCCTAGATTAGGGGGACCCTAGTTCCTGGAAATTCTCTAACCAGGCATCTCAAAATGAAAAGATGTCACTAACCCACGTACGTATCCATGAGGTTATGATGCTTACATTGTCTTGTACGTTAATATCTATAAAATGATTCCAAGAAATGAGTGTCATTTAAGAGGACAGAGACACACAAATTATTTTAAATTATAGGCAAGGAAAAGATCCACTCTTGCGTGTAGGTCACCTAAAGATTATAGAAGCAAGTAGCAAAAATATATCACAGGGTTGAATCAAGCAAACCAAATTACACTGGTGCTACCTTGAGTGCAGTTTTATTATTCCAGGTTACTAGGGTCAGAGGTTAGACGGAAGGAAGGAATAGATACGCAGAGCGAATCTGTCACTTTCTTGCACTTGTGATTAAGTGCAGGGATTAAGCCATTTTGTTCTGCTCCTTTCCTCAGATGCACAGAGGTGCCAGCGCAGGCTTCAGGCATTGCGGGCGTAAGCACAAGTGTAGTCAGCTTGAGCCGACAGCTCTGTGTCACTGGGGGGAGGATGAGTCACTGGAGCTAAAATGACGGTCCTATTGTGTGACACTGAAATGCACCGTGTCCTCGAAAGGATTCTGACTTCCAAGAAAGTTACAATAAATACAATGAGCCCTCTACTCCTTGCCAGGATGATGCTACCTTGATAATTCCTAGTTAAAGAGTCACAGTATTACACAGGGGGCTCCAGGTGAGGGGAGAGCAAACCCATTTGCTGAGTGTCTCCTTTGGCCCACACTGTGCTAAGCTTATGAAACCCTTAACAATCTTCTTGCACGTATGCACACACACACACACACACAAGCTGGAAGAGGGTATGTTTAGTGATGATTTATTTTACAGTTATGTAAATAGGATCTACCACTTGCTTGGTGGTGCAGGTCTGTAATCTAAGCTACTTGAGACAGTGTTTTCCAAGTTCAAGCCAGCCTGGGCAACTTAGGGAGAACCTGTCTTAAAAAATAAGAAAAAAAAGGTAGAGGGGGAAAGTAGCTGGGTAGTAGAGTGTCCCTGCTTCTTGCTCAGAAGTAAAGGGTCTCTGCTTATTCTGAAGCACTAGGGATTGAACCCAGGGCCTTCACACTGAGTCTAAGCCCTTTTACTTAGAGGCAGCATCCTGTTCGGTCAGTACATTGCCTAAGCTGGGCTTGGATATGTAACTGTGCTGCTTCAGCCTCCCAGGGTGCCAGGACTGTGGGTAGACACCGTCACACTGGGCTTGCTCCTGGCTTTGATCGTCAGCAGGATGCACAGCTGCATAGCGAGCTAGGTAAGGAGGGCTCTTCCTTGATACAGTGTTGCTAGTGAAAGCCTGGCTCTGAGGGCAGGTTTGTGAGGTCCCTCGGGATATTTACCTGTCTATCTGAAGTCTGGTAAGCCCAGGGAGGTCAGGCACAGGAAACCAATGCAGAGTAAAATCATACCGGCCTTTGTCCTCTACGCCCTGGAATTCTCACGATGCTGTCCAAGACATCTCTCCAGGTTGCTCCACATCTGCTTTGTGACAGGCTACGTGGGACATTTACGATCCTTTCTCTGCAGGATTTGGCCACCTGCTCTGCCACTGATGCCTTATCTCACCCTTTATCGCTCACCTCCTGTTTAGTAAATACTTGAATTCTAGCTGGAAAGAGGCTACGGGATGGCAAACTAGATTAGAAAGCTAGAACTCAAAATCCAAATGATAACAGATCGCATGTTACCCTAGCCAAAACACATTTTTTAAAAAAACACTTAATAGTAAAATAAAAACACTGTTATAATGCTCCTTTCCGATACATTAAATTTATAGCAAAACCTTAACTAGCCAGGTCTCCACTAATCAATACCCTGCGTAAGTGCAATTACATTTTCCAAAATTCTGTTCTGATACGAAAGAAACAAGTGACACTTAAAGTACATCAACTGTTGACTGAACCCGACAACCTCCAGGCAATGTTTTGGAGGCAGAATAAGTCCGAACCCCACTCCCCACTAAGCCCTCTCCTTCTCCAGCTGGAAATCTCTTATGTGCCCCCTCCCCCGGTATTAATTCAAACATCTGTGACAGGTAACATCCCCAAAGGGCACAGTTAATCCAACTTCCACTAAATTCACAGGGAACCCTGGTTGCCGTTCTCTATCCCGCCTCTACTTGCCCGGCTGTAGTTTGGATGGTGAATGTCTCCCGAGGGCTCAGGTGTTATTACAGGCTTAGGGTGGCATTACTGGGAGACAGTGGAGACCACGGGGAAGCCCACAGGTCACTGGGGAGGCTTCCCCAGCCCCTTCTTCCCGTTTCACTTCTGGGCCACCAGGTGAGCTTCTGCCAGCTGGTGCCCTCACCAGAGGCTAAAAGCAAGTGGTCTTTCTACAGATCATGGACCATGGACTAGAGTGTCTTAAAATTATGGGCCAAAATGAGCCTTTCTCTATATACTTACCCCAGACATTTTATTACCGTGAGGGAACATGGGTAAATATACTCTACACAGCACTGTGTATATGCACATTTTCTGCCTCTGGACCAAAGGCCATGGTACCAACTTTTGTCCCGAGAGGACAGTACAGAGTATGAGCTCAAAAATTGCTCGTTTTGGACTAGTGTTTAGTTCAGAGGCATAAGTGCCTGCCTGTAAAGTGCGAGGCTGTGAGTTCAATCCCAGGTACCAACACACACACACGCACACACACACAAACAAACAACTCCTACAAAAAATTGCTCATTAGGATTAATGGAAACAATCTTTTTATATTCTGTATCTGCCTTTATATTGCTACACTGTAGTTCTTAATCTCAGAACAATACTGTAATTTCCTAAGCTAATAAAAATGAAACGATTTTAAACTTTGTGCTAAATTAAGGCTGCTGCAGTATTACAATGTGCCTTGTAAAGATGTTCAACTACTGTTGCAATCATGACACCACAAGCTTCTAGTCGGCATTACTTTCAGTCAATCTGGATATGTGATTAATAAGTGTTTCTGTCGCCTCAGAAAATGGAAAGATATCCCTTGTTCATGCATAGGAAGAATAAATATTGTAAAAATGGCCATTCTCCCAAAATTGTTATACACATTCAATGCAAACTCAATAAAAATACCACTAACATACCTCATAGATCTAGAGAAATCACGCATAAAATTCATCTGGAACCAGAAGAGACCTAGAATAGCAAAGGCAATTCTAAGCAGCAAAGCCAAGGCAGGAGGCATCACAATCCCTGACTTGAAGTTATATTACAAAGCTACTGTAATAAAATCAAGATGGTATTGGAATAAAAACAGGCCCGAAGATCAATGAAATAGACTAGAAGATACAACTACAAACACACTCAATCACCTTATGTTTGATAAAGGGGCCAAGCATGTTCACTGGAAGAACAACAGTCTTTTTAATAAATGGTGCTGGAAAAACTGGCTCTCCATATGCCAAAAACTAAAATTAGATCCATGCCTATCACCATGTACTAAACTAAAATCCAAATGGACCAAAGATCTAAATATTAAAACAGAAACACTAAATCTGTTGTAAGACAAAGTAGGTAAAAATCTTGAAGACACAGGGGTAGGTAGAGAATTCATGAACAAGAACCAAACTGCACGGGAAATACTTCCCAGAATCAATAACTGGGATCACATCTTATTAAAGAGTTTCTGTATGTCCAAAGAAATCTCCAGCAGAATGAAAAGAAAACCTATAAACTGGGAAAAAAAATCTTAGTGAACTGTCCCTCAGACAAAGGACTTCTGTCTAGAACATATAAAGAAATAAAAAAAAAATCAGACCCCCAAAATTCCAAGACCCAATCCCAAAAATGGGCATCCGAGATGAACACAAAGTTCTCTGGTGAAGAAATACAAATGGCAAATAAATACATGAAAAAATGTTCATCATCATTGGTCATTAGAAAAATGCAAATTAAAACAACACTGAGATACCATCTCACTCCATAAAGAATGGACAGGATCAACAAAACTACCAACAACAAATGCTGGAGAGGCTGTGGGGAGAAAGGAACTCTTCTGCACTGTTGGTGGGAGTGTAGACTGGTGCAACCACTGTGGAGGTAAATCTGGAGATTCCTCAAAAAGCTGGGGATGGAGGTCCCATTTGACCCAGCTATTCCACTCTTAGGCATATTCCCAGAAGATCTGAAAACATCTTACCACAGTGATATATGCGCACCCATGTTTATAGTGGCACAATTTGTAATAGCCAGATCTTGGAAACAATCTAAGTACCCATCAACCAAGGAATGGATAAAAAAAATGTGGCACTTTTATACAATGGAGTACTACTTAGCTATACAGAATGAGATATTTATAAATAAATGGATGCAACTTGAATCTATACTCATAAGTGAAATAAATCAAACTCACATGTATAAATACTGTATAGTCTCCCTAGTGTAAGAAATGGTAAGAGTACAGAAGATTTTATGGTAATCATGGTGCACCATTATACTGCTTTGAAGTCTTATGTTTTCATTCATTGGTTGGAATGATTTTATTCTGTTTTGTTTGATCTTAATATATGTGATCGTATGAATAGTTACTTTGAAGGCAAGACAGTATGGCAGCCATTGTTGATTTAATATCATCTTACTCTGAAGTCCTACCATGCTTTTGTTTTTCTATTACCATTGGTTCTATCATGTTGTGTCTTATTGGATTTTAATATGTATGATAGTAAAAACACAATTTTTATGGAAAATGAGATAATATAGCAGCCGTTGTTCATCTTCGGTTATTTGGTTCAGAATGCCTTGCAATACTTTCATTCTCTTGAGTGGTTTTATTCTATTTTGTTATGTTTGACATTATTGTGTATAAAGCTAAGCTCAACTATTTCAAAGAAACAGACATTATGATAGCTACTGTTAATATCCAATTGTCTTGTTGTGAAGTGCTGTGTTGCTTACATTGTTCTGTTCAGATCTGCTTAGATCTGTCCTCTTTTGTTTTATTCTCTTTAAAATAAAAAAAGAAAAAAAATAAGTATTTCTGTCCCTAGGCATTAAAGAGAAGTGAGGAATTATCTATTCTTAGACTAGCATAGAACCTACAGTCTATTTTGATGAGACTAAAAACATATTGTGCTTTTGTAGGATGGCTAAAGAATTGAGCTCTGGCCTAAGTCTTTGTTGCCTGTAATGTACCTCATTCCTTACTTCATTTTCTTGGAGAACGAATAGTGTCTACAGGGAAAGGCCAAGTCATTCTGACAAGCAAAAAACAGTCTTGTCTTTCTAAACAAGTAGACAGTCCACACACTGCAAGAAATGCTATGTAAAACAATGTTTATTTTATTACCTTCACATAAATGGTGTATTATCATTTTCTATTTTCTTCCCATTATCTTATCTTTTTCATACTGGAGCTTGACCGCAGCTTCTCTGCACTGAGCTACCTACATCCTTAGCCCTTTTTAGTATTTTTACTATTTTGAGACCTGGTCTTGTCAAGTTGCTAAGTTGCCTACATTGAGCTCAAACTTTTGATCTTCCTACCTCAATCTCACGGAGTGCTGGGATTACAGGTGTGCACCACCACACCTGGCTCTTTTATTTTTTAAAGTTGATTATAGCCTAACAAATTGAGTTTAGTGTTCAACAGTGGGGTGAGAGCCTAGGTATAAAAAACTGACCTACAGCCCAACACCAGCCGACTTCACCAACCCTCGACCCCCGTGAGCGCAGGGTTACTGGACCATGAGAAAGTGGGATATCCACTTCCCTATAGTTTAATCCTAACAAATGTTACTAAATTTTGTGACACATTCCTGGGACTGCTGTCTCCACCAGCACTACGACTATAAAAGAATAACTGATTAGAAGAAAAATAAGTTATTTCTAACTTGAATTATAAAACAAGAAATAGACTTTCCACAGGAGACACAAAAGATGATAGTTCTCAGGCACTGTAAGGAAGTGACGCACACATGCTTACCCGCTGCGATCTCAAAGCACTCCCTGCGCTCCTCCCAGTTTCACAGAACCCATCTCATTACAGACTGTGGTTCTGCAAATTGCCCATCATCCAGGATATACACCTCACTCGACTCTCAATACTTAAAGGACCACTTTTGGAAAAGAAAAATCTCTCGTTTTCGAGTCTTATCACTTTCAATACAGAAAATTAGGAAGCTTGAAAATGTGTCATTTGGGAGGACCGGCTCTGGCTGACAAGTGTCGATGCATCCACATATTCGTTTCTTCAATTCCCACCCAGTGCCTCCTACGCCACTGAGGTAATAATGGCAATAATTCTTTCGGACCCATATTTACATTCCAGCCATGGTGGAGGACACTGACTGGAACCAGCTCTATGTACACTGGTTCTATGGCGAAACCAGGCTGGGAAAGCAGACATGCACAAAACAGTTCCTGAAGTCTTACATGTGGACTTCTCATGAGGACTGAAGCAGGTTTCCCACAGGGTAGGTGGCCTGGACCTGCCATCGGCCTGGGCACTAGGAGATATAAAAAGGACAGTCCACCCTGAGTTTTGCCCCGTGTTCTCTCTTGCACGGTGGCCGCTCTCATGTCGTAGGAGGTACTTCTCCTATCTTAACTCGGCTCTTTTGCAGGGCCTGTTTCCTTTCCCACCTCTAATAAAACTTTGCTACCATGTGTGCTCATCTTGACTCCAATTCTTGGCTCAGGACAGAAAGAACCTAGAAACTACCTCCAGAAGGAAACTCCAGCACCCCAAAATCTGGTAACAGTAACTCTTCCTAGACCCAGGCATACACATTCTAACACTAGCAAGCGTACGTGCGCACAGACACACACACACACACACACACACACACACACACGACGGAAAATAATCCAAAGAGCAACAACAGGCAATCTTAGGCTTGCCACCAAGAATGAATCAACTGCAGAGCCCTAGATGATTCTTCTATGGAGTTTTTACCTTTGAATAACAGGAGTTTACTTTGTGGCAGCTTTTTGCTTCATTATTAGACTCAGATTTGTCTTTGGGAATATTTGGGCAGCACAAGGAAGACTGCTCTGCACAAAGGTATGACCCATCTGTCACTTTCAGGCTGGTGCCGCCGAAGGGCCTCTCTTTATAGTGGTAAAGGGCTGGCTTAATGCCCCAGGAAACAGACATCTCCAGAAAGCCACTTCCTTAACCTGTCCTTTTGGCTTCCAGGTTGGCTGCACAGCGCCCAGCCAGCAGGACCTGCAGGCAGCCCACGAAACTGCAAACCGTGACCACATCTAACTTCCGGCTTGATGGCAGGGCTGAGTGTGCACAGCCAACAGAGTTGACAACATGTCTGTGTTAAGTTTTGAGGGGGTACTGGCATTGACTGAAATTACTTATTATCCAGTTACTTGCCATAGGAGACTTATTTTTTGAAAAAGCCAAACCAGGAAAATGTCAGGTTCATTTGACAAACAGTTGCCTTCTTCATGGTGACAAGCTATTGCTTGGAAAGAACCCATAAAGTCAGTTGAGCATTCATGCAACCAGCTCAGAGCTCCTTTGCAATCTTGGGCATGCCACTGATTTACTGAGCCTCAGTTTTTCTGACTGTGAAGTCGAGTGGCGAAATATTTTTGGTGCTAGTTTCTGATATTATGATCTAAGAAAATGCTAAATCCTGATGAGCTGCCAGGATAACGGCTGTCCCCGAAGACTGCGAGTGCCCCTCCCACGGAAGGGGGGCGCTGCTTCGGGAACGTGGCTGTCCCTGCTCTATAATCCCCCTTGTGCACTCTCCAAGGGCCTTCACAAACATCCCCCTGCCCTCTCCGTGGTTACTTCTCCTTCTGCGTCTACACCTGACTCTGGCCACCTGGGTCTCTCTGCATGGGCGGCTGGAGAAGAGCCCCAGACCCCAGCCAGGCCCAGGGGGGAAACACGCTGCTCTCACGAATCCTCTCAAACGCACCATTCATCTACTCTAGGTGGAATAAACTACAGATTTCTTTTCTAGGAGCAAGCGGGTACCACTGGAGAAAAACTGCCTTACTTCACAGCAGGTTCCCAAGGCGGATACCAGGAAGTTGGCAGAAGGATATTGAAGAAATGTTTTGAAGTAGAAAGCACTGGGTGGTCTTTATGGACAGACCACTCAAGATGCCACCCAGCCTTCAAAATGAACTGAAGGTAAGTGAGAAAGCAGTGTGACCGACCAGAGAGAGCTGCCATGGGCCTTGACTCCCTGCCCCTCTTGCACTGGAGGCAGTCGGCCTGCTCAAGCGACACACTCACAGCTACACAACTGCTCCAGGTCATCACAATCAAATAAACTTCTGTGCAGGTTTCTTGTTTGGGTACTTTTTGTTTGTCTGCAGATCACTGTAGTGATTAGGCACCATGGTATCGTTATACACCTAAGAGCTTCAGTGGATGAGATAATTTTACAATTTCATGAGCAATACTATGCATCAAATGTCATGCTGAATTCTTACACCAGCATTAAGTTTCTGCAATTCAGGCAAACTTCAAAACAGTAGCAAGGCTGACAACAGAGTAGTATTCATCAAGTTCCTATTTTTAGAAAACTTGGCCCAACTAGTATCCCTATTTCAGTAAACAGCAGCCATTCCAAGGCCACACAAGCTTCCCTGGCAAAGAAATAACTCTTGCCAAGTACACTGAATGGTCTTTGTGGGATTTAGGAGCTCCTCCTGGAAATGCAGAGCTGTTTCCTGCAGAAGGCACTACCCACAAAGGCCTCCCAAGCCATCACCATACACACTCTGCGCTCCACACCCTGGGCCACATGTGGCCAAAGCCAGCCCACAGCTGGAGTCCAACATTTGGCAAAAAAAGGCAGAAGGGCACCTGTGCGCAGGGCCTTACACTGGACCTTGATTTTACAAAACATCTTTGCATTCTCAAAACATTAGTGGCTGAAGTTAACTGCTAAGGCTCAACCCTGCTTCCTGTTCTTATTCTTGGTTGTTAACATCTGACAACAGGGTAATAAGCCCCGGGAGGTTAAATCCAGAGAACTATTTTTCAGGTCCCTAGGGGATCCAAACAAATTCGAAACTAAGCATTAGGTTTGGTTCTTGAAACCTAATATGAAAGGTAGAATCCTTTTGAGAGATTTTACGACTATAGATTGAGCATCGCTAATCTGTACATCTAAAATCCAAAATGTTCCAAAACCCAAAGCTTTCTGAGCACTGATAGGATGTCACAAGTCGAATCTTCCACATTTGACCTCATGTGTCAACTTGCTGTTAAAATACAGGGGCACTAAAAATACTGCATAAAATTACCTCCAGACTATGTGGATTAGGTGTCAATGAAAAAGAAATGAATTTCATGTTTAGACTTGGGTCCTATCCCCAAGGTACAATGCTTCATATATGCATATGCTCCAAACTGGAAGAGGATTTATAATCTGAAACACTTCTGATCCCAACCATTTTGGATAAGGTAGAGTTGATCAATATTTTATTCAAACTTCACAACTAAATTTCTTCTAAATTCTAGGCAAAAGCTTGTATTATAAATAGTTCCTGCTTTGGTCTGTACCTTACACTGTCCCCAAGGTAAACTTTTTTTTATTAATATATGTTTCAATACATAATAATTACATTAATCTCCAAGAACTGGTACATATACATATCACATCTTAATCCAGGCTGGTTTTTAATATAAATTATATTAATTTAGTATCTTTTTTTCCTAAATTCAAATGAAAAGTAACACAAATGTGAGAGAAGATAAATTGTTCAGCTGTAAACTCTCAGGCCCCTATGAAAGGATCCAATCAGATTTGCATCCTAGAACAGTAATGCTGAGATGGAGAATTTCTAACATGAACTACTTAATAATTGTGTAAAATGGACACATCTTCATAAGCTATTTTCCTTTTGTTTTCCTGTCAAAGAAAGAAATTCAAGGGCTGGGGATTTAACTCAGTGGTATAAGTGCCTGCCAGCAAGTGCAAGGTCATGAGTTCAATCCCTGGTACCACCCCAAAAATAAAAAATAAATAAAAAGCTTTTAAAAAGAAATTGAAATTTATTACTAGATGTACGTGTCCTACTAGGTAGAAAGTTCTGTTTCCAAATACGATAAAGAAAAACATCAAAGATTACAAGTAAAATTCAGTCCATAAATGACAGCTTCTACAGAATGACATTTCACCCATTAAGGCAACTACTGTTAACATAAGTATGAACATCTAACTCAAATTGATGGATGGATCTTAAGGCATCCACACTCCTAGCACAATTTCAAAGCAGCAATTTCCAAACTTTTCCATCCCAGAATGATTACTGAATAATCTGTGAAACACTCAAGCTGCACATGATTCATTTCCAGAAAGATAACACAGTCCTTTATTTTTAGATTGATGCCAAGGCTACATGGGTTATATCACATAACTGTTGCATTTGGGGCCAGAAATATAACCAGTCACATGCAAAGAAAAGGGGACATAGTAAAGGATGCCCTCAATGGCCATTAAGCACTTTTGTAAACCACTGCACCACAGTAACTAAACTTCTGCACCTGATAATCTGAGTTAGCCTCAAACTCATGATCTTCCTGCCTCAGCTTCCTGATTAGATGGAGGGGAAGAGCAGGAAAGGGAGGTTTTACAATGTTTCACTTTGAGGATGGAGAAAAAGGTCATGCAGAAACATCCAGAACAGCAAGAAACATCTAGGAGGACCCAAGAGGAACACAACCCTGAAAACATCGTGTTATGGTTTATAACTAGATACCCCCCCAAAGCCTCATGATCTCACAGGTGGGACTTTGGGGTTGATTGGATCATGGGGGGCATGATACTCATCAGTGAACTGGCCCAATGGAAAGTTTATACCTAAATGTGACTTGGGAGGAGAAGCCTGGTCAGAGGATGTGGGAGACTGGGGGGTGTGGCCTGGCAGGGTCTACCTCCCTCCTCCACCCTTGATCCCTTTCTTTCTTCTCACCTGGTCATGAACTGTTTCTCCTCTGTGATGTTCCTCTGCCAAGCCACCCTGCCTGGGAACCAGCCAATTACAGATTGAAACCGCTACAAACTGTGAGCTAAAGACAAACCTTTCCTCCTTTTAAGTTGTGGGTGTTGGGTACTGTTTCTCAGCAACGGTAAAACAACTAACTCATACCTGAACATCAGCTTACTGGCTGCACATTGAATTCATCTCCAGAATAACATAATTAATCTGTGTTCTTTTAAGCCATTAATTCTGTGGTAATTTGTTATAGCAAAGTACACAGGGCAGTGAGCTGAAGATTAGTGTCTCAGGAATTGAGAGGTGATTGGGCTGAATCAGGCTGTAGTGAGTACCATGGGGTCCAGTCAGGCAAGTTGGGGAGACTACCCAGTTGGAAATGAAATTTTAGTTGGGGACTGGAGAAGAGTTCTGGCTGAGTCTCTAAGAAGAATGGCTTGGAAAAGATAAGGCAAGTTCAAGGTAGCACCCTTTTGCCTATGAGGGTACCATGGGTACATGACAGCTGCTCTGTCCTCACTGAGCAAGCTGCCTGGGAGTCCCATAGATGAGCTAAGGGACCTCCGTCATGCAGACACTTAAGAACTCACTCAGGCATATACCTACTGCCTCTGTCCAGTAGAACAGAAGAAGTGGTTAATCAGGGGAGGTCCAAACAGAGAAGAGTCTGAAGGACAAATGCCCTCCATGCCACAGCCTAAGTAGGCTGGGGCCTGACATGGTACCCAGGAAAGAAGAGCCAACAATGGACATGGCAGAATACCACTGTCCTTGAGAGTTATTAGCCCGTTGTGCTGCTTCTGAAAGTTCTATGCATACTGCCTGCAGGGCAGTGGGTATCTGTTTGCATAGCCAGCATCTATGAATCCATACAGGGACAATAGGGTGAGTCTAGAGTACCTGAGGAAATTCTGCCCCAAATAGGTATAACCCAAGAGCACACAGGAGTAGAGGTGGGAAGAGATTCAGAACTAGAATCAGAAGCCAGTCTCACCTTCCCTGAGTTGCAGTTTTGCAGCAGTAAGTTGACATGGTCCTCCTAAGTCTGAAATCACCATAGTAAGCAGGGTTTCTAGGCTGCAGTCTTGAGGCAAAATTTCCTCTTCTTTGGGAAAAGCAATTTTTAGTTGTTTTACGAGGTTATTCTTGTTCGTTGTTTGTTTTGCTTTGTTTTGTTTTGTACTGGAGACTGAATCGAGGGCCTCTGTAATGAGCCACATCCTCAGCCCTTTAAAAAAAATTTTTAGGGAAACGAGGTCTTGCTAAATTGCTCAGTCTGGGTTTGAACTTGCAGCACCTCTGCTCTTAAGGCCTGTGACTGGCTGGATGAGGCCCCACATTGTGGAAGGTCACGGCCTTTGAGTCTAACTTAAATATTAATCACATCTAAAATTCACCTTCACACCCGTATGTACCATGGTATTGACAATCTAGTACCACGTTCAGTCAAGCGGGCACAGGAAATTCACCAAGAGAATCCTTCGGGCAAGATTCCTGGCTGGCTTGTTCACAGGTCCTTCTTAGGGAACACCTTCGACAGAAGAAGAGGCCTGAGTTCAGCTGAAAAAAACATGTTGAACCATGTTTGCTAAGAAGATTAATTCCTTTTCCTAAGAGTTCCTTGCTAATATTCTTGCCCATTTTTTCTATTTAAATGTCTAGTATTTTTCTTATTTGTAAGAATACCTTAATATAAAAACACTTGCTCAGCTAAATGTCTTGCCAATATTCTTCTGTTCCCCTTTATTTTTTAGATTTTTTTGATCCAAAAGTTTTAATCTTTTATTTTCATGAAGTCAAAGTTATTGAAATTATCTTTTATTGTTTCTGAGTTTATGCTATGCTTAGAAGTGTTTTTGCAACTCAGTAGGACAGAAAAGTATTATGATTTTCAGTATTTCATCTTATTACTCTATCTTAGGTGTATTCAGAAACTTTTTGCATGAAAAAGTGATGCAGAGATCTATGTTTGCCCCAAATTACTAGTTCTATTCAACAATCTACCTTCCTCACTGGCCTGAAGTATTCTCATTATCATACGCCAAAGCTCTGCATGTGTGTGTGTGGTTGGCTGGGTAATGTGTTCTTATGCATGTGTGTGAACAGATGGGATCTGTTTATGAACTCTCTCCATTATTCATCTTGTATCATTATCACATAATTCAGTAAGAACTAGTAACAAATGCCACTGTCCTCCTCATCAGAAGAAAGAGGTGACACTCCATGGCCAGTTTTCATGGGCTAGTTTTGTAGCGGAACTGAATTTCTGTATCAAAACACAAAATCAATTACAAAGGCAACATAAAATGACCAATGTGTGAATTTACACAGGAAATTTGTTAGTACAGCTTTTTGTGACAGAGGAAAATCATTCAAACATGTGGTCTAAATAACCTTTTTAAAAATTTTTTTTGAACAAAATAGAAGCTGCCAAGTCTTGATCATTGCTCTTTGGAATCAAAGGTGACATTACCACACTGGGCCAGGCCTGAGACCTAAAGTGAGCTCAACAGGAAATCCAGAGGTGAGACCCACAGCTATGAAGTAATCAACTTCACTTGACAACCATAAGACATAAATGTTGGCTTTGTTATGCAAGCATTCCTCCTCCTCCTCCTTTTTTCTTCCTCCTCCTCTTCTTTCTCTTCCTCCTCCTCTGCTTTCCCCCTTTTCTTTATTATACTGGCACCCATTACATATATTAGATATTAAAATATGTAGTAGAGTCCTAGGACACAGCGTCACCTCTCAGGACCTGCCATTCCATCACTGCACATAGGGGGCAGTCCAGGCCCTCACCAGAGACTGTCTTCCTGTGTGCTTTGATACCCTGCTACTGCATGCAACAGCCAGATTTCTAAAGTTCACTTTATTAGTCAGCCTTCCCATTGCTGGAACAAAGTATCTGGCACCTGCAACTTCAAGGCTAAGAGGTTTACTTGGTTCCTGGTTTCAGAAGGTTCAGTCCACGACCACCTAGCTCCAGGGCAGAAAGTCATGTCAGAAGAAAGCTAAGCAACCCATGGCAGCAGAAAGGGGGTTAGGTGGTAGAGATATGCCTTCCAAAAGCATGCCCTCAGTACCCACCTCCTCCAGCCAAGTCCCAGCTCCTAACAACATGTTCAATCACAGACCTGTCATTAATTCAAGTATAGCACCCCGTGACTAATCACCTTCTGAAAACCCAACCTCTGAACACGAGACTTTCAGAGGACAATTTAGATCCCAACCCTAACAGCCACCTTGCAAGATTCTTCTTATATTAAACATCCCTTCAAAGTCAATCTTCACAAATATGGGGGAAAGGAAGAGAGAGGTTTTGGATTCTTCCTTGGTGTTTCAAGGATAGGAGGTTCAGCCAGCCCTGTGGATATTACTGTTTGCAGTAAGAAGCAACAATGGTGGCTTGTAGTCAGTAGACTACGGACCCTAGTGGACTTCCACAACGGACACTGAAATATTAAAAGAATCAACACATGAGCCAATGCATGGAACAGTGGCTGGGACAGGATACTCAGTGACCATTCTTTGTTTTTGGTAGTTCTCTGTCATCAAGTTCTGTAGCCACGTGAACTGCATGGTCTGTGCAAGCTTGAGTGACATGAGCAAGGCCCGCAAGATCAAAGCAGCCTGGCCCCCTTCAGTGCACAGGACTCACTCAGATAATCAGAGTGAGCTACTGTCAAAACGAATCACAAACCACAGAACATTCATCAGCACCGCCGTCTGTGTGCAGCCGAGGAGTCTCTGCATGTCAATACCTTTTTTTAAAATCAAATAATGAACACTAATACCATAGAAATGAACTCACCACGTTCAAACCTCACTTTGTTTTCCATTTAAGGAACTGAATATAAAGGCATTTAAAATTGTATATTACAGCCTCCACTTAAACCAATTCTTTTGTACAAATAAAACACCTTTAAATGTGCTTTTTAGTTGGGTTCTCTATTCAAACCGTTCTTTGTTTAGATTTTGGGCAAGGGGTGAAACATTACCACAAACTCCTTATGGTTCAGGATGTCAAACTGCCAAAAGGCTAAATAGGTTACTGAAGAGTATTCTTGGTTTGCTGAATGGGGTACTTAACCAATTAAAAGAGATTAAGAGATGAGGTGGGTAGGAGGAAAGAAGAAAAGTTGGTTGCTGGGAAAATCTCCTAAAACAACAAATCCAGTCACCCCCAGGTGATATGGTGGTTACAATCGCTCCTCGACTCTCAGTTTAGGCCCAAACGTACAAAGCAGGAGTACTACACGGAGAACAAAAAACTGCTGAGCAGGGAGCCAAGTGCTGAGTCTAAACCGTAAATAACCTTTTCACCAACTGAAGGAACAGAACTCACTGCTGAGATCTGAGGGTAAGTGGAAGCAGTAAGGATTTTGGAAATCAACAGTATTCTAGGCCCATGCAAAATCTGTATAACTGCACCACTTCCTTTGTGAAGCTAAAGGACGCAAGAGTTGCTCCCCAGGGATAGCAGGTGAAACATGGTAAAAATCAAGGTCTTGAATTCTACTGAGCTGTGGTTAGTAATCTTTCAAGTGTTTCTTTTCCATGCATCTTCTTTCAGAACGTAACTAGAGGTTACTAATGAGTGGCAGGCTTGTATACATTTTCATTTCGACAAGCGATTTTAATTTTTGTTTTTCAGAGGAAAGCAGACGTGTGTTCGAAGATGCTCTGACACTGAGGATCAGACATTCACACCAAACACGTTTGCCACTTGAGCTACACAGGCCATTCACTCAGTGGCCAGGAGGCACTGGAGATGGAGAAAACAGTAGCCCCTTGAAGGCAAATGTGAATAGGGCAATGACACGTGTCACAATGGTATCACTTAATCTTCCAAAACAAAAATGTGAAGATGCTTTCTAAGTGGAGCCTGAATTAAACTGATAGTTCATTCAGTTTCATTCCCTACTGTCACGTCTACTTCTTGAGGAGGAATTGCTTGTTTCCAACTAATTTTAACATTTAGATCAGAGACCTGCACAGATAGGACCCTTAATCAGTTGCACTTAGGGCCATTCTCAGAGCAGTTGATCATAGAAACTGTCTCAAAATTTAAAAATTAAAAGGGCTAAGGATGTAGCACAATGCTCCATGGGTTCAATCCCCACACAGCAAAATAAAAACAAAAAAGCACCATTTGTTACAGTCCTATGATTCACCAATGGGACATTAATGTTCATAATTCTCATGGTTCGGTGGTACATGCCTGTAATCCAAACTGAGGCAAATAACTGATTTTACTATAGACCCCTAAAAACACCTCAGGAACTTCTCAGCTCTTATGTCCAATTCCAAAACTGCAGCCTCTGGTGGTGATTATTCTCAGCCATCTCGCCTTTTATGTCTTTCCAGAATGGAGAGAAATGACCTTTTATTTTGTTCCATGGCTCTCTGGTTGGCACTGTGGTAAGTGACGGTCCCTGTAGCATGACCCGATGTCATTGCATCCAGGAGCTCCGAGCAGGCCATACACGTATGCCTATGGTTTCATTCCATGCTCTCATTTCACCAGATTGTATCATGTAGTTAGGATTTCAGGGCCACCCACAATCAACCATTGCACGTTATAAGAAAAATCAAAATTTCAGAAATGCACAAACATCCCATAATCACATGTAAAAGCAACAGAATTCGACAGCATCTTTAATCTACTACAGATGTATAAGCTGACAGCTGACAGAGAGAGGGAGAGAGAGAGAGAAAGAGAGAGAAAGAGAGAGAGGGTTTAGATATCATGGGCACATGATTTCTGGAGCACAACGCAGCAGGCATTGTGTTAAAAGGCATATTGTTAAAACACGCTATGTAATGTCTTTTTCCCCCTTTCTTTCTGAGCACCAAAACAATAAATCCATGAGAATGGCTCATCGTCAATCAACGTAAATAGCTCAGTCAGATAATTAAAGACCCACGTCATTAAGGGCTCAGTATGAAGGCTGATATTAAAAATGACGCTGTTGTGAAGATGTGCCGCATCAGTCTTCCTGCTTAGAGTATGACATTACACAGCAGTGCACCCACCTCTCTTTCTCAGTCACAGAGGAAGACTTAGGCTTTGATTATGCCACCAAAATGAAAGTTGTTTTTTTTTTTTTTGCCACAGTGATAACTGATTCTTAGTGCCATTAAAAATTATTTGTAGTGGTAAAATAAGTACAATGGGACATTGATAATGACCGATCCAGTCTACAAGACAGAACTCAAAGTTCTTACAGATCTAGGAAGTAAATTTTATAATGAAGCCATAAAAACTTTGGAAACAAACACAACTGGGGCCTCTTTAACTATTCTAATAGGGTAAAGATTTTAAAAAGAATGAAATGGTGTACAGTAAAAAGCAAGTTTTATGTACCCAAAACAGGTTAATTTTTCCTCTAAGAATAAATGTTTTTTATATATTCTTCTATGTACTTTCTACACATTTTAGCCTATGTATGTACATACAAATTTGTTTAAAACACAAATAAGTGTACATTACATGAAGTAAACCAGGCGCTGACCTATTAGCACCGTATCTTTCCAGGTAGTTCACACCATCACACACGAAGTAACCTGGTTCAAGTGTAGCATTTCCAGTGTATGCATAGTAGAAACAATATAACTTCCAATGTGTAAACAATACTAACTTCCAGACAGGATAATGAGCATCAAAGAAACTTAGAAACAAACTATGCCCATGGAATTCATTTGTTCCAGTTCTCAATCACACACTTCAAAGCTTTGGCTACTGCCACTGAAACTCAGATCCAGAAAACTCAAATTCTTTCTGTGCAGTGGATGCCTCAGCTCCCTGGCCATAACCACAGGGGCATCTGTGTTTGGGAGGTGATAGAACAAAACAAGACGCGCTTGAGAGGCAGAAGCAGCCAGGGCAAAGTCGCACCGAGCTCTCCTAATCCCCAGCAGAGTCTGACCCTCCCATGATTGTCCACTCATCTGTGTGAAAACTGGAGCCAGTCCATCTCAGAGCACGCACGCGTCCTTACTCTACTGGGACTTGGCTTCCATTTGAAAATGCCATCTACTCTGTTTCTCTCCCATCTGGATGATTGAGAACAGCGAAAACACTGAATCACCATCAAGAAGGGCTGCAGTGCCTTTTCTGAATAAAAACATGCATAATTCAGTGGCAGAAGAACTATTCCTGGAAACAGATGATGAACAACTCAGACTCTCCCTAAAGGCCTGGTTGCATTTACTCTAAGTTAACACAGTAGCACATGTTGGAAAAGCAGGTACCTGGCCCTACTTAGTGGGGTAGATATTACTGAGTCCTAGTGGCTCTTCCAAGGGGAAGGTCAGCACTGAGTCCCTGTAAGTTAAAACTCAGTAATGCCCGGTGTTCCCAAACAGCCACAAGCCTGGTACAGTGGATTAGTAGTGCATTATATAATCATCCAGGGGCCATGATTAACTCCTAAGAAGCCATTGGAATAACAAGGTTTGGTTATGGATCTTGGTGGATAAATGCAGGCAGCCAATTGGCTCCCGTTTCTATCTGAAGTACTACATATTAACTACCCAAGATAACTGTCTGCCTGCTTTATGTAGAAAAGGCGGTCTATTCCAGGTTAACTGTATTTCCAGAGTTTAACATTCTTAACACCAAATAAATAAGTAGCACAATGACTGAAAAAATTTTGTCTCAACCCCTAGCATCTTCTGAATACATTCTCTTAGGTTTTTTTTTTTCACCTATTTTATTACAACGACTACAAATGAGGGTATGCAATACATATTTACACAAGAACCTGACCAATCATAACACCTTTGCATACATCAGGTACAGTAATTTGTTCAATTCATAAATGTTTAATCACAGTGATATAATTTTTTTAAAAAAAATAAGCAATTACTTAGAATTATTTTAAGATCATCTCATTATTTGTATGTTTCTGAATACTGAGACACATGAATAAATAATTTTCCATTTTAGCCAGATGAAGTGGGACATGTCTGCAAGCCCAGATACTCGGCTGGCTCAGGCAAAAGATCAGAAGTTTGGGTCCATTCTGGGTAGCCTAATAACATGATAGGACCTCATCTCAAAAAAGCAAACAGAAAATAATAATAATTTTCTACTGTCCCTAGGAAGGTCTTAAAATTTTAACTACCTCTTTTGTGACCTTTATCAAGGGCTTATAACTTACCTAAAATAGCAGGAGCCCTTCCTCCCAAAGAATTTGGATAAATCAGTAGGAAATGTGGTGGTTGGGACCACTTCCAAGATCATCCCTTCTCTATGTCTGAACCAACAGTTTCTCTTCTTTCCCATCACATCTGAGCCCACAGAGATGACTTGGATGTCACAAGTACGCCAAACACTCTGCCAGCTCAATGCAATACAGTCGTCCTGGAGAATGTGACTTCTTTTTTTTTTTTTTTTTTGTACTAGGAATCGAACTCACGACCTCACATTTGCCAGGCAAAAAGCCACTGAGCTAAATCTCCAGCCTAGAAAATGACTTCTTAAAACATTAAGACATTGGAAAATATGTATAGCTGTCAACAAGTCCCCACACACAGCTTGTCTCTGGCTTGTCTCAGGCAGCAAGAGCAGGGCCATGGACCCTCAGTGAAAAGATCTGTGTACCTCACTCTCTCAAAGGCAGAATATTCCCTGTCCTTAAACTCTAATCTGCTCATGGCTTAATTTGTTTCCAAGGCATTAAATGTCACATCGGTAGGCAGTACACCCTCATCACTTTTGCAGGGCACTCATGCATTCATTATGACTAAAAACACTGTGTCTAGTTGACCCGAAATGTTTCCAGTCTCATCTGCTTAGTCAAGAAGGGTCTGAATCAATGGTTATCTGAGGATGATAAAAAAACTATTGATAAAACATCTCTATCAATACATTAATTTAGTTGGGGTATTCTACCAAAGAAACACACACTTGGATTCCTAAGTGTATCTACTCAATAATCACTTATTATGCTAAACCTTAAAGATGCAAAAATACTAAGACAGTGATTCTGTTTTCAAAGAATTTATAGCTGGAAAAGGTAGATACAGGGAAGAGCAAAAAACCATGATAAAACCATGTGGGAAGCCAAATGAACAAAGATAGGCAAAACTAGCTTAATTCTTCCAGGGAAAGGAAGTTAAAAAGAGTATCAGAGGGCTAGGGGTGTAGCTCAGGGGTAGGACACTTGTCTGGCATGCACAAGGCCCTGGGTCTGATCCCCAGCACCACTAAACAAAACAAAACAAAACAAAGAACATCAGAGTCATGTGTTAACAAACCAGTCCATTGCTAAGCACAAAGGGGGCCACTGAAGTTAATAAAATCATATAATGTTTAAAATATTTATTTATGGATTAATAAATTCATCATCACATTGGTAGGCTTATCAAAGAATTTTAATAATTCTAAAATAACTTACACACATGTTAAAGCAAAAAAAGTCTCAACTTTCTTCTATTTATTATCTATTAGAAAATAACAGATGCAAAATAACTAGTCATAACACAAATTCATGCAGTTTAATTATTTTTAAATTTACATTTGCTTCTAAACTCAAACCTGAAGAATTCTGGTACAGATTTATTATTTTTTCATAAATTTGCCTACAATCTCCTTAGACTCATATATTATTTGAGTTCTTATCATTTAATTTGTTCATTTTCATCTGTAGGGACTTTTTCCAAGATTTATTTTCAATCAGTGACTGAAGTTTGCTGTAAGTACTACTGTTTGGTGTCTTTAACACAAATACTGTTGTTTGGGGCCTTTAATACACTAATATCTTGATTACAGTTTTCCAAATGTTTTTTTAATCAAAGCAACCAAAATATGGGGATTTGTTTGCGAAGAAGTTTGATACCAATTTAGTAATGCTTAAATGGAATTCAAAGGCTCTGGAGCAGGGAGCAGCTTAGGTAGAACAATATGTGTTTGGAATAAATGGAGTATATGAGAACAAAAGAAGAACCTAACCAGAATCGCATGAACCAGAGCGGAGCTGGGGTGGGGCTGAGACTGGAGACCATTCCATCTCAGTGGCTCCAGTTTGCCCAGCCGGGCCCTGGTGCAGTTGCAGAAGGTGCGAGCAGTGATACGATGTCCAGGTTTTGCATTTACAAGGTGGATGTATCAGCTACCAAAGAAAAGAGGCTGCTGGGAGGATCGTGACCATGATGCTCAAAGGTGCTGGGCTGGACAGTGAAGCCAGGGGAGGAACTGAAGGAGTCTCAGAATGTCAAAGAACAGGCAGCAGGAGAGAAACCAAGGAGTTGTTGTCAACAGGTGGAGCAGTGCAGGTGAAGGCCACAGAGCCATGGCAGGCGTGGAGGTGGCCCTTCTGGACAGCATCCATGGATGATGCTTCACTGCAGCGTTATGAGCAGGAGTTGGCCAGGGAACACAGAAGGTGGCTACATGGGTTGTCTGCATGGATACTAAGGGCGTCTTTCTAGTCACCTTGGTCACAGAAGCTGGGGAAGGGCTGAAGATCGGAGTCAGTCCCCAAAGCTGTCAGTGTGTAAAAGAGCTGCCTGAAATCAGGGATTGTGAAGAGAGAAAGGCTGGCTGCGGACAGAGCTGCAGGGCTTGGGGCACAAGGAGGCAGCCAACCTGCATATTGACTTCTTATGTCAATATGTAAAATTAATCACCAGAGAGTGGCACAGAGGATGTAGCAGAATTCCAAATGCCTGCTTCCATCAGGAGTCAGGGAGCCTTTCAATAACACCAGCACTCGTAAGATCGATCCCCTTCCCGAGGAGGAAAGCACATCCCACACCTTCTCCAGGCTGTGGGGCTGGCATCATCACCAACATGAGCTACTCATAAGGTTCTGTAGAGTCGAGATAAGGTGCAGTTTTAGAAATACCATCTCAGGAGCTGGAAGAACACAGCAAATGCAGGAAACCTAGATTTCTCACATTATGACTGGTTCAGGAGGATTTATGCTGAGAACATGGTGATAGCAAAAGACACCTCAGACTGTGGCAGTTTAGGGCCAAGATCATAGACTTGTGTAAGACAAATAAATAAAGAGGAACACAAAAAGCCTTTATCGTATGGGCAGAACAGCGAGGCCAGATGGGAAGTGCAGTGTTAAAACCCCGGTGCGCACGCACTGATCACACCCTTAGCAGACACTCTAGATACTTGCCGAGTGACTACTGGGCGAATGAATGAATGATTATAATGATACGCAATGACAAGGATGGATAAAATACGATACAGAAACTTAGAAAAGAAACAATTTCTGTGGGCTAACGTCCCTTGGTTTATAGAGGACGTGCAGCTCACAGTTTACAGTAAACAATCGGAACTCTCAATGAACTCTTTCCTTGATCTGGGACCACAGGGAAAGCCCAGTGGAGTGGACTCTGTGAGTGGAAGACAAGAGGCGACCAGAGAGAGGAGCTGGGGTGCTGTACTCAGCAGAGGGGCATTAAGGAGACTGCGGCAGATCTGTGGTGCAATGCACCAGAAAAAAAGAAAGTCTAGATGCCCGGGAGGGGTAGAGGCAGCATGACAGACACTGGAAAGACACAAGAGAAAACCTGAGGCAGGAATTTACACATCAGGTTTTCGGGTTCAAGGAAGCTGGTTTGGTTGAAGACAAGCACTGTTTCTGAATTGCAATTCGGGAGCCTCTCAAATTAGGAGATCTGGCTGATGTATTTTGAAATTTATTACCGTGGAGCTGCTCTTTCCACAAGCTCCAAATTTTTATTTATTAGGGAATCAGAAGCAACAAAGTCTGCATTGATATCTTCTATTTATTGTTTTATTTTACAAGTCTGAGCTTGCTGACTTTGAGGTATTACATATACCCTCCAATCAAATAAGTGCAGAAGTAATTTGTAAGTGATGAATGGATAATTTCTGAAACTGGTGTTTTATAGTTTGTGCCTGGTTTTTTTTTGTCTTATGTATTTTTTCATAATTTTTGTTTATTTATTTTATTTTACATATTTGGGGGGGGGCATTGGGGATCGAACTCCTGATCTCGTGCTCACCAGGTAGGCACTTATGCTGCTGAGCTAAGTGCCTGGCTTGCCTTATGTATTTTTATGAATTCTCAAAACTTTGAATAACTGACCAGATATGACTTTTCAAAAGTCTTTCAAAATTGCCCCTATAATTTATGGAGTTTAGGGTTAGCGGTGTAACTCAGTGGTAAAGCCTTTGCCTACCAAGTGCAAGGTCATGGGTTCTATCACCAACACTAATCCTATGAAGCATGAT
The DNA here is from genome assembly GCA_004027455.1 of Hydrochoerus hydrochaeris. Classification (NCBI taxonomy): domain Eukaryota; kingdom Metazoa; phylum Chordata; class Mammalia; order Rodentia; family Hydrochaeridae; genus Hydrochoerus; species Hydrochoerus hydrochaeris. Next base: position 108,249 of record PVLA01002777.1, on the reverse strand, counting down.
TTCACACTGACAGTTTCCTAGAGCTGAAACTAGTAAGATTGGAGCATAATTACAATGAGCTTTGGTTTCTCTAATCTTTTTCCTTTTTAAGTCTTCGATATCTCACTAGATTTTCCAGTGAAAGAAAAAATGAAAAAATAAGAAAGCGTAACTAGCCTGAACCAGTAGCCTAAAGGATAACAAAACAACATTAGCCAGAAATACAGAGCTGGCGTCTGCCAGTGTCTCCAGGTCTATCTCCTTGCAAGATGTCACGCAGCACCCTCAATTCAGGGTGCTGAACCCCTAAAGGACAAAGCCCTTTGTAGACTGAATTCCTCACTGGCCAAACACACAGACACCAATGGCAGACTTGAGTCCTCACACACTCAGCCCCTGCACGCCTACCTCCTCACAGACTCAACCCCCAGACAGACTGAGCCCCATGCGGGCTGGATTCTCTACCCCATTCCGCCTCCTGGATGCCTGTTTCTGTACCAGCCCTACCACCAGGGCACAGCCCCACCTTAGCTCAGCACACGTATGAGACTCACTCTCCAGCACCCTCACGTTAGAGCATCTCCTCTCAGAGCGCCCTGCAAGCTGCGCAGCCCTCAAAGAAAGCAAACGGGGCTTGTAACTTCTGCTCTGCAAAGCTACTACAGAGCTACTGGAGAGAACCAACTGTCCCCAACCTCCTTCCAACCCACCTAGGACTGATGGGGAACCACCAGGTGAGCAGGCAGTGTCTGTTGTGAACAAAGATAAGGTTTTGATGATTTATATGTAAACACATTATAGCATTATATTCAGAAACACTTTTTCCTTCATTATCATGCGTGGCTGCTTACAAAAGGCTTTCTGTTGCAAGTCATAATTTGTGCTCTAATTAAAAATGATTCTGGGAACTCGGTGTAAAAATTGCAAATACAATATTCCCATGAAAGCTAATCCTGGTGACCACCCTCCCCCACTCAGGGAACTATTTGAACTGTTCCTGCAAACGCCAACAGCAGAATAAACCATATTTGCTCTTGGAAGCTGCATATATTTGCATATCTCAGGCTACACAGTAACCAAATTAATATTCGTTAAAGAATGTACATTTCATTCTTAGTTTTTCAAACTCAGCAGGTAACTACTTCTACATATCTGAATGCTAGCTTGGGATGAAAGGAATATTAGAAATCTTTGTATGTCACATGGAATAGGCACAATGCAAATCACAACACTGGTAAAATGCACCCATCCATTCATTCATTAACTGAACAAAATTATGTTAGAAAGAGACATCAGTAATCATTGCAAATGGGATGAAATTATTCTAGTAAATTTCTGTGGTATTATTGAATAAACTTTTCTCCCCTCAGAAACCAGTATCAAATGAGATATTTTCTAGTTACCTCTACTTATAACATGTCTGATGAATCATAACCAGTGAAGTTTTCCAGGTACCTACAAGTTTCTTTTTTGTAACAAAGATTATCAGTATGTTATGTTACACTGGCTGGAGCAAATGAACCCACCTCTCTATTAAGGCTCACCATGTAAAATTGAGGTAACACAGCTCAATTAAACCTTATCCCTTTTCTGTGTGATCATATTAATGGAACAAATATTTATTATGTGCCTATCACAATGTGGAAGCCCTGCTCCAGCTGACAACAGAACAGAGGAACCTTTCCTGATGACAACACATGCTACATAGAGAAAGCTGAGGTGAACAGGTCAGTGGCAGGAGTTGGCAGAGATCACTACTGTTTCATACAATGGAATGGCTAATTTTTACAGGGGAATAGTCTTATATTTTATGCTGGGAAAATAGTTCATGGAAAATGTGGTAATTTGGCAGCATCTGTAGTATTTCCTTCCTTCACTGAGCATTAAGATATCTCAGCAACAGTGCTCCAGGCAGAAGAACAGTAGAAGCAAAGGCCCTGTGATGACACAAGGGCACCACCCTTGAAGAACAGCAAGGAAGCAATTGAAAGGGTGAGAGAGAAATGGGACAGGAGGTCTGAGGGGCTGGTAGGGCCAAGGACAGCAGCCTGGAGGCCACTGTCAGGAGTTTGAGATGAGAGTCATTAGCAAAGCTAGGACAAGCCTGGCCAGCATCTTTGTGGTTTGGATCTAACATATTCCCCCAAAGGCTCATGTGTCCATAGGTGAGGCTTTGGGAAAGCAGCTGGATCACTGGAACATCGATCCATTGATGAGGTCATGGCTTAGTGCACTATTAGGAGACAGGCCCTGGCTGAAGGAGATGGGTCCCGGGCGCACGCCTTAGAGGTGTATCTTTTCTCAGACCTTTTCTTGCTTTGTCTGCTTCCTGGCTGCTGTGAACCAAGCATCTTTCTTCCTCCATCCCTTCATCTTGCTGTTTTTGCTTTGGAGCTAGCCAACTATGGACTGAACCCTCTAAAACTATGAACCAAAATAAACCTTTCCTTCTTTAAATTGTATATGTCAGCTATTTCATCCCAGTCACAGAAAGATGACTAATATACAATAAGAAAGAACATTCCAATGAGGCAGGGCTGGGGTTTTCTACATGATGGTAGCTTGTGCAAGGTGGTACCTATGGAGAAAGAACTGGTTTGCTATGCATCATGAAGTTGGTAACCACTCGATTTGCCAATGGGTGGGTGTGTTGGGTGTGGAAGAAAAGTACCAATCAAGGATGACTCCAGGTTTTTGGCCCAGACAACTGAAAAATGGAACTGTCATTTGCTAAGAGACATCAGGAGAAGCAGATTTTGTGGAAAATTTGAACTTATTTTGGATCTGTTAAGTGAGTGATGCTTATTACACAGCCAAGTGGAACCACTGAAGACAGTTGGTTATACCAGCTTGGTGTTCTGGAGAGGAGTCCACGGTGGAGACAGATATTCAGGAGTTACCCACGTAGGGAAATTTAAGTGCTATGGAAAACATGATCTAATTCACTTAGAATATAATCTCTTTCTTTTTGTAAAAAGAAGCAGGGTATTTCTGCAGAGTCTTCTGTATTGTATCAGCTTGAAATGTACTTTACCGCTTGCTTTATTACAGATGTTTGACGGGAAGAAGCAAGGGAGTATCCTTTATCATCTCCAAATATACAGCCTCCACAACAGAGGCAGATGAGAAATAAACTTGATACAAACTGACCTTTCATCTAAAACATACACTAATGTTATTTTGACTCCCCTACTATCCAAAGAAAAAATGTTTCCAAAATACCATTAAGAAAAAAAGATATGTGTCCAAACACCCAAATAAAATTTAAATAGAGGCCTCTATAAACATGAAGTCTCTTCCCACAAAAACATGGGGACAAATATGCTACCATACTCAAAACTGAAATAGCAATTAGAAAAGTAACAGAATTAGTGTGCCGAGCACCCTTTATTATATCTGAGCTTCAGTGCTCAAGATGATGTTTCCTAGGAAACCAAAAACTTCCCAGGCACAAATATTATGAAATACAGACCCCTGAGCTGTAATGCTCCAAATCCTAACTACATATTTAGAAATCAAAGACTAAGATCTTCAAAAACAAAAGCAAATGCAAAGAAGTAAACAAAAACTAAAGAAAACTAATTTCCATTGACCCAGACTCTCCCAAAATATAGTTCCTGGGAACAAAAATGATTAAGCATTGTAAACAAAAACCAAAATACAATAACAAATTTAAAAATAATTACACTCTTCCTTTTCTCCCCGCTTTCTTCCTTGTCATTACTTTGAAAAAAAATCTCACTAATAGAAGAGATGATTATATGATATTAATTTTAATTTCCAAAATATTTGACATAAAATACTTTAAAGACATATGACATTAAAATACTCAATACTTAAAACTGTCAAAGTTTTACCAAATAGAATTCCTGTGAAGAATAATTAGAATTAACAGAAATCAAAGACAACATAATTGTTTAGATTGAAAATGCCAGGAAATACATGAAACAGCTACATGAATTAACAAGGGGATTTAACATAAAAAAAAAATCAACCATATTTTTATATACTAGAGGCAAGCAACTATAAAAATGACATAAAATCCATCTACAATGGGATCATCAAAAAGTATTTCAGGATAAACTGAACAAAGATACATACTTACAACTATAAATTATGACTAAGAGTAACAAAATATTTAAATAAATGGAAAGACTGGTCATGTTATGAATTGAAAGGCTCAACTATTTAAAGTTGTCGATTGTTCTCATGTAGATATATAGCTTAGATATAATCTTGTACAAAATTCCCCAAGCACGTTTTAGAGTCAATCCTTTCCACCCCATCTACATATCTACACTACCACCCAGGTACTAGGGATTAAACTCAGTGCCCGGCATGTGCGAGGCAAGAGCTCTACCACTGAGCTGCATCTCCAACCTTTTTTAGAAGTTTGAGGTGGAGTCTCACTGAATTGTCCAGGCTGGCCTCTAACTTGTGGTCCTCTTGCCTGACCTTCTGAGTAGCTGGGATGACAGGTGTGCACTACCATACTCATTTTATGGTTATAAAATTTATATGAAAGTGCAGATAATCTAGACTATCAAAGCTATTTTAGAAGAAAAACAAAGCTAAAGGTTTTATACTACCTAATTTCAAGTGTTACTAATAGAGCTATGGTAAACAAAACAGATGTGAAAAAACAGTCCAGAATAATGAGTACAGAAATCAACCCAGCCATGTTAAACTTTTGACACAGGTACAAGGCAACTGATTGGAGAAAAAAAGCCTTCAAAATAAAAGGCCCTGAAAATTGCATGTCCCTATGGAAAAAATAAATATCATCTTTACCTCCTGCCATACATAAAAATTAACTAGAAATGGATATTGGCATATACTTAAATGGAAAAGCCAAAACTGTAAAATTTCTAAGTTCTAGGAAATAAGACAAAAGAACTCAATAGGACACAAAATTTAAAAATTTAAATTAAACTTTATCAGAATAGTAATAAGATTTTGGATAACTGAAAAAGAGACAGAGGCTGTGCTAGACAGGAAGCACCAGGTAGGGCAGGGAAAGCTGTGCCAAGTACAGGGTTGCCAAACTCTGACCCAAGGGTAGGTCTTCCCAGATGCAGTGACGCTTCTGTGCCAACCCATCTCTACACACATTTCTGCCAGCCAGTACTCAGCCAAGCTGCTGAGAAAGGCAACACTCAAATCCACTTGGACTTTACCTCCTAGAAATCAAGGTCATCTGCAGAAACAACCTGATGAGATGACACAGACATCCACAGAGAAACCAGCAGGCACTGAGACTTTTTCTTTATGACTATTTCCAGTGCATATTTCACATTCACTATTCACTGTAATCCTGCAATATAAATATCAGCCCCACCTTTCCCAATTTATGGAAATTGGTGCACGGGTCCAGTCTCATTTGTCCTAATTCACTAGCTAGTAGAAGGGAGAGCTAAGATTTCCATATTTGAGGTACTCTGACTGAACTTCATATACACAAATTTCCATATACACAAAACTAAATAGAATATGGATGAGGGTGAACTTTGGATCCAAGTATTATTCACTTTTGCACTGTCCAAAACATATACAGTTAAATAGACAGATGATACTTTGTAGGGTCTTTGCTTGTCACCAAAATATCATAGTCTTCCTATTAGGCAAATAATTCACCTGCATCTTTAAAGAATAGAATCTATTTTTTAAAAAGTCACATAAGCCTCCAGAGAGCATAGCTAAATTTAGGGAGAATTAGCGCAATTACAGTTAGGTAACTGGAGAGTTAACATCAAATTAAACAATCAAACAACGAAAAGCTTAAATTGACTTATAGTTAAGTCTCAAGGAAAAATCAGATGCTTCCAAGCTGAACATTTAAAAATATTTACACCAAGTGTCATAACCTGCTAAAGAACTAAGGGCTAAAGAAATGCATTAGTGAATAATTATTTGCATTCAAACATGATCCCAAGTTAATGTGTTGATTAAGCATTCATAAGGAAGAGAAGAATACATGGAAAATAATTATTAGCCTATTCATCAATTCTTCTGCATCCCTTTGGCAATTCAAAGTCTGAACCACATTAATAAACAATGAAATTATGTATATATTTTGATCAACAAAAATCTTCAGTCATACAGCTCAGTAATGTGGTACTTAGGTCATGATAAAAGCTTATTATTCTGTAGCAGTTTCCACCTTGTAATTCTAGTAAATATTCTGCCATGTTTCAGGAATCATAACACTTAAGAGTAAAACATTTAGGCATTCATGGTCTAGGAGGAGAGAGAACAAGGTCACACCAGCAAGCAAGCCCAGTCGGGAAACCAGAGCCATGCAGGCCGCTGCCAGATTGGGAAAGGCCAGACCCCAGCCCCTTCCAGCATGCAGGCTGGCAAACAAGAAGTACCAATCCCCTCCCCACCTCACCCCATAAGCAACCAGCTCATCCAGAAAAACACAGGCTGTGATGATAGCTACCCAGGTGAAATGCAATTGGATGCTTGTGGTGCTTTGGTGTTTCATTAACACTGCAGGTCTAGAGCCAGTGGTCTCAACACAGGTTCAGAGGATAGCCGTGCGCAGTGTGGTATGGGGGTGAGGGGAGCTCCTTCTGAGGGTTGTAGCCATTGTTGATTCCCTAGGGTCCTATATCATTTCCATTGTTTTGTTGGGTAGGGTTTTATTCTCTTTTGATTTGTTTATGTTAAATCCGATGGTAGAAGCAGCTGTTTCAAAGATAGCATAATATATTATGATAGCAATCTTAGATTTACTATTGGCTTGTTTTGAAATCCTTTATTGCATTCACTGTTTTGTTTTTATTGTTTCTATTCTATTCTGTTCTGTCTGATTTTTACTATGTCTGAAGTTATCTGCAGCTATTTTGAAAACATCAAAAGGCTTATTGTTGATGTTGTAATGTTTTGAGGTCCTGTATCTCTTACACTGGTTTGTTTTGATTGGTTTTATTCTGTTTTATCCTCTTTAAAATAAAATTTTGAAAAAGTAAAGCATTTATCCAAGTGGGGAGGCTTATTTTATCCAAAATTTTTAAAAATACACATTGAAATAGTCTCTTATCTGGGTATTTGGCTTTTTAGTTTCCTCCCCATCCTGGTAATTGCTAATGTAACTGGAATGCAGAGATAATCTAAGAAGGTGACAACATCATGGTCTCACTCCGATGATACTGTGACCATGCTTGGCACAAGTCCCCATTCTAATTACATGTGCGTTTATCTGCCAGAGCAAGAGGAGAAGGGAGGGGCAGACACACAGCTGCCATCTGCTCCCTCTCCTAGCATCTCCAGAAATGAAGACAAGGGTGGGAGTTTCTCCTAGAGCTAGGAGCAAAGAGTACCTCACAGTGGGCCTGCTGGGGTGTCTTCAAGTGGCACCATTTGGACCTGGCACATTAGGAAGTGGTAGAGATACTGCACTGTAGGATGTGATCCCATACACAGGAGCTGCAGTTTAGCCCTGCAAACTCCATCCTGAGCTGATTCTTGTACACAGCCCATGGCCTCCCAGTGGACCCGGCTTCTCCAGCACCCTCAGACATCACCTCCACCCTGACATGCACTGATTTAGGATTTACAACTGCTTTGGGATTTACAACCCCGGCTGACACTCATCAAGCAAACAAAGGTACTCACAGCTGCATGACCAGGTACAAATGATTTGGGCTTTCATAAATGTCTTCCAGGGCAACAATATTTTCATGCTTAATTCTAAAAGAAAAAAGAAAGCACAAACACAGTGGTAAGTACAAATAAACATGAAAACTCTTAAAAACAGATGCCATTATGCAAAAAGTTACAGGACAGACTAAACTCCTTAATGAGACATTTGAGACTCTTTACAGTCTTGTGCCCAAACTCTCTCCACACTCATTTCTTAATATTCTTCCCTTGTTCTCTGATCTTCTTCATTCACAAGGATACAGAGCCCAAAATTTAGCAGCAGCTGATTAGCTGTTGTTTTATGTGTATCTCAGAGAACCAATCTCTCAACATTCTCCAATGGCTAAGCCCCTGGGAAGACCCACCCAGCTCCCTTCTTGCTGTTGCCTGAAGGCCACCACAGACTGGTCCGAACTGTCTGTTGTGAGAATACCCATCTCCCGTAACAGGCCACTTGATCTGTGGAACAAGTCTATGGTCATATTCATGAATCCAGTAAAGGATTCAGGAATTCTTCTATATGCTGGCAACAAATGTCAATTTAGTTTCCCAAGTGAATTAGACCAGTACCGTTCACAGATCGGTTCTCAACCGCCAGCCCCTACATCTCCAGGGAGACTGGAAGAAATGCAGATTCCCAGGATATGATCCTTACAAGATCTGTACACACACAATGAATTATCTGAAACACTGTATGAGACCAGTGTTGTTCCAACTTCAGTGTGCAAAGGTGTGGCCTGGGGCTGGGTTTCAATGAAGATTCTGATTCTGTGGGTCTGGGCTGAAAAGCATTAATAAATAATAAAAGTAAATGGCCTGAGCATCTGCATTTCTCAACAGCTCCCAGCGGATGCAGATGCTGCTGGGCTGAGAACTACTTTCTGAGAGGCAAAGACCTAACAAAAGCAGCCCAGAAAGAAGGACTAAGCCTAATCCTCACCCCTAGAACTATCCATTAAGAACAGTTTCTTCTCAGAACATAAGGCAGGATATTTCTTTAATGCATTTGAGAGGAGAATCGTTTCATTATTTAATGAGCTAATTAGCTCCTAGCATGCGCCCTTCACTGAAATGACTACTGAACCATTTAAATTAACACACAGATTCTTGCGAACCCCTTGAAATTGGAGACATGAATCATTTTGGTTCCCCCTTGTGCCTAGCACAGATCTGCTTAATAAGTGTTTGGTGAATAAACATTTAAAGGTTGTTGCCACTGAACAGCAAGGAGCATCCCATATTTTCTTGGGGGAAATGGAGGCAGTATTCCTATGTAAGAGATGTCTTCCTCTCCAAAGGAAATGCACAAGGTGGAACAAGCTAGAGTATTATCTGCCTCTGAGTTGAAAGAAGAGAGCAAGACAATCAAGTAATCAAAGCTTTGCTAAAGCTTTGATTTCTACAGCTTTTATTAGTTAATTCAGTTGTTTTGCTGGAGCTGAAATAATTACACTAAATTCACTCTTCACCTGATTCTCATGCAGAGCACATGCCCCTGTACTTTCAGCAGTGGTTACAGTACAACCCGAGCCAACTAAGGCCAGCAATAAACTGAGTCAATATAGCAAATAAACTCTGCCACCAAGGACAGTAAGAGACTGTAATGGGGGGCTGCCACCATCCTAGACATTTGTAGAATTATCATTATTGTGCATAAATGAAAGAAGATGACCACAAAAAAGCACACAGCTGAATTTAACCATTTGTGCAAATTTCAACACATTTGACAGGAGAATCATTCACATGGGCACAGTTTCATTTAGTCAAATTAACTGAGGAGTTACTGGGAGTCTAGATTTACGGGAAAAAGAAGAGAGGAGGCTCGGCTAGACAGAATTCTAGACAAGTAACAGAGTATTTAGTCTAAATATGTCCCTATTATTGCACTGTTTATGAGAAATTTCTAATGCAGCTGGGATTTCTGTAGGTTCATATGCTACATCTGGTCACCCTGGGTACAAGTTATCAGTCAATCAACCTCTGATTTAGGATTAGAGATTCTAGCTCCTCCTCTGGGAGGCTGAGCCAAAAAAACCTGTCTGAGCTTTAGTCATGTCATTAATAATAGAGTTTCAATTTTCCACAAAGAATCAAACTGTGTACAAAGCACTTTGCCACACCAAAATGGTAGACTCTGGGGAATTACGACCACATGTCCCTCCCTAGATGCACGAGACAGAGACATCAAAGCCTCTTCCAGCCTCCCATGTCTTATCACAAGCACTAACTAGAAATAGTTCCAATCCAATGGAGCGCTCCAGAGAAGAACTATGGATGCCAAGGACAATTCCAAATAGAAGTATTACAATGTCTCAAAAGATGCTATTTTATGAATCATCCTTCCAAACTAATGGAGTGATGAATGAAGCCATCAAAAGCATGGTCATCCACAAGTTTCTGCTGTGTTTGGGAGGATACAAGGAAATCATGAGGTTTTACCCTCAAAAAGCTTGTCATTTAGATGGAGAAAACCATGAAGCAATCAGCAAAGAGTTAAATGCTAGACGCTATGGAACTATTTTTTTTTTTCCTTTTAACTTTGATTTCCTCTTTTTCACAGTACTGGGGATTGAATGCATGCTACACAAGACTTGCACCCCTGAGCTGCGTCCCACGCCTGCAGTTACCTTCATGATCATGTAGAGCAGGGTACTATGTGGGTCAGAAGTTTAGGGGTGGTCTCAAGAAGACTACAAAAAAAGGGCTGAGGTATGGCTCAGTGGCACAGTGCCTGCCTGGCAAGCACAAGGTCCTGAGTTCAAGTGTGGATTACCCCCCAAAACGATAGGGGTTAAGCTAGCATGAGTAATGTTCGAGTAGGCATGTCTGAAAATTTTCATAATCCTAAAGTGAACTTTTTAATGTCCCTTAAGAAAAGTGATTTAATTAACTTGGAGCTGTTAAAGAAAACATTCCAGCCTCCCCACATCTGTTTTTAGGTACTTATTCCACCCTCAGATCCCTTCTGATACACAAAAACTGAACTTAAACATTTTGCATTATTTCAGCCTACAGATTACTTCCACAAAACGCCATATGAATCCATACGTTTCTAGGTCTAGGGTGAGATCCAGTCCACATAAATGCTTAATATTCACGCAACGAAAAAAGGCGTGCATGGCCACCATGCGCCAGGCATATGAATTCATATTCATCTCAAACCTTATGAATTCAACAATGGACAAGATGTAAGACGCACAGCCCCAGCTGCTGCCAGCTCACAATGCTATGGCTAGAACCCTCTTCAGCAAGTCTGTCTTGTATTCACCATCAATCAGTCCCCTGGTAATTAGTAGTTATTCGTGGTAGCAACGAAGAGCAAGTTTGCACTGTCTTCCTGCAAATATCTGAGGGTCACGATGCCTCATCTGTGGCATCTCTTCCTAACGCCAACCGTCTCTGTGCAACAGGGCTGCTGTTCCTCTGGGCACTCTACTGTCATTCACTTCTCCAGACTTTGGTTTTCAGAACTGAAAGTAATGATCCCAATGTAAAAGTATGGGGCAGTAAATAATAGAGTAGAACTACACATTAAACATCATGACCTAGATATTAAACTTCTGCAAATCAAGCGTAAGTCTAGTTTCTTTTTTAAGCAGCTTCAGACTTGTTGGCATTTAAGAATATAACCTCCATGCAGGTAGGGATTTTTGATGAAAGTTTTGTTCACTACTGTGATCCTAATGCCAAAAAGCAACATGGCAGGTAGCATATTTGACACATGTTGAATGAATGAATGAATAAATGAATGAATGAAAATACTCAACTCAGAGTCAATTAAATCATCAGATCACTTTTACCCGAACTTCTACCAAACAAGATTTCTCTCCTTATTCTTCAACATCCTCACAAATGAAGTCATACTGGGTCAAAGTGAATCAGAGAAGTGATATATATTCAGAAGCAAAAAGAATAGTTAGAAGTTCAAAAAGAATCATCAGAAAAAGCATCTCATCAGCCCATATTTGCTAGTGTTGTCATCCAAAATGGGAAAGAAAAAAAAAAAAACATGATAGAGGCAAGAAGAGGTGAAAACAGCCACACACTTAATCCTGTGAGCTGCCTTCATCTCCAGCTCTGTTAAGTCTAGTTTTGGGGGTTCCATCAGTGCTTCAGGTATCAGCAGTATTCCAAATCTTGATTTGTCATCTGCTGTGTTTATCACCCCTCCCGACTCTGAGTCATTGGCATATACAGTACACATCCCTCCACAGCTGACGTTCATCAGCTGACTTAGGCTGCCGTCGGGCTGGGACCAGTCCTACATCCAGCCACACTTACCACCCTATCCTTAGGGACACCTTTAGGCGCTTGGCTGAAATGGCACTTTAAAGGGAAATGAGATGTTTAGGAAAATTCGTTCTTAGTAAACTTGTGTTAGCTCCTAGCAACCACTACAGTCTTTACTAAATGATCACTAGCCATCTGCTTAATGTTCTATTTCAGAATTTTACTGTGCACCGAAGTCGAGATTCTCAGTCAATCGCCTCATATTCTACCATTTTTTATGTTTGGGAAATTTGACAACATCTCCAACATTGTTTTTCAAACATCTCAACTGTCACTCTGGAGATAAGCTCAATGTCCTCAGTCCCCTTGGATATAAGAAATTTAACTCTAGTGAAAAATGTTTATGACTTTCTTTAGGCCTCATTTACATAGCTGCTTTATATACACCATTTATTGAATGTTAACTAGATGTCAAAACTGTATTGGGGGGCTGGGGATTTAGCTCAGTGGCATAAGCGCCTGCCTGGCAAGTGCAAGGTCATGAGTTCAATCCCCGGTATCAAAAAAAAAAAAAAAACTGTATTGGGTTGTTTTGCTTCTATTTGGTCCTGGGACTTGAACCCAGGCCCTCTGGCATGCTAAGCACATGCCCCATCGCTGAAATTAAGTAAGCACTCCAAGAAGTTAGGTAAGTATTCCAGTATTATAAACGCCTCACTGGCACTGCCGAGGTTTAATCTAAGTGCATTCTGACTGCCAAACCTATCTTATAGCTACTATGCTACAACTTCACATTAACTAAATGACAGTGATGATATCTAAGAGCGTAGATAAATTCAGGCCTATGTGCGTAAAATGACAACATCTGAAAGTCAGGGTAACAATACAATACCCATCTCTGGTGGTACAGAGATTTACTGAATGATCCTGAATCCAGTGGATGCTCTGAAGACTCTGAGTTGTAAATATCCTGGCAGATGAAGTCATAGGGAAGCAGAGAAGTGATATTTAGAAGCAAAAGGAATAAAGTTCAGAAATAATATTCAGGAAGAGTAGTTCATCAGCCCATATTTGCTAGTGTCAGAAACTGAAAAATAACAAGACAGAGAAGAGGTGGGGATATCAGTCTCCAGGCAAAAAGAAGACGGAGGCTCAGTCAACTCATATAGTTCAACCCCTATTACATGCAGCCTTTCCAAAGTATGGCAAGAGGTCCTCAGACATGAGCCGTGTTCACCCACAACAGCAAACCTTTCAAAAATGGGCACAGTTTACAGTAATAACAATGCTATCGAAAGCCTCTGTGGGTATTAAAAAGCACCTCATTTAATTTCCATCCCTTTCACCTGCCAGGCTCAAAGTAACCCTAGCTGGCCCATCTACGTGCAGAGAGTAAATGGTTTCTACAAAAACTTACGTGAAAGTCTCCATTATTCCCAGCAAAGCACAGATGAGCTGGATGGGGCAGAGACAAAGGCTGAATGAGTAAACCAGGCAGTGAGGCAGATGTCTCCTGCACGGCAGCTAACAGCCAAGCAAGAAAACCCCCGAAAGAGCCAGAGAAGCATGTTTAGATTAATTCATGCAAAAAGAAAATGCACTGCCAAATGCATGACTAGGCCCCAATCCAAAGCCTCTAGGCTGCAGGGCACATCAGGACCCAGGGAAAGATGGGCATGCTATTGAACGCAGACACTTCCATGAACTGACAGCAGCAGCATCTTACCCTCCACCCTATTTGGTAGTGCCAGGACCCACAGATTTTGTACTCCCTGTCAGATGATGGAAGTAAAATGTGTACACACACACAAGACAGACAGACAGACAGACAGACAGACAGACAGACAGACAGACAGACAGACAGAAACTTCAGCATATCTTGTGTTCACTTATCTGGAGGAAGAAAATTGTGGGAGCAGTTAGGAGGTATTCAGACAAAAGAATGAGCAGCAAAATCCCTTCCTTTGGCATCATTATTCTCAAAATAGAAGTGCACATACTCAGGTTTAAGAGGCTGTGTGAGGATAAAAGATAGAGAAAAATATAATCCAAAAGGACAGACAGAAGTCAAGCATATTATTAAGAAATACAAAGCAGGGATGGCCAGGAACCACTCTTTCCGCAGGGCCACAAGGGCATGAGACAGAAGTTACATCAAGAAGCAGCCACCAACTTCTGGTCCTCCTCTCTCAGGCACTTCGAGATTCACAGTCTGGTCTGAAAAAGGCCTTACAACAGGAATTTAAGAGGTGGTCGTGCGGATGCCCAGTGAAGAATTAGAAGCAGGATAAAGCTCAGCATCTCTGTCTTCCTTTTGTATCTGTCTCATTACCTTCGACTTGGGTCAGATTCCTGCCAATCACTTAAGGAATGTCTAAAACCTAGTAATACCAGGTTGACTGGCTCCCTTCATATCTATCTCATCCCCCTTCAAAACTGAGGATCCTAGTATGAGAGTTGCTCATTTTCAAGACTTACAGGGACACATGCCAGCCTGTTTCAGACCCCCCGGAGCAGCACCAAGAAGTCACCGGTCACTGCCTTAAACCTGCAGCCACCTTGGATTCCTCATCCCATGATAAGATAAAGCCCCACGTGGAGCAGCCACCCCAGGATGAGACGTAAAGCTACTGTAAGCAGGAGCGGTCACCTCACTGCAACCGGACTGGCCCCCCTCAAGTCATAAGAACTTCTCTGGAGCCAATTCCCGGCCCCGACTCTCCTTTTTCAATCTAAAACTCGTATCAGTACTTCCAAAGATAGGACTGAAGATGCCTGGTTCCCCTGGTCTTCCCAACATCATTATATTGATTAGTTTCCTTTCCTACTTCATAATGGCTTTCCACGAGTTTTATTAAGTGGCCATACCCAATTTGCCGGGATTCTAAAAATCAGGCCCCTGGCCTGGGACTCTGGTAACAGCCTATCTCAGGGCTTCATCTGAACACAGAACACACACAGAAAAATGATTTGAATGACTGCTTTCTTAATAGTCCCATGGACAGCACCATTTTAGTTGCACAGAAGTTATTTAGTACATACAGTGAGTGCCACAGACATTAAAGTTTCATTCTCCTGCTGAACCCAAAGACAGACAAGTTACTAGACTACTGTATTGCCCAATTCGTACAAGAAAATGCTCTTAAAAAGTTATTTTTTAGTACTGGGGTTGGAACGTAGGGCCTCATGCATGCTAGGCAAGTATTCTACTATTAAGCCAGATCCCCAGCCCTATAAAATTCTTGATCAAAATCATCAACACTGGCTCACCAAAAAACATTCATAATTCTGCACATGAAGAATCACATACCGATGAGTTGGACTACAAAAGCAATCAGGAAATCAGATTATCTGGAAATTCCTGATTGCTTTTGCAGGTTGGGTTCTCAGCTCTGACACATCTAACTGCAAGATTTTAAATAAGGCATTAGGTACTTTACAACTTGATTTCCTCATCTGTTAAATTTACATGAAATATGAGGTCTCCTTACTTACCTATCTAGATACACATATATATGCATTTATCTAAAATGTAGATACACACACATATCATATTCTATAAAGAGATCTTGTCTGCTAAGAATGTAGGCCACTCCAGGAATGACCAGAATTCAAAATCCAAAGCTTTGTGCCACTTCCCTTTCTTGCCAGCAGATGGAGCCAGAATCACTGGGAGACTAAAGGAGCAAAGGCCAGGGTACCTAAACTAACCAACCTTTTAATATAGTTCAGATTTGATGTTTGGTTACTGTTTTTCAAAGACCAACGACCACGTATTAATACTCCCCCACTGTGAAATGAATTTTGCTTTGAATTCTTAAAAACAAGCAGAACAGCAAGTGTAGCTCGGTGGTAAAATGCTTGTCTAGTGCGTGTGAGACCATGCCCCAGGCTAGCTCTGTCTCCACCTGACTGTGTTCTGACCACATCACTTTCCAGGGTCTCAATTTCCTTATCTAAAAATTATCCAAAGTTCTTTCCAATTGCACCAATCAAAGAACCTAAGAGTACAAGAAAAAGCAGAGTAAGGTATATATGAGACCCCGAAAACTCAATTCTAAGCCAGATTTCAGTGTTCCCTGAACAGTCGGTGCTACACAAAGCCTGGTTAGCTCATGCTCTGGTAGACTCCTCTACATGGGTAAGCTTCTCAGCGAGGCATGGGGTGGCATTTCCTGAGATATGAAGCCACCTAGAGAGAAAAGATCTGCTTTTCCTTCTTCCACAACTAGCATCCACCATACCCTGGGCCAATGGAGAAACACCCAAGAGATCTGCTCAGGTCTAGAACAGCTCCAGAAGGTCCAGTTGGGCTTGGTTGTCTTTAGGCCAAACTAAAAAACAAATTAGGTCCAATTCAGTGTCAAAATTCCAGGGGTTGGTACTCATCACTCAATGAATATTTGTGAAAGAATGAATGAATGAGTGAATAATTAATTTGGCCCTCCTAAAATAGATTACAGACACTTAAAAGCTGACAAAAAAACAAAACAAAACAAAAAGAGAATATGTGGATATATATTTCTTTCCCATTTCTGTTGCTACCCATGATAAGTTACCAGCAGATCTCAGTGAGATTAGCCATATGTAGAATTACCAGAGGAATTTTTACATGCCACTGATACCTAGCTGGGGGATACCTCAGTGGTAGGCTATCTGCTTAGCAAGTTTGATCTGGAATACAAGAACCAAAGCTCTGATACTTGGTCCCACTCCTGGAGATTATGATTTAATTAGAATGGGTATGACCTAGACAAACGATTTTTTTTTGAGACAAGGTTTCACTATGTGGTTCAGGGTGGCCTTGAACTTGCTATGTAGCCCAGGATGGCCTCAAACTCACAGTGATCCTCCTGCCTCAGCCTCCCAAGCACTGGATTATAGATGTGCACTACTATGTCTGGCCAACAACATGATTCTTTTTAAAATTCCCCAACCTATCCAAATGTACATTTACCGAAAAAGGATTCACCTTAAATTCCTAGGAGTTCGTACTCCCAAAATTTTAGTGTCGTCTTTAAACTTATCTTGGTTGAATATATTTGATAATAGGCTTGCTATTAGAAGTAAGATTCAGGGTATCCACAGGATGGTAATGGTCACATGACTCCTCTCAGGAATAGGACGTAATTGACAAATTCCAACCTGCTACCTCTGACATTAGATTGTAATATTTCTTGGTAAATGTTGGAACCCTAACTTATTTTCTACTTGGAGTTTTTGGTAGCTCTGCTGAAGAACGATACACATGCTATAGATGTTTTTAACATGAGAATAGATACCTGGCACCTTGGAGAACATTAGATGACTCCTCCTCCAGACCAACTCCTGTAACCTGATTTGTGAGCTCCACTGATGGGAGAACACAATACCTTACAAGGAGAGACTACAGAAATTTTCTTTGTGGCTCCCTGTGGATGCCCACAATGAGATTTTAGAGCCTATTCCTGTTTAACAGGGGGCCCCACACCTATGGTCTGCTAGGAACTGAGCCTCACAAGCACACATGAGCAGCAGCCAAGACAGCAAAGCTTCCTCTGCAATTGCAGTTGCTCCCCATGGCTCACATCACAGCCTGAGCTCCAACTGGTGTCACATCAGCAACAATGTTAGATTCTCACAGGAGCACAAACCCTACCTTGAGCTGTGTGTGTGAGGGATCTAGGTTGAATTATCCAGAAACCATCATCCCATACACCTCATTCCCCATCACAAGAGAAAATGAGTTCCATGAAACTGGTCCCTGGTGCCCAAACAGTTGAAGACTGCTGCTTTACAAAATAACACCGGTGGCATCTGGCCAAGCACTCACTGTCTGGGCTGCACTCTGCATCTTCCTCACAGCCCCTCTGAGCCCACACTGAAGACCATGGGCTGGAGTGGACAGAGTTTTTGAGGCTTTTAGCTCTGAACATTCATGTCCACACAACCCTAAGTGAAGAGGCTGAAACAATATATGGGAACCATGGAAGGACAGTATGTCCCTTTTCTTTCCTGCCTCTAATGCGTGGAGCTTCCTCTGTGCCGAGGACACTCATACTGAGGTTCCTAGGTCTCATGACTCCCAGGACAATGTCGATCCACTAGGTGTCCGGGTGGCAGCACAGCTTCTGGGCCCCACAGAAGCCAAGGCCTTCATAGAGCTGGAAGGACCAGGCCAGCTGGGAAGGAGATGGGAAGCTGCCACTGCTCACACTGGATAGGAAGCTTTGGGACACAGGTGAATGTGATCTTAGAACAACACGGTGACATTTATTTAGAGAGCAGGAAGCAAACTTTAAAGGAAAAAGATGGAATCAAAACAGGAAGAAGAAAAAGAAGAAAGTCTATTTTGAACAACTGTACAGTTTCTGTTCCTCTTCCGAGTTAGCGGGATTGAACTCAGACTGTAAAATGGTCCTTGTGTTTTAGGAAAGCACTCGCATTTAGAAAAAATGGTGCAGAGTTGAGAGCCCTTTGATGTCTGTACTTATGTAATTAACGCTGTCACATGCTCTGTTTAGCTCAGACTAAACTTCAGAAAACCAGATATATCATAAAGGGAAGACAAGATCTTTCAAGCACTTACGTGTTGGGAATTCACGAGGGTGTCTATGGTTAGTCTTGTGTATGTCTTTTCATATACTTCATTTTCTGATAATTCCCAATGGTGTGTGTAATAGGGGTAACTAAATTCTTTCTTGAGAAAAGTAAGAGTTAAGTTTCTTTGTTCGAGTCATGATTAGAAAAAAAGTATGTTTTGTTTTGTCTATGATTTTTTAAAAGGAGTGTCTTATATACACCACCTCTCCAAATAGCAGTTTTATGGAACATGAATATAAATACTGAGGTGGTTCTGAGTTTAGAGTTTTATGATGTCTTGCTAATAAAAAAGTTTGCAAACCTGATGGGATATCTCAGGGTGAGCTCCAGAGCTACTTGCACAATTCTCTAAGCATACTGAGAGGCTGTGGGTAGGCAGTGAACCGCCTGCTTTTCATCTAGTATTCTATTTCAGAGTTTGAACGGGAATTAGGAAGGAGACTGTGCCATGCAAGCTGAGGGGACAGAAAGATTGGCGTATGCAACGTCCCTGAGAATGACACTGGGAAGCCAGGGAGGGGTGGCAGCGCAGCCACTGCTCTCTGGGGTTCAGTGGAGCAGCTGCTGCACCCAGGTGGTGGCCCCAGTCTGCAAACCAAAGAGCAGGAAGGGCTGGGCCAGGCCGAGGTCACACACGGGCCGCTGGGCATACTGTAGGTGACACTGCCTTTTCACAGCCAGGCATAAAGATTTTTCCTCTGAGCACCAGAGCGTATGAGTCCCATGACTGTCCTTATTAAGGTCACTGTTGACCAGTGCTATTCAGTCTGGCTGTCCTCAAATGCTCCAGTATTTCAGGAAATGCAAGTGAATATAACTTACACAGCCCTATCTAGAAGAGATGCCAAATATGAACACCATGGAGGCTACTATCATGTTAACCTGTGTTCCCTTCAATAGAATTTACAGGACATGGAACTGACATCATGCTGATAAAACTGCATTTCTTCCCTGTTGGTGTACTAGGATTCTACATAAAAATCTTTTTTTTTTTTTTTTTTCCTTTCAGTCCGCTACTGAGACTGGGTGTAGCTCAGTAGCCTCATATGTGAAAGGTCCTGGGTTCTGCCCTTTAGCACAACAATAAACCTTAGTTGCAAGGAACAATAAACCTTGCAACTAAAAAAAAGAAGAAAAAGACAACAAACAAACAAAACCTAGTTGTGTTAACACCACGGAAAAACAAGCAATGTAATAGTGGAGACAGGAGATGAGACACATCTACACACACACACACCCGTAATTTTCTGGCCTCTTTCGCCCAGTGTAAAGACAGAGCTAAAGCTTCTGCTTTTCAGAGTCAGGGAGGCTGCTAGCATTACTCAATCCACTGTGCAGGCAGAAACCTGGTGGAATGATTGCTCTCAAGGAAAGGACCCCACAAACATTTGAGGGGTAAAAACCAGAAAAGGGAAATGAGGGAAGAAATAAAGCTTAGGGCCTCCTGATTCCCACACTCGGAAAAAGGCAGCAGAAGCCCCCGTGAGGATGAGCAGTGGGTCATTTAGGGCACCTCAAGGGGACACGAATCTGGGGAATGAAGCCCTGCCAGTTGTGGGATCCTGCAGAGAGGGTGTGGAGTTAAGTTGAACTATCGGGTATTTCTTCCCCATTTATCTCTCTTTCTCTCTCTTTTTATCCTTGGGGGAAGAGGTGGTGCTGCTGGTGGGCTTCACATCTGGAGATCAAATGCTTATTGATGATGAATAAGTACATAGAAATTGTGCTTAATAAGTGTTCAGAGATCACAAGGGAAGAGGAATCACTGTGGCATGCAGATGGGGGCAAGCGATGCGGGAAAGCAGACCTCTGACTTCGCTCCTTCTCAAACAGATGCATGGAGGAGCATCACGGCACATTATCTGCAGACCACATGCATAACCACCCCCCACCCTGACCTCCTAGTGCACCAGGAGAGTAACCGAGGAGCGTCAGGCTCAAGGCTAAACCCGGCAGATGCAAGGCTGAATTAATACCACCCAGGCCCTGAAGCCAGCTGCTCCCAGCCAGTGCAGGAAATCAGATACATATGTATCACTGCACCCGGTGACCAGTGGTCCTGCCAGAGAGCAGGCCGCAGGGCTGCAAGGCAGAGCCTGCTCCGTCCGAGGTCTTACTCCACAGCCCAGGTGAAACCAGTGCTCTAGCCATGGGTAAGAGTGAGCCAGGCCCAGAACGAGAAAGGAAAGGAGCTCGTCAGGGAGAGGGAACGGTATCTGCAAAAGTTGTGCTGTGGCTGGGACCCAAGAACCCCGTGTGGTTGGCAGCCCATCGGACTGGGGGATGTTGCAAGAGGCTTCCCTGTCAAGTTCACCTTTGAGTTTGATGCTGATGCAAGTGTAAAAGTTGACCCCAAAGTGAAGCTAGTGTTCTGTGTGGCAGGGCTATTTAACTGAGCAATGCAAAAGAGTCCTATGTGAACTGCGAGCAGTCCTGACCCTGTGTCTCCTGCGAGTGGTGGGACATTATGAGCTTTATCCTGTCTTTAATTTCCCACATGGATAGTTCATTTACACTCTTCTCTTCCATCATGAACAAATGGAGAAAGTCAATTAGACTATCGTGAAAATATCTCAAGTTCCTTGGAGAATGAGGCTAACGCAGGCGCTCTTAACAGGCACAGATGGAGGAACTGGGGTCCCTGCAAAATGTCAGCTTCACAGCTCTTTCCACCACTGATTTTAAGGGGGAGAGTGAGGAAGAAAATGTCATCTGTCATTACCTGGAGGATCTTTCTTCAGAGTTTTCCTAGAGCTCCAGAACATCACTGACTGCTATCTTCAGAAAACACACCATCTAGGTTGGAAAGACTTCCTCACAGTCACCAACGACAAAACTTCTTCTGATAATGCCGGGATGCCTCAGGCCCCCTGAAAGTGTCCACGCAACCGTCTGGCACACAGACTGGGCCATTCATCAGCTGCTCCTCTCCTTCTTGCCACAGAGTATCTATCTGTTCTCTCTTTTTTTAACATTCACTCAAACTCGGAACTTAATAATAACATGGCATCAAGGTCAAGTCAATCTCTGCATACGAGGTATTCAAACTGGGCAAAGCATGGTCTTAAAATAATATCCAATAGGTAAGTAGTCTCCTGATGGCCAGTAGCCCATCCTCGCCAGAGCGCCGAAATAACCTTTGAAGTGCAGCTTAAACAATGGAGTAACGCAACAGTGCACTCCTGGAGTTGCCACCAAAGCCAAGAAGCGTCCGAACCCTCTGCTGATGCAGCTTCTCCCAGCCCTTCCCAGGCACCACTGCAATGCAGCAGAACCTGGGAATCAGGTTTATTTTTTAAGTCTCTGGTAATTGTAATGATTAGGCAAATTTGGGAACCTGTGTTCCAGCCAGTTCTCCTTTTACAGATGTGGGAAAATAAAGTGACACCCAAAAAACTCTTAACTTATTGACACTAGGTTACAGAACACAATTTCTTTAAAGTCTACAAAGAAACATTGTATTTATTCATTCATTTACTGGGAATCAAATCGAGAGATTCACACATGTGAGGCAAGTGCTCTATCTCTGAGCTATATACCCAAGAAAAAAGCTTCTAATAAATAAAGTTAGAAACCAAAATAGCAACCTGAAGGGGATGATAAAAATATAAGGTAAATTTCACATTTTTAAAAATTATTTTAAAAGTTTAAAAATTACAGTAAAAGACACATTCCACTTATTCCTACCAAAATACTCCCTCTGACTTCAGCACACTTCTCCCATCATTCTTGTCAATTTCTGAAGCAGTCCTGGAGTCCTCTTTCGTGAGTGTCTTTACGAGGTAATAAACACAGTGAACGCTGCGGCCAAGCGCCATTGAGTGAAACAGCAGGCTCATAAAAACACTAGAGCGTGTCCTTACCCGCCTTGTTGGCTGCTTTCTGGGACCCATGCGATTTCGAACTCTTTCCCCAAGTTAAAATGACCATAGGAAGTAAATACATTGAATCTATTCAGGATACTGAGGCAGCTGTACCACCACACGAATTTACAGAGCTGCCTCAGAAAGTGGTAGGAACAATGGGCTAAGCGGATTCAGAGTTGGGAAGAATATTTTGAGGAGGATTAATAGGGATGTGTCTTTTATTGCAATAATTATTTTAATGTAAAAATTCACTGCATTTGTATTACATCTTGTACTAAATACGCTCTAGCCTCTGTTTAAATTTTGCATTCTCGGGCTCTGCACGACATGCTAGCTTGGAGGCAGTGGGCTCAGCCAAACTTCTTGTCCCATTTCTGACTGTCAGAGGCTTGGCCTGCACATCCACGCTCCATCCACATCTCCATGCGCACCTGCAGTGGCCCTGGAGCCATCCCCGTGTGCCTCTTCGCAGGACAGACACCCTAAGGGTCCCAGAAGTACATCCGAGGTCACTCGGGAGTAACTCCTGGTGCCAAGAGGAAGAAGGCATGAGGGCCAGGTGTGACTGTCCCCTTGGCCTGTCTGTGTCCTTGGCCCTGCAGACATCTCATGGGAAGGAGGAGGCTGCCCTGACCCAGACCAGGAGGAAACCCTTAAATCAGGGGCTCCTCTGCCCGGGTCGAAGAATGGAACCTTTTGAACATGTAGCAGCTTCCGTCCAACTGAAAGCCAGCCGTCCTTCTCCACATATACGGACACATACACACATTTATGCTGCTTTTCTATGAGGCACTGGTATGCGGAACAAGGGAACTTAAGTGTTTTCTTGAAGTGAAAGAACTTGACATGACAAAAACACATGTCACAGTACTGGAGAAACATCCTACACTTCAGCGGGAGCTTGTGTTTCTCTTCATGTTCAGTCCTGCTTGTCACAGTAACTACCATATAACTATCTATGGAAAGTTGAGTATGAGTGGGATGCAGCTAATCACATTTAATTTCAATATCTAATTTGAACAACTGAAAGCAGAGGAGAAAGAACTGTGGTCCTCATTTTACAAGGAAGGAAACTGACGCACGATGCTAGAGTCTGCCCAAGATCACGCATGAGTCAAGTGACGTAAAATGGATTCAAACCCATGCCTGTCTCTACCCTCATGTATTCCTTTCTGCTAGATCAGCTGCCTCTGAAATGAAAAGATGGATATATTAGTCCACATTTCTTCAAGATAAATCAATTTCTCCAGAGACAGAGAAGTTTTACTATTTCTGTGAAATTATAACAAGTTACATAACAAGATGTCCTCAAATTTCTGCTTCCCTAGAAGCTGTGGTCAGAGGGGGCTCTTCAGAGTCCTACCAAGGCAGACAGTAAATTGCTAAAATGAAAGAATATTAAAAATGTTAAAAACATTCACTGGCATTTTAGGAAATTGCTACTCTAATATAGTTTTTGGGGGGCCAGGGATATAGCTCAGCAGACAGCACCTGCCTGGTCGTGAGTTCCATTCCCAGGACCTCCTACCCCTTCCAAAACATCTAACATAGTTTTTAAAGAGATAACTTTTTTTTTTTTTTTTTTGGCTAAGTTGCCTTGGCTAATCTCAAACTCATAGTTCTCCTGCCTCAGCCTACCAAGTAGCTGGCTTACAGGCAATGGACCACCACACCTAGCTAGAAGGAAAAAATCTTTTAAAATCATCTCCCATCCTAAGACTACAACCAGTTTCTACGTAAGAATAAATAACAACATTTTTAAAGGAAAGCAATTCTTCCCATGTAAACTTATTTTCTGTTTAATTGACAATACTAAATGGAAGCCTTTAATTATAATTATTTCGGTTACTTTCTAGAAAAGTAGGCATGTGTGAGAAATGACAGAAATTCTTCAACCAAAAATTTATACACAGTTTAAAAATTCACATAAAGTCAGACAATTCTGTAATGAAAACGGACACATTCAGGGTGACATTTCCTTAGGAATCTTCATTTCATAAGCAACAGTTTTGGATAGACAGCTCGAAAGTTATCTTTCAAAACTTAGCTGGTACGGTGGACACAGGGTGATTTTCATTAGCTATAAAACCTACCTCCTCTGGTAAGTTATCAGTTTTCTGTTTAATGCACTAAATCACTGTCACAAAATTTGAGCTTCAGGGAAAGCTAACTTCATCTCCGTTAGGAAGATGAAGGCATCTGCCTCAGGCCTTGCACGAGAAAGCAACTGTCCGCAGAAGTCAGTCACAGTCATCTCATGACCACAAGAAGGAACTAACCACAGAACAAAGCACAGAACCACAGAAACTGAAGTCCTCATCCTCTGACTTTACTGACCCAAACCAGACGCAAGTCCACCTTCTCTGTGGGCAGTGAAACACAACATTAACAAATAAATGCCATTTGTTGCTTAGGTCAATTTAGCTTTGTCTCCTGCTGCTTACAAGAAATTACATCCCAACTGAAATAGAGGGTTGAGTAAGTGAAGTACTTCTCAGTTGTTCCCTCAGTGTAAACAAAAACAGGAGAATATTTCATATTTAAGAACAAAACTGAAAAAAGCAATAGCTCAATAATGAATGTTGTCATTAGTATCTTGACTAAAACTAGGGGGAGATAAATGACTGCTCCTGTCAAACAGAAAGCACGGTGAAGTGACCACTTTACCTCCTGCACTGCCTGAAAACACTTGACCCCTTAAACGTGTAAAAAGACCCGAGAAAGCAGAGGAGGATATGATCTTTAAAATGATTCTAAAAGATACAGGGCAAATGATAAAGATCAGATGCTAAGAAAATGACATCTTCACAGAAAAAAACTAATGAACTCAAATCATTGATGAAGGTTATGTAAACCTTCAAACAGTTCTGCTTGGTTTTCTGTATATTAGAAATCTGTCCCTAACATGAAATTTATATGGAGTCCTATTTCCATTTTCTTCTCCAAGAAGAGACCCTTTTAATGTAGCCTTAAAGGACCACTAATATGAAACTAATATGAACTTGCAATGGTTCATGAAAAAATAACGTGGAAGGTCATTTTCTGTGTGGAGTTACAAAATGTGTGAAAACAGAGTTTGCAATGCCAGTGGAAAAAAACGTAGGAATTTGTGGAAAAGGTTGGGAATCGCTTCAGAAATTTTAGGCAGTCTCCCACTAATGCTGTCCTGCAGTTCTAGGGGAAACACTCGGGACGGCTAGGATCCCAGAATCCTACAGCTCAGCAGGACCCCACCGAGGAAAGGTGGATACGCTGGGCACCAGGACAGGCAGGACCAAGAAGAGCCAGCTTCTGAGGAGAAAAGCAATGGACATTTCCAGCATATAGGTCTAGCACTTTGGGTAAGAAAGATGCATGTTGATGGCTCCTTAAGATGCTGATTTATTTGGTCACAAAACTGAAAGAAATTGAATTCAATTCAAATGCTTACTCACTTGGCATAATACTTGGTTTTGGCTTTCTTCTTTCTTTCTTTTTTAATCAACTCACACTAACAAAAAAAAGAGACATTTATTTTTGTCAGGAGAAAAAGATGAGAAATTCTAGAAGGTTTGCTTGTTTTCCTCAGGTAGCCCCAGAGGCAGGTCAACAGGGTAGGAAGGCTACTACAACACCCCAAGCAAAAGTTCACACAGACTACAGAGAAAGACGCATCATTTGGTCAGAAGAATAAAGAAGTTAGGCCTGTTTTTTATAATCATTTAAGAAAAAAAAATGTTTATGGAATTTACACTCTTGTAAAACTACTTTTGACATGCCATTTTTACAAACATTTTAACCTCAGATTTTCTGGGTAAAAGATTTTTTTTTTCCACAGAACACTTCCCTAACCTCACTGAAAATGGCTCTAGAACATTCTTCTACATTGTCAGGCTCCAACCAGAACTAGAAACTCTACAATAAAGAGAGTGGGTGGTAAATGACATTAAAAACATCTCTTTTAAAAAAACACCCATGATTTCATTTATTGTTTCATTTCTTACTGGTAGAATTACTTTTGGAACTAGCTTCTAGTCATATGTAAATTTAATAAGCAAGCCTTCCATGTCTTCATCCAAAGTATTTTCCTTCAATATTGGAGAGAATATGTTTTAAGCCAGACCTGGGGAAAATGCTTGTAAGTTTCTTTCAGATTTATACTGATTGGCTGCTCAGCAGCCTTTGGGTTTGGCTGCCTTACCAATCAACTGTCTGTTTAGTTGTGGTGTTATTTTGTTCTCATGTTTTTATCTCCGGGATTTGGTTAACTCATTCGATACTTATGTATGAAAGACTTTCTATGTGCCAGGCCCTGCAAGTGCTAGAATAAGTGACATTTGGCTCAGGCTTCAAGAAATCAAATCTTTAGGCCAGTAAATAATTATAAAACAATGTGATAGGCAGATATTCTCAGAACCCAAGAAATTTCATCTGTGTAGGATTTCACTGGATTGGCCCTGAATCAAGGCTGGCAGCTTCCTGACACTGTTGGTTTCAAGCAGGAGCCTAAAGAGATGTCTTTCTATGGTCTGTTGGCCATTTCAAAACTTGGGCAGTGAAATGGTCAATTCACTAGAAAGTAACAGCTTACTACTACTACTACTACTACTACTACTACTACTGGTACAACTACTACTAAAAAGTTAACTTTCAGCCAGGTGTGGTGGCACAGGCCTGTGGCCCCAGCACTGGGAGGCTAAGGCAGGAGAATCGCTGTAAGTTTGAGGCCAGCCTGGGCTACATAGTGAGACTTTGTCTCAAAAAACAAACAAATCGACTCCCCTCCCTGGTGAGTGGCTGTGAGCATGGCAGGCTGCGGCGGCCCAGGGTGGGAGCCACAGGTGTCTCCTGAGACCCACGCCATGCTGGGACCTGGGGCACCGGGAAACCAAGCAAGCACTTCCCTCCTTGTTTTGTTTAATTTCAACATACATGAAAGTATGGACAGCTATTTTGAAGAGAACGAGAGACACTATGACAGCCATTAGTGACTTCCCTATTGTCTGGTCTTGAAGACCTAAAATGCCTTCCTCATCCTGTTTGGATCAGTTTTCTACTATGTTGTTTTGTATGAATTCTCTGTATGCGAAGACATGGACAACTATTTGGAAGAAAACGAGACAATAAGATAGATGGTGAAGATCTCTGGTTGTCTAGCTTTGAAATTTATATCTCTTACATTGCTTTCTTATGTCCTGTTTCGTTCTGTCTTGCTGTGTTTAATTTTACCCCCTTTAAAATAAAATAAAAATAAATAAAAGTGTTTAAAAAATAAGATTTTACTGGAAATCTAATATAATGACATCTTTAGTTTTTCCCCATTCAACACCTAATTCATTTAAAAGCAGCCAATGACTTTTCATGCCGAATCCACTCAACTTCAAGTGACCTCCATCCACTTCCTTTTCTTAAGTTCTCATTTCCCATCTCATCAGGGCCACCTCCCAGCATCTCATTCTTTGTTTCAATGTTTCTACTATTTAAACATTCTAACGCCAATAAATCATTTACCAAAACCACTGTAAGCCCAAGGGTATGTGTGATTATTAATAAATGATTCTTTGTAACAAATTTGAAATTATTTATCTGGAATAGGCTGCTGAGTACACAGATTTTCAACATTTTTCATGTTACACATAAGAGAATGATAATGTTCACGCAGCACAGGACCAGCAGGGGCCACGAGTAACAAACTCGCCGGCAACGTGCACTGAGCCAAGCAGGAAGACAGCGGCAGCCAGGAACCCTGTGCTCCGAGAATGTGTAAAACGTATTTTTTAAAATGTTCTTTTTACTAAGTATAGAGAGATACACATGCTAGCCTGATTACAGCTCAGACAAGAAACCATTTTTTAATCTGTTCATCCACTTTCCTTAAGGTTCCCACAGAGAAAATAAAGTTTAATGCTACTTGCTTCGGAAATTTTGTAGCTGTTATTTGTTCAGTAGACTTCCAAATAAAAAGGTCTCAAAGTGAGGATCATTTCTATCGAGGTAACACAGACTGAGGACGTAACACATCGAAAAGCACCAAGGGCTACTGACCTGGGAGACAGTACAATCCTATTCTTACAGCTTGGGGAGCTCTAACAGAGTGGCCCAGAAACTTCCTGCATGCAGACATGCAGGTTTCTGAGATTCTGAACTCCTTTCCTTTCCCCCACCCCTGCTGGCAAAGCCTGTCACTTAGACAAAGCTCTGTCTAACTGGAAGGGGCGGGAGTCAAATTGACAGCGAACACAATCAGAAATGTGAAGACACATTCGCAGGAGCAAAGCAAATCAAGAGTTTTCTAGGAGTAGAAACTGCTCTTCTCAGCCACAGAAAGGAGTTGTTTTCAGAATAAAAATCAGGACATCTGTCGTTGTCCAACATCCAAAAGAGGAGCCTCGTAGAACATTACATTACAGGTTTTTTCTTTCTCATTAAGATCACAGACTTTGAAGTTTTAGTGCTTGGGAAAATGATCAATTATGTGAGCAGACACACAAGACAGTTATCATGCAGAATTTCAGGTGCATTAGAGGTCTCAGCCGAGCTCCAGCAGACACAAACAGAATCCCCAAAAAAGGACTATATATCCATCCACCAGTCACTTGATTGTTAAGTAAAAATCCTCTCCCAGGAATATGGTAATGAGAAATACCTACGGGCTTAAATTATCTGTAATTAACACAATAGTATGCAAATCAATGTAACTAAACAAATAATAAACAGATGGACACTGAAAACAGAATGGTAATTAGAAAGCAAATAAACATTAGCTCTCCTTTAAAATAGGTTTCCCCATGAATGTATCCTACAGAAAATGCAGCTGAAAATTTTCATGAGGTTTCCTTAGAAGTAGGGGGGTACACGACAGCCCTTTCAGGCTCCGATTTTATAACTATGTATCTGTATCTATCACCACCTATTCACATGTATCTGTATTTATTTGTTAATATTGAAAAGCATTTTCTCTGTGTTTGCAAGCCAAGAAAGAAACAGGACTTTCTCTTTTTGATGCTGGAAGTCCTGCACATCAATGCCAGCTAATGTAGTTATTTATGCAACAGATTTGGAGCACTCTCCAGATCCCAAGAGTATAAGAATTATTAAAGGAGGGGACAGGGGGACAGTGAGGGCCCTGTTGAGGAAGATAGCGCCTTTCTTCTCTGCCAGAAGGAGCCTCATTTCCCTGCTTTTCACTGATGCAGGCTGGCAGGGAGGAATGCACAGGCGACCTGGCTGGATCACCCATTTCTTTGGCAAATATTGACTGAGCTCTGAGGCTAGGACTGTGACCCATGAGAACCCTCAGGGGCCTGACCAGACCCCAGCTACCAGGATATTCTGTAGTTGAGTCCCATGTTAAGATGGGAACCTACACTGGGGAGCCCAACCTGGGTTAGGGGTTCAAGGAAGACTTCCTGACAGAGAGGACAGGTAAGAAGGATTTACCCAAGTAAAACGGGATAGGAGAAAGGGTAAAAGGGAAGGCATTCTCCAGCAGAGGGCACAGCCTTTGCCAAAGGCCAAGGCAGCAAAGTTCAAAGCCTTCAGCCTAGCAGATGGTTTCCAGGGGGTTGGATCATAAAAGGATGGAGGAAACAGGAGGCTGGGTGAAGTGGCAGATAAAGCCACAAACAACTAGATTACAAGGCACAGCCAGGGCAGAGGCAATCCATCCAGATGGCAAGAACTGCACCTGAGGAAGGCCGGGAGATAAAAGTCAGGACCCTATGTGGGAAAGGGGAAGATTCTGCCAGGAGCTGGGCCTTTCCCCACCCCAGCCCTTGACAGAGCACTGCTGAGGAGCCTCAGGCCAGGCGAACCCAGCTTGCCCCACC
Organism: Hydrochoerus hydrochaeris; assembly: GCA_004027455.1. Classification (NCBI taxonomy): domain Eukaryota; kingdom Metazoa; phylum Chordata; class Mammalia; order Rodentia; family Hydrochaeridae; genus Hydrochoerus; species Hydrochoerus hydrochaeris. The sequence continues at coordinate 78,137 of PVLA01002777.1, read as the reverse complement.
CTGCCCTTCTCTGAGGCCCAGCTCCCCACCAGCTCCTCGGGAGCTTCTCCCACTATCTGTCACCCTGTTGGAGGCACAGGCTGGGGGATCGAAGTGGCCACGGTGATGGGTGGCCTTCCTCTCCTAAGACAGAAGGACAGCTTGTGCCTTTGCAGTGTTTTCCTTCTTATTTGCATGTCAAACTTAGAGAAAAAACAGATTTCCATCCCTCTTCTGATACATGGTTGGTGTTCCCTTCTAAGTGACCTGACTTAATATTAGTCCTGCAGCCTCATAAAGCATAAAGGAGTCAGAGTTGCTAATTCCTGACCATGGTTCTTGAACAGACAATGAATTCCAAGAACAAAAGACATTACTAATGTGCATGGCTCATGCACCTGATGCAGGTCCCCCCAAGTAGGGGCACCCCACAGGTTCAGCAGTGCCAACCACAGGTTCAGGGACCCTTTCTTGGACCTTGCACAGTGCTGGTACTTCCACATCTACCTCCACATCCCTGGCCAGGCAAAGAGGACACGAAGGAGGAAAAGGATGTCACATGTCCACATGTTTGTGTAAAAGAGATGGATGCCATCTTCAGCAGACAAGAGCTAAATGCAAGCGAGCAGATTTGCTCCCTCCTGTTAGACTTGAGAGCCACAGACTGACTTTCTGGTGAGGGAGAGAATCTAGAGGCACATACATTAGCCACATGGTAGGGAGGTAAGTTTTCAAATCCTCTCCCAAAAGCAGCACAGGATTGGGGACCAGCTCCATGGTAGAGTTTGTACCTACACTCACAAGGGCCTGAGTTCCATCCTCAATACCACTAAAAGGAAAACAAAAAAGCACAGTTTTAATTTTTAGCTGCTTTTGCTTTTCCAGATGCCTATTCTGTTGATGCTCTGTGGCTTCTTATATTTACTGGGCAAGAAAATTTAAGTATCAAAGGGAGGAAACTTGCCCAATATTCTGAGAAAATGTGAACACTATTCTAATGTGCACTGAAAACAGTTATTAGAGAGAAGGCAAAATGCCAGAATCAAAATCTCTACCTGAAAGTCACAGTGGGACAACAGAGAAAGTCTCCTATTTGGAGAAATTTGGATTCAAATTCCTATCCCAACATCTATTGGCTGTATAATGTGAAAGAAGCTACTTAATCCTTCAGTCTGTTTCTTCATTGGTTAAAACTGTATATATAACATACCCCTTAAAGGGTTCTGGTAAGAAATCAATCAGCTACCATTTGTAAAACACCTGCTACAGACTCTGCCAGATGAGAAGAGCTCTCCTGATGGATGGTGATGATGGTCACACAGCTATGTGGCTTGATACCACTGAACTGGATACTTAAAAGTGGCTTGCATGAAATGTCGTGTATATTCACTACAATTGTTATTTACTACAACTTCTAAAAATTCAAAACCTATTGGGAAAATGTTTAAGATGTTTAGATGGGAAACTTGCACAGCAATCAAGAGGGAGATTTGTTCTACTATGAACTGGAAGGTTTTCTTTCAAGCCTAGTGAATTGCTTTTCATTACTGAAATACAGATTTTAAGTAGTGACTTGTTACTACTTAAAATGTGCAATGGCGCATCATGTAAATGTAGAAAATGAAGTATATACTTCAGAAGTATATATTTTAGAAAGGATAAAAGAAGATAATTACTCATTATAAAAGTCCCCTTTAGTTACATACATCGTTGTTTCTATTCTCAACTTAGGTTTAACATTCATAAATAAAATCAAGCTTTACATGTTTAAATATGGGGCTCTCATCTTTATTAATCACTGCAATCTGCAGGACCAAGGACCAAGGATCTGAAAGGCAGACAGTGCCCTCCCCTCTCCAGCAAGCTGTTCAGGATCCTCCCATCTTTTCATGGAGTCCAGCCCTCAGCAGTCCAGCCTGTGGTTCTCAGGACAGGACACCTGCACAATGCCACAGGCTGAGGGACTCTCAACGAACCGGCGAGTGAATGAGACTTCGACTCTGATCTAGTTCCCAATGGTGAGGTCTGAACACTTTCACACTAATTCAGATGTATCGCTGCTCATATTTATTAAAACGAACAGTTTAGGGCTAAGGATTTAGCTCAGCAGCTCAAGCACTGGTCTGGTAAGCACAAGGTCGTGAGTTTGATCCCTGGCATGAAAAAAACAAAAAACAAAAACCAACAATTTAAAGATGTTTCTTTAGAAAGGTGGAAAACGAACACCTCACCTGGGTCGAAGTCCCAGGAGATGACATCTCCTGGCTGGGCTGTGTATTACACCTGACTCAAGGCCATCCCTGAGCAGTCGAGCAGCTGGTACATCACATCTGGGTCTCGGTACATGAGCCGCAGAGGGCCCTCCAGACCCCAGTTCTCCTCCTCCGTCACACCCACACATCCAGCTAGCCTTCGGCAGTCATGGTTCCCCTTGTCTTCTGCAATTGTCTCACTTATGATCCACTTCCCCTGCCCCTCTATCTTCCAAGGGAAATCTCATCAAATCAGAGACCTGTATGGTCTGGTTACTATCAAATCCTTCCCCCAGGGCAGCACAGAGCGACCTTGTACTTACCAGACAAGTGCTTGAGCTGCTGAACGAATAAATGTGAAAACAGATGAATGAGGGAGTGAGTGAAACAGAGCCTTATCTCCTGTGTGTGCTGTCATCCAAGTCTCACCGAACATGGCCAGAATCCCAGCTACCATCATGACTGGGAATGCAGGGCTTATGTGACACTAAGGTCCCCTGCTTGGGGAGTCCTTGTAGGAAGACTCGAATTCCAAGGGTAAGAAACACTGAATCATAGAGAAGTCAAAAGTCACAGAGACACTTGGCCTGGGCGTAGGAAAAGTTGGTCTGAGCACTCCAGAGGACTGGGTGTACCTTCTACCAGGGTGTACATCTGCCAGGAGCAAAGCCATAATCACTGCAGCAGGGTAGGGGACAAGACTCCTCTCCTTGGTCCCTGTGACACTGAGCAATGTGATGAACTGAGCAACCTTCTGTCCTGTGTTGAACCAAAGCCTAGAGGACAATTGGTGGAAACAGGGCCGGGAGGCATCTGTTTGTTTGGAGCTGTCTCCTGACGAGGCAGATGGGGTTTTCTGGTTTTGTTTACTTTTTCTCTCCCAAATGAATCATTCCACATCCCATCCTGTGCAGCCTGAGAAAGGACAGGTGCAGGTGAGGAACAGAGAGGCTCAGACACAGGGACCTCAGCAACATGGGCAGCAACTCTGACCACCCAGGGCGGCACTGGAAGCCTTCACTGAGATACTAGCTGAACGAGGAGAGGTGCACACAACTATCATCTCAGAGGATTGCAAGTTCAAGCCCAGACTGGGAACTCTAGGAATCTAGAAAGACCATGTTGCCAACTTTAGAAATACAAGGCCTGGGGACTGCAGCTCAGCACAAAAGACCTACATTCAGTCTCCAGTAATAAAAAAATAAAATAAAATAAAAATAAGGAAAAGGAGGAGGAGGCAGAAGAGAAAAAAGAAACAAAGAAAACAAAACTCGTGGGACTGGATTCCAGTTCATCTGCAGACCTCAGGAGCATGCCCCAGCTGTGGTCCCCACCACCCATCACCCACAGCACCTTGAGAGGCCCAGGGTAGCCAGGGCGATCCTCTGTCTCAGAGCAAGCTGTGCAGTGCCAAGGATCATTCACTAGCTGCGGGCTTCAAACTGACCCAGGCCAGGCCCTCAGGGCATCAAGTCACTGCCGAAGATCAGCCAATCCCTAAGGAGAGCCTGTGCCTGTTTGAGAAGAATAATAGCGTTCACTGCCACACAGGCCTGGGGACCAGTTTCTAGAAGCAGTCTGTGCGGTCCGATTAGGCATCTGATGGCGTTTACATGAACAAACTCACTGTGTCACTGCATGTAAAGCTGGCCTTCTCCAGCTCAGTCATCCCAGGGATGGACAGTGACCAGGCAGACACTGATCTGGGGATACTGACTGCTGCTCAGAGAAAGGGAGGCAACCTTCCAGTTCCAATCGCCTCCCCCACAGGGCCACTGATGCCTCTTGTCACTTCTTTCCTTGCCCCTCCCTGACTCTTCCGATTTCTCCATATTTTCCCCAAGTTGGGGGCTAACGCTAAATATGGCCCTCAGGGGTTAGTGACAAACACAGAGAGAGGCTCTGGCTCAGCTCTTTTAAACCCATCACAGCAGGAAAAAAGAAATGGACCCCCAGGGACCAGGTCCCGAGGTCTCTCAGGGGCAGACCCACAGTCTGGGAAATACCTGGGCAGCCTGGTGTGGCTCCCCATCGCCCGGAGTGCCGTGCAGCCTCCTCACAGCAGCCTCCTTGCAGGCCTGGCACGATCCACCTGGCAGCCATTCTGACCACACAACTCAGCCCCTCTGCTCCTGCCTGCTGCTGTTCCATGTTCTCCAACAATCCCAGGTTGTTCCACTCAGGGGATTTTTATATAAACACCCGTGTCCTCTGACAGGAAGTCCTGTCCTCTGATTCCACACGGCTTGTTCCTTAAATGTGCAGTTTCGGCACAAAAAACATCCTCTGGCCCTCCATTTGAAGTAATCCCATGTTTAACTGAGACAAGAATCTGGCAGCAGGTACTTTAAGGAGGGAGGTGAATCCGTCAGCAGGTCAGCTCCACTGTGCCTGCAATGCCCCCGCGGTCAAGTGGAGACAATGTCCCTCAACCAGAAGAACAAGGGCACAGCCCAGCAAAGGAAAGGCCACGTGGCTCAGCCAGTAACAGGCCCCCACCCCGTGAGTGTTTTAGGGTTCAAGTCATTCGTTCATTCATTTAACAAACTACTGCTGAACAACTTGTGTGAGTCACACTTGGAGACACAGATAGAAAGTTCTGGTTCCACTGGAAAAAGTTCGACAGTAGTAAACACATTTCCTCAAGCCACTCCATCCTTCACATAACTGTCGCCTTCCTAGCACTTATATGACTTAGGATTTGTTCTCTATCTCAACGGTGATCCCAGAACAATGAGGAACAATCCAGGTCTTAACTTCTCCAGGCCCCACACAACAGTGTGAGATCCTTTTTATGAGGAGTTACCATTTTTCTTAAAGTATCTACTCCCAGTTCCATTACCCAGCTCAATAATGAATATTCTATTCACACAAAAATCACTGTGGTAACAGCTGTACACAGGCTCAAGGGTCCGTGTCCCACTCCAAACAAGTCAATCACTATGTATTTTCCAAATAGTGACCTACCTGTAGCCTCAGAATGATTCCCTTAACCTGCTTTTGTTTGCTAGCGCTAGGAGATAATGAATCACCAAGAACTGGGAAGGCATCTTGAGGGTTAAAAGGCTCAGTTTCTCCTCCCAAGAAAGGGGTGGGGGCGCAGGGTCCTTTCCCAGTGCTGCATCTTCCCTAGCCCCACCACCTCTTTCACTTTCGCATTCAGTGCCTCTCCAGATAAAAGCAGCAGCTACAAAGTGCCTTCCTTTGCAAGGCAGGAAGTATGGCCAATATGAACTGCAGGCTGGGAGGAAAGAAAGACATTCACTTTGCATGTAAGTCACAAGAAAATAAATCTCACCATGCAGAACTGAGCAAGAAAAGAAGTCACGGTGTATGCATGAGGGAGGAGCAGGGAGGACGACTGGAGGGAAACTCAAGAAAGAAGACACAGAGACACCAGGTAAAGGAAGGGGCACGGAATTTAGGTAACCAGGTTATAAATGGCTTCCAATGTCCAGGTGGAGAATCTGGGATGAAGTTTTAGGGTCCTACATCCTTCAGGTTAGAAAGGATTTCAGAGGTCCTCTAGCCCAAAATACAGGATCCCCCTGTATTTACTCCACTGGGTTGCTCTGGGGACCAACAAAAGGCCATGCGTGTGTGTAAGTAGAGTCTCTTCTGCCTGTGGTCCCTCTGTCATCTTTCAGGAGAGACCACCACTCAAGGTGACGTTTCCATGCCCCCCACTCTACTATGCACGTCAAAGGCCACTGGCTTAGGACCTGACCCTCTCGCTGTTCATTCTCATCAATGGGACACACCAACAGAAACAAGTCAATCGTGTGCACAGGACCAACTCTGAGCCCTAATGGACATCCCCTCCTCCTTCTGTTCCCAGGGCCTCACTTTGGATCATGTTACTGGGTAATGCTGGCTTGAATGCAAGAAAGAGAATGCTATAATGAAGTCAGGATCAATAGTAGGAAAAAACCACCGTTCCAGCTGTGTGCGGTGGTACATACCTGTATTCACAGCTACTCGGGAGGCTGAGGCAGGAGGACAACAAGTGCCAGGCCAGCCTGGACCACTTAATGACCCTGTTTCAAAATAAAAATGACTGGGCATACAGCTCCATGGCAGAGGATCTTGGGTTCATCCCTACTACTGCAAATGGGGGTAGGGTTGGGGAGACAGGAAGAGGGAGAGAGAGAGGGATGGGATGGGGAAAAGGAAAGAAAAGAAAGAAAAAAAAGGAAGGAAGGAAGTAGGGCAGACAGGCAGCTTGGAAACTGAGTTACCCTTTGGCACTTTTTGTACAACACTAAGGAGACTGAAGCCAGAGCAGAGGTAGAGAACACATCCTCTCCAAGGACTGTCACCCCATCACCAGGGCTGCTACAAAGCAAGCTCTTCACTCAGCAGCATCCCCCACACCCCGTGGCCTCTCCCTTTGCTCCTGTGGCTGCCTGAAATCTCCACCCAGCACCACATTGCACAGTAAAAAAGAAAGGACAGGCCTTTCAGTTGCTCACTTCATCTGCGTCCCTTTATATTTATATGTAAATGTGTTTTATTGTCATTTTGAGCTTTTAACATCTTTGGAAGGAGATGTTTTCACTTCAGTAAGTGCAAGGTTTATTGCATAAAGTCCTAGTCCCTGAAATCACAGTAAGATGAATTTTTGGTTAACTTGAACACAAAGTACATCGCCTGCCTGGCAAGCAGGAGGTCCTGAGTTCAACTCCTGGTACCAAAGGGGAAAAAATTGAACTCAAGGGTAATAGTGGGGTTTGGTTTGGGTTTTAATTAGCAGTTATTTCTCCGCTGTCTCTTTGCTCCATAGATTTTAAAACTGCATAGAACAAACTGAACGTAAGGTATTACACAACTGGGAAAGTTTGTTGATGCCCTCACTATAATGCTTTAACATTTTACCTCTTCCAAAGTGATATCCCCACAACAGAATTAAGTAAAGAACACCTTACAGATATAAATGCCTGAGCGGCTTTGGTTGGAGGAAATGATCAGAGCTTGGCTGCAGTGTGGACTCATCAGGAACTGGTAGAATCTGTATTCAGATCCAGGCAGTCTGGCTGGATCTGAGCTTTGCTCTCTGATGTTCAGCCCGTTTGGCCAGAAATCTTTGGTAACTGCATCTGTGTTAATTGCAGGATATTCCGAAACCTTCAGAATTTGTCTCCAGTTTATTGCATCTTTCCCTGTTTCTGGAGTTCCAACTGTGAAACCTTGGGCAAGTGATGTACTCTGTCTGGGCATTGTTTTTTTCATCTGTGAAAGGGAGATGTAACAGTACATACTCCACTGGGTTGCTCTGAGCACAAAACAAGCTTTCTTATAGGAAGAACTTAGAACATAATATGTGCCTGTCATGTTAGTATGTAATCCTGGGTAGTGCATTTAAATGCAAAAAGACCAAATAAAGAGAATCTTAGCAGAGACACTGTTTGGTTTTCTGCATGGATTGAAGCGCTACCTGGCAGACTGCTACTTGACTGTATTAAAGACAAGCTTCCCAGGGGAACAGCAATGCCCTCAGTGGACAGGACATCAGAGACAGGACGTGAGGTAAGAAATGGCCAAGACAACAAATGGGGCAGTGAGGCAGGCAGGTGAAGAGCTTAAGCTATGGATCCAGACATGTGGGTCTAAATCGCAACCCACAGTCACTGGGCAAACAATTTAACCTGAGTCCTGCTTTTCTCCACTGTAAAAATGAGCAGATTCTTGAGACATACTTTATGGAGCTGTTGATGAAGGTTTAAAAGGCTTATTATATAAAACAATGTCCTCGCAGGCAAAGAGAAGCAGCCAGACCCACCTCTGTCTGCCGCCCACCACCATAAGAAGACTTGCTTTCTGTGGGCAGCCAGTGTGAGCAGGAACATGCAGCCAGGTAAGCCCCATGCACCTGCCGGCCACTACTGGAGGCCCTTGCTTCCTTCAGGCAGCCATCACCCATCGGGAAAATCAGACAAACACAGCCCTATGTGCTTACCACCATCGTGGGAGTCCTGGTGTAGACACACAGGCTGACAGAAGTAGCCCCACTACCAGTGTAGCTGCACAGGTCTGGGGAAGTCAGCCCCATGCCCTGCTACCTCCCTATAAGCCTGGAGCCAAAGGAACCCAGGTGCCTGTCCCATTCCCTTAAGTGTGGAGGGGCAGCCAATGTGGGAAGTACCTGGGACCTCACAACCAGCTTGTTGGGAGGAACCAGGAGGATGAAGGAGCAAAAGGCAATCTCAGACCTCCAGCCCACACAGAACAAGTTTGGGAGATAGAGTCATGGAAGAAAATGGAAGTCACACACCTGAAATCTCCCAGAGGATAGCAACTGAAGTAAGGAAACTACTTCATGAGATTGTAAAAGCAGTCAAGTCAGAAATAATGTTTTAGGTAAAAGAAGAAATCACAAACATACTGAAAGAATTGCTCAGCATATCTAAAGAAGACACAGACAAAAAAGAGGAGCATAAGAAAATGTTGGAAACCTTAAATAAACAATATAGGAAGGAATTACCATGTATGAAACAGATTCAAAGATAGGTCCAGGGAATTAAAAGGTCAATCAAAAGCTGGCAAAACCACCTGAAAGGGACTGAAGATAGACTTTCAGACCTTGAAGACAGGACTGCATTGTGACTGTGAAAGGAAAGATCTCTTAAAAATAACAAGAAACCAGAAAATAACAATTCAATGGCTATAAGATGATACAAAGAAAAATGGTTTAAGAGTGATAGGTATCAGTGAAGAAGCAGGGTCAACACAAATGAAATAAAAATGCTATTTACAGAAGTAATAGCAGAAAACTTCCCAAGCATGGGAAAAGGACCTGGCATGCAGATAAGTGAGGCATATAGAACCCCAACTAGCCATAACCAAAGTAAATCTATATCCAGATATATAATCAAGATCCCAAATGTTCAGCACAAGAACAGAATATTAAAAGCTGTTAGAGAAAAGAAACAGATCACCTATAAAGGAAAACCCATCAGAAGCATGGCAGACTTGTCAACACAAACCATCAAGTCAAGAAGAGTTTGGAGTGAAGTGTTTCAAATCCTGAAAGAAAACAACTTCCAACCCAGACTGATGCACCCTACAAAACTATCTTTTAAAACTGATGGAAAAATAAGATACTTTCATGATAAAGAACTGAAGGAATTCATGACCACCACGCTAGCCCTACAGAGTGCTAAAGGATATTCTAGAGAGAGATAAAGATGATAAAGATAAAGGTTCCAGGAACAGCAGCAGGGGAGGATCGCCAAACAAGACAGGCAATTGAATGTGGGGGAAAAGTGGAGGGCCAACAACAGCGGGATAGCAGGGCAGACAAACCAATGTATGCTGGTTGGAACCATTAATGTAGATGGCCTCCATTCACCAATTAATCTAGATGGCTTCAATTCACCAATAAAGAGAAACAGAGAGAGTGGATCAAAAAACAACATCCATCAATATACTATATGCAGGAAACACATTTAACTTGAAAGGAAATTCATAGACTGAAAATCAAAGAACAAACAATTGTTTCACATGACAGGAGAACAGAAAAGTGGAAGGGTAATTTGCCCTTCAACCTCAGAATGGATGGGAAAGATATGGTGTTTTCATGCAATGGAAAGCTACCCAGCTGTAAAGCAGAATAATCTCAAGGCTCTTGTAGATAAATGGATGCAACTGGAGATCATGTTCAAGGGCAAAGCAGTTTGAACTTGTATGAGTGAACCCAATTATAAAAAACAGAAGGAGTTAGTGGGATCCAAACAGCACAACAGATATTATAAAAGTGATAGTATAGGAAGTACCTGAGAGAGGAAGGTGGTAACTACTGTTGATTTATTACTGTCTTGCCTTGAACTCTTGCACTGTTTTCACAATTTTGTTAGGTTTTGTTTTGTTTTGTCTTGTTTTGTTTTGTTAAATTTTATGGTGTCTGATGGTATGGGCAGTGATTTTCAACATAATGGTAAATATTATGGTAATCATGGTTGGTTTCCTATTATTTTGTTTTGAAGTCCTATAATGCTTTCATTCTTTAATTGGCTTTATTCTGTTTTATTTTGTTTTATTTTATTATGTATGATGGTTTGAACAGCTAATTTGAAGAAAATGAGACATATGGTAGCCATTGTTGATTTCCTATCATCTTATTTTGGAATCCTACAATGCTTTTATTCTTTTGTTTTGATTGGTTTTATTCTGTTGTGTTTTGATTTTAGTATGTGCAATGGTACGGACAACTGTTTTGAAGAAAACGACATTATAGCAACCATTGTTCATTTCCTGTAGTCTTATTCTGAAAGCTTTCATTCTTTTGTTTTGATTGGTTTTAGTCTGTTTTCTATTATTTGATTTCATTATGTGTGAAGGTATGGATAGCTATTTTGAAGAAAACAAAAGACATTATGGTAGCCACTGCTGATTTCCTATTGTCTTGTTTTGAAGTTCCATAATGCTTTCATTCTTTTGTTTTGATTGGTTTTATACTATTTTGTTTTGTTTGATTTTATTGTGTGTGAAAGTATGGACAACTATTTTGAAGGAAACAAGAGACATTATGGTAGCCACTGAGGATTTCTTGCTGTCTTTTTTTGAAGTCCTGTGTTGCTTGCATTGTTTTGTTCTAATTTCTTCTGTTCTGTTATGTTTTTTCTCTTTAAAATAAAAACAAATTAAAAAATAAATAAAACAATGTGCTATAACAATTCTATAATAACATGTTGCTGCTATGATTTAGACAAATGTCTTCCAAAGCCCATTTGCTGAAGGCTCAGTCCCCAACCACGGTGCTCTGTGAAGTGGTGGAACCTTCAAGCAATGGGACCTATTTGGTAGTTTTCCAGTCACAGGGGTGTCCAGCCTTGAAGGGGACACTGAAGCTCTGGTTCCTTCTCTTTCTGTCTTTGCTTCATGGATGCCAGGTGAACAGCATTGCTTTACCCCATGCTTCTGCCATGATGTGCTGCATTACCACAGGTTCAAAGACACTACAGATAAAAAGAGCTGAAGTAAACCTTTCCTCCTTATAAGCTGATTCTCTCAGATATTTTGTGACAGTAACAGAAAGCTGACTTTCACCATTTTATATATTATAAATATACTAATATAAAGTGTTTATTAGAATTTCTGGCACAGGGTGACTAGTCACTAATGCTGAGGTCACTGTTACTATTTTTGAAAAAGTTAAATGTTTCCATGAATTTACAAAAAAATCTCAAGGAAGCTACTTACTTGTATGTGGATTTGCTTATTCACTCACTTGAGGTAGATGCTAGTGATGCAGTGGTACACAGGAGTGTGCCTTCTTTGCTCTCATAAATTCTGCCCAGAAAGATGAGTTTTGCACTGGGAAGGAGCCGACAATGAAAGCTGAAGGGAGTGTGCACAGCAGCGCCCTGACCTGACACTGGGTTTACCATTACAAACATCACTCAGTTCCAGGCCTGCAGCCAAGCTGATCCCACCCAGCTCTCCAAACAAGGGAGCGAAAAGAAACTGGGCTACATCTGGCAACAAAACAAGGAAGATCTGAGTAGGGGCTTGGACCCAGGTCTTCCACTTTGCACATCTCTTCTTCCCTCCCCACCCCAGCAGCCAATGAGGGCTCCGTGTTCCACTCAGCATCAGCTCTGTGCTTCCATCTCTGGGCAGTTGCCTTCTCCCTAGAAAAAGCCACCAAGTGGTCGGTCACCACTTCCCAAAAAGGCTTCCACTGTCTAGAGATGAGGGCTCCTTCCCAGTGACCAATTCCCTCAGAACAGTGAGAGGACAGGTGGAGGGGGGTCACAGTGCTCCATAAAACCCATCTTGGCACTGTTCTCTGTAGTCCAAAGAAGAAACACTCTGAACCCTGAAAGGCCCCAGGAACATTCTGTTCCTGTAAGAAAAATAGATTTCAGATCAGTCTAGTGAACAGTCACCTTTTCTGCAGCAGAAAGGAGCGGTTTCCCTGTCGGAGGTCCAGTAGAGCACACGAGGGTGTCTACAGCCTTTTGTCAAGGGGATAGTTGCTTCTGTTCCAAGGAGACAGAGTGCTGAGATTTGTCCCCACGTACTCTAATCAAAGCCATTGTTGCCACGTGGAAAAACAGATGGGAAATGGTCCTTTGCTGAAGGGTCTGTGGTCACACTGCTGTTTTCCACCTCACTTTAAAAGAATCCAGCATCATTTATCAAAATTGAAAAAGTAATCATCTAATGGCAAATGCATGGCTTAAAATAAAGCAACATGTTCAGTCCTCTTGAGATCCCAGTTTTCTCACTTGGAAAATGAAAAGGATTCCAGTGCTTAGCTGTAGTGTAAATTGCAACAAACTTTTAGAAAATTAATCTGACAGTATCTATTAAAATGTGAAACATACAGGCCTTTTATCCTACAATTCCACCCATGAGGATCTTTTCTAGAAATAAAGGAATCCAGTTTAAAAGGGTACACGTAGGTGGATGTTTATCCAAGCTTTTTATGTAGAGGCAAAGACAAACACCTAGAAACAACTTGAAAATCCATCAGCAGGAAAATGGGCAAATAAATTAAAATATATTCACACTGCAATACACTATGAAGATATTATTTTTAAAAATGGGTTGTGACTTTTCATTAAACACAGCAGAAAAGACTGAGCAGGAGGAGAAATGAGTGTTATCAATATGGCTCAATCAAACTGTGGAGCTGAAAAGCACAGGGACAAAATGTACTTGATCTGACAGACAAGAAAATTCTACAATCTAACCTCAGGCGGGATGGCTGAACGCAGACAAAACCAAGGCTGTTTTGCATCCCCGAGACTCAAGAACTGAGGGTACCAGTTACCCTACCGGTGGGGCACGGTCAAAGGGTCCGAATCAGTCTCTACAAGGGCCAGTTAGATCCCCTACGTCTGCTTGTGTCCTGATGTAAACCCAGCAGAAAAGCCTGCTCTCTAGAGAGACCAAATTGGCAGGCTCAGATACAGCTGAGGGGAACTGCAGGGCTCCAGAGAAGATGGGTGTCTGAACGGGACTCCCTGTCTAGCTCTGGCTCTGTCCCTACCAAGCAAATCCACACAGATGTTCACAGTAGCTTCTCTCATGACTGCCCAAACCTGGAAACAACCAAGACATCCTTCCACAGGCAAGGAGATAAATAAACTGCGGCATATCCAGGCCTCAGAACACGAGCACTAAAAAGAAATGAGCCTCTCCAGCTAAAGAGGGACACAGAGGCAACTTCACTGCACGTTACGAAGTGAAAGACGCAATCCAAATAGGCGTGTTGCCTTGTGATTTCAACCATACGACATTGTGCAAAAGGCAACTCTATGGAGAGAGTGAAAAGATCAGAGACTGTGCCGGGTTGGGAGGAGACGAGGAAGGAAAAGAGTAACAAATAGAACACAAGATTTCTAGGGCAGTGGAACTACTCTGTATGACACTATGGTCTGAACCCCTGTCACCACACTTCAGTTCAAACCCAGAAGGCACACACTGGTGGACCTATGGAGACTATACAGTTTGGGTAATAATTATCAGCACTGCTCAGCAGTTCTAACAAGAATGCCACCCTAACGCGAGATGCTGATCACAGGAAAAACTGGGGGTTAGACAACAAGGGAGCACTCTCTGCTTTTCACTCAATTTTTGTGAAAACCTAAAACTGCTTTTTTAAAAATTCATACACACACACACACACACATGATCCATGACTATATAGGTGGCAGAATAGCTAAAATTAAAAGAGTGACAGTACCAATACTCTTACTCTTTCTCTTATATGGCAAGAGGGAATCGAAGTGGTACATGTACTTGGGAAAACAAGGTAAACACACACCTACCAAATCACCCAGCAATTCCACATCCAGATACCTAGCCAAGAAAAATCAAAACATACATCTATACAAAGACACAAATGTTCACACAACAGCTTTAACATGAGAGCCTAAAGACGGATGACTTGAAAGGTAATCAGCAAGTGAGTAGAAGGACACTTCTATGGTACACGGTGAAAAAGAGGAATCAAGCTCAGCATCCTGCTGAGTAACCAATATCAAACAAGAACAGTCTGCTCATGACGCTTCTATTAACACAAAGTTCTAGGAAAGGCAAAAAATAACTCAGGGTGATAAAAATCAGATCTGTAGCTGATAGGACAGGTGGTAAAGAAGATTGACTTTTTTTCCATAAACATTTCTGCATCATCTGACTTATTAGGGTTAATATATATTATTTTATTTAAAAAGCAACAACATAACACAAGTTGAATACAAAGTATTAAGCTAAATAATCTCTATAGGTCTAATATTGTAATAGTACATGACTCCAGCATAGTTAACATCTCACTAAAAGTTACGGTTTACACAATTTGACATTTCTCCCAGACATGTCCAAATTTAATCATCACAAATATTTTAAAACTTCAAGCAAAGACATCTGTGTTATAATGGGATCAAGCATACAAGCACTGCAAGTGCAAGCCTTTCGTGGATTTCCATGAACATGGCCACACTAGGGACTAAGGTAAGCCAGGCACCAGGGCACAGTGAGGACCAGGAATGGGAAGGGAAGACCCGCCAGCCATGGAGCCTGAGCCCCTGTCTTAAGTAGGCGTGGTTTTGGAAGCTTCATCTGGGATGACATCTACTCTTCAGAGCAACTAAATAAGGCTTAAAAGTGTTTAAGATAAATAGGAGGCAACCATCTCTGTCACTCTGTCCTCTAAGTAGAATTCCGCTGTTGGCTGAACTGGCCACCCCAAATCAAGAAGGGGCTCCATTTCTCTGGTTCCCAGGGACTTGAGAAGGAGGAGAAATGGAGCTTTACCAATCACAGATCATAAAGATTCAGTTGAGCATGATGCATAAGCTCTAGAGATCTACACGGGAACACAGAAGATGCCAAACAGGCATCAAACATGTACTGTTCACTTAAAACCACACAAAGAGGATACATCTCAGGTGTTCTTAACAAAATTTTGTATAAAATAAGCAAAGATCTTACACAAAAACATACAGATGAGGATCCATTCATGCTATACAGATCTAAATGCTCACAAGGGCTCTAAGTGGTTAGGCTATGGTGATATTTAGTTTTCCTCTGAGCTGCAATTTAAAGATGTTTCTGAATCACATTTACTACTTTTGCTACATAAAATGCTAACAGAGGAAAAACAGGAGCATATAAAACGTGCATTGTTCACCCCAAGCTACTAGTAAAAGGCCCAATTTCTCAATGGTACAGTCTATCTCCAGCTGTTTATTTTATGAGAAGTTTCCCAAATTTTTGTTCTTCAGAAAATTTATTATTCCATGAAAAGAAAGCTTTTGCATCTCAGTAAATCTGGAAGAAAAAAAAAAGAAAAGAAGGAAAAGAACAAAGAGGGGGAGGGAGGGCAGGTACAGTTGACTACCACCATCTTGGGTTTCTCTTCTCTTAAAGTAGGGCACCTCCCTCCAGATGGGAGATGTGGGGTTTGTTTCTACACAAGCCCCTGATGCTACATACCAAGTTTTCCTCAGATCCTCCAAACACACACTATCCATTCCCATGTCCCCCTACCTTGACTCAACAAGAAAAATTCCCTCCTTCCTAACCTGCTCAAATCCTGTGAAATTTCCTGAACAACTGAAGTTTAACTTACTCCACCACGGCTCCCCTAACTACTCCAACCCACACTTTTCTGTCCTGTCAGGAGGCCCAGAACAAATGAGCTGAGTACAAGGGCCTGAGAGCTACACTGTTAGGATTCAAAGTTCAGATCTCAACCTTTACTTCAAAAGGAAAGGACAAGACATACTTTCTCCTCTTTCTCTTGCTAAGTTCAACTAAAAATGCTGAGTCTTATTTTTAAAAAGAAGCGTAAGAAGGTGCTCAAGGTGGAGAGAAGGGGTTGAGAGCTTGGGATCCAAGAGACCATGTGGCAGTGAGCCCTGAGGTGTTCTTGTTGCCTCCTGCACTCCAGATCTGGAGCTCAGAAAGACGGCAATCCAAAAATGTTAAGGGGTGCAAACAAAAACAGCCCCAACAAAAGTCTACTTTCTCCCTAGGCAAAACAAAAACTTTCTGACATCAACCACTCAAATAACCAGCCAAACACCCCACATGCACACACACACACACACACACTCAGACTGTGTCCCACTGCCACCCACACAGTGAAGCCTGTGCAGGGAGTACCACACTGTAGCACATGAGCCCTGCACCATGGTGGTGCCAAAGAAAGCCAGTGAGGAAGCTGAGACTTTCTTCCCTGGTGGTCAATAACAAGGCCTTCCTCAATTGAGTTCTGATTACTTAATCCCAGAAAAATAAAAAAGTTATGTTCACTCAAAACCTGTGCAGACATATATAGCAGCTTTAATTTTAATAGCCCCAAAATGGAAACAAAAATCTAAATATTCAAAATGTGGCCCATCTACATCACAGGATACATCACAATGAAATGGAACAAATTACTGGTATGTGCAATCTGGATGAGTCTCCAAAGAATGCTGGATGAAAAACAAAACTGAAAAAGGTGACACACCGTATGATTCCACTTATGTAACGTTCTTGAAGTGACAACTACAGAAACGGAGAACAGAGGTTAAGTGGGAGTGGGAACAGAAGGGTTTGCTGTTAAAGGGCAGCATGACGGATCCTGGAAGCTTCTGTGTCTCGATTTTATGTCAATGTCAGTGCCTCGGCAAGGCACATACCATACTACAGTTCTGTAAGATGTCAGCAGTAGGGGAATCTAGCTAAAGGGTCCATGGGACACCCTGCCTTATTTCTTACAGCGGAATGTGAATCTACAATAATCTTAAAATGAAATTTTTCCTTTGAAGAATCCAGCTCTATGTGGATTTGGCTAAATTATTCATCCTCCTTATGTCTCAGTGTTCTGAGGGGAAAAATACAAATATAACAGTAAGGACAATGACCTCATAACTCATAAGACTGGAGAGATTGAACACTTCACTAGAAGTCCATAAACAGAACTAAGCTGATAGTATTTTTAAAATCTTAGCCACTAATAGTTCAATGAATAACTCAAAAGCATTCACTACATGCCAATAAAAACATCTATATGCCAATAATTGATGGGCTTCTTTAAAAATAGACATCATGGGAGAGGGGGCAAAAATAAATAAAAATAAAAATAGACTTCATGTCTTGGGAGCTAACTCATCACAGCAGCAAGAATGCACACTTGAAGTAAGAATGATAAGGATTTAAGCCTTGGAACTACCATCAATCTTGTTCTATATCCTTGGGCAACTCACTTTGCCTCTCTAACAGTAAACAGAATTAACATTATGCCCCAAAAGGGTGATGTTATGACTTGGGTAACTCTCCCCAGGGGTCCATGTGCTAACAACCTCTTGGTCTCCATGGTGGCCCTATTGGAAGGTGGTGGAATTTCCAGGCAAGGAGCCCAGTGGAAGATGCTTACGTGTGACCTGAAGGGGACTGTGGTACCCTGAGCTCTTCTTTTCTGCTTCCTGGCTTAAGAGGTAAGCAATTTGTGTTCCCTCACACTCCCTCCCTCCACCGTGCACTGCCTCATCAGAAGCCAAAACAGTGGGATCAAATTTCAAAAACTGTGACCCAAAATAAACCCTTCCCCTTTATAAGTTAATTATCTCAGGTATTTCATTATAATGACATGAAGCTGCCTAATACAGATCAGGAGAACAAAGATGATACATGTAAACGGCTGGCACACAGCAAATAATCAATGGATAAATACTATTACTACTATTAATGTATTCTCTTTACTGTCATTTCTTCCCATATGAATTTTAAATTTTTTGAGAAGAGTCTCTTGTTTTTTATCCATGAATCCCTAAAACCAAGCATAAAGCAATGCAATAAATACTTGCTGAAAAACCAGTCTGGCAGTACTTAGTAAAACTGAATATATGTATGCTTCTCCTCAATATACGGTCCCCTAGAAATGCCTCCAAATGGTACATAAAGGGATAGATAAAAGAGTGTCATCCAGACCCTCAGTGTAGGCTGGAGTGAATGCAACACAGATACGATCACTGGAGATAAAGAGCACAATAGGGTGGAAACATCTTGAACTAGAATGAAATAGAGCAGCACAGTCTAATGTCAGCAACAATGTGAACTGAATACGGCAAGCAACGGAATGGAATTCTGTGGACTGCTCACATCAATGAAAAACACAAGTGCGAGACAGCAACAATGAACACTTCAAAACGCCAGGAAAGAAGTTGGGAGTGTAGAATGGTAGAGTGCTGGACTAGCATGCTTCAGGCCTGGAGTTCCATCCCCAGCACCAGCAGGCAAAAAAAGGGGAAGAATCTTGAATGTTATCACCATAAAGAAACAATAAAGGCAGGAGGAGAGAGATATATTTAATACAATTTAAACATTACACAATGTGTCCACGTATCGGAACATCAGAGGATACCAGTATTAGTCAGCTCTCTTTCTGCAATGACGAACTACCTGATACTCACACCTAAAGAAAGGGAGGGTTATCTCTGGCTCACAGTTTTAGATGGTTCAGCCTAGGATCTGCTGGACCCAAGGCAGAAGCTACATGGTAGAAAGGTAGCTGGAACAAAACTGCTCACTTATGGAAGTCAGAAAGCAAAGCACAGAGGAAGAGCCAAGCAAGAGACGCACTTGCCAATGGTTCCCTCTGTGACCCACCTCCGACAGGGCCCCCCTGCTAAAAGCAAACATCTAGGAGGATCAGTGAGATGCCCCCTGATCATCTCTCCAGGAATCTCTTAATCCAGTGAAGTCGACAATCAAACTTAGTAGTCATAATACCATGGAAGTACGTATGATTGTGTGTTTTTGTGTATCAGTTAAAAGATAAATGTAATCTAAATATTTTAAAATCTCAGGTAGGCATTGGAACCCTGGATCTGCTCTCGTAGTTGGCCTCACATTGACTAAACTGTCAGGAGCAGCCAGAAGGACTTCAGTGACACACTATACAGAGATGCCTGCATTCACCAGACTGCAGGCTGCAAGGGCTAAAGCATAGCACTGGACAATTGTCCAGGTCATGTCAGAGCGTGTCAGGTTCTAGAGATCTCATTTTAGAACAGTATGTTTAATGATTGAGAAGTGAAATGTCTTTTCTTTCACTAGAAAATTATGCACTTGGTAGTCACAATTCCCTCTTTCATAAACACAAATCACTGGTTTATGAGTTTCTTTTTAGCATTTTGTGTAATTCCAATAAAGTCTATAGAAACGACGTCAATATTAACAAACCCACAAATGTGCATGCATGCACACACTTACATACACAAACACTACAAAATTAAAAAAAAAAAAATAACATTCAGGAGGGTGCCGGGATATTCAAAGACATAGGTCAAGCCCATGGTGACAGATTTTATCGAGTGGAGAAAGACGGGGCCAAGGGTAAGCAGGATAAAAAGCAGCTGAGAAGGGCCCTGTATCTCCTGCATATCATAACCCAAGGATAGAGTAGACAGAATTAAGTCACGTCTCATCACCTAAGCCCCGGATAAATAAGGATTAGTGCAAAATAAGTAATTAGGTCAATACTAACAAGGTTCTACCCTAGACCTTGCTGGAAAGACAGAAGTTTCAAAAGACAAGGTAGAATTGGCATTTCAAAAGAAATGCAGATACACTGCTCTAATCCAACTATTGATGTTACATAACAAAGTGAATGATCTAGAAATCTATTACCGTATGTTTCGTGTTGAAAAGGCACTATCAGGGTTCCAAGGCTCTCCTCAGTAGAAAGCACCTTGGCACACGTATTTTTTTGCCTTTTGTGACTGTTCAATATTTGTATCACTAATGAATCAGAGACATGTAGACTGAAGGAACAGACATAATCCTGTAGGTTTGTCTGCAATTAAAAAGCTGAAGCAAGGCTCAGCTCACCACAAGGATGCTCAACATTTGTTCCCAGAATCAGAAAACAGATGCAGGAAGGATGGAAAATTACATCTCTCTTAATGTTAATAAGTAGTTCTCCCAGAAACAGAAAATGCAAATTTCCACACCCTGGGTCCCTCTTTTTCTGGCCATATATCCTCCACATCTGCCTGTCACACAGTATGGCTCATTGTCCCAATCCAACAAACCAACAGATTCTGGGGAAGCATAAAGAGACGATGGTGGCAGGTAATATTTAACATGAATGATCCAAAGTCAACAGTGGCAACTGCTGGATGACGAGATGACGAGTGCTGGTTCCTCTTTTTGCTGAGGTATTTTTTCATAATTTGTGTTCTATGAACTGACAATGTTGGGTTATTGTGAAGAAAACATTTTTTAAACAAAAGCATCAGTTACTCAGGGGAAACATGAATGATCCTGTTTCCTTTAATGAGCTAGTAATTTTACTGAACAGCTTAATTTTACTACAAAGTTAAAACGCATTCTCAGCTACTAACTTTATTTCAGATCGTCATCAGCTCTATGTGTACCTGAGGAAAAAAGGCTATAACCCACCTTGCTTAAAAGGTGCTCATGGTAAAATGCTTAGTTGACGATAATAATCCTTAAACTCTTAGGACCAAATAGGAACACACTCAGAAAAGGCAATCCCAAGGCTTTGCTTCCTGCCACCAGCCCCCTTGCCCTGGCCAAATATGCCATTTGCTAAACAAAGGTTCCTGCATTGATGCCAGATAGATTGGAGGACACCTGGCAGGCTCGGGAGGCACATCCTGGGCTCCCCCCTGTCTCCTCTGCTGTCTGGCTCTTGCAGATATTTGCTTTCTGTCCTTTGGGTTTTTCTGGACAGCTGGTAAAATATAGAAGCTACTTAGATAACTGACTTCTGGGTCAAATGAGCAAACTTCTGTAAGGGTGATACTATTACTTATAAGGGTGATACTATTTATAATAGATACTATTACAAAGGGTGATATGAATATTTAAATGAAAACAATTAGAGTGAAAGACACATTGCTATTAATCCCCCTCAAAATAGTCCCCATCACCTCAAATACACTCATCCTGTGGTTCTTACACTTTCTGAAGCAGTTCTAAAAGTCCTTTTTGAGGTATGGCCAAAAATATAGTGAATACTGCTGCCGAATGCCACCCCACATCAAGGCAGGTTTGTAAAAACATTCCTGTGTCTTCATCGCCTTAATTCACTGAATCTGGCACCATGTGAATCTGCAGCTTCCCAAAGTCAAAATGATCACAAAAAGTAAACATTTTGAATTGATTCAGATGCCTGTACAACTGGAGACACAAAAGAGGTCTCCAGACCTGCAGTAGGAGGTGGTAAGAACAACAGGACAGATTCAGTCTAGGTGAGGGGGAGAATTCTGAGAGGGGTTGGTGGGAACATGCCTTTTACTGTAATAAAATCTCAAAAAGATGAACGTGCACTGCATTTTCCAATCACACCTTGTAGCACTATAAATGTTAGCTACTAAAATTACTGACAAAGATAATTCAACTTTTGTGTTCAATCAATTGTGAAAGGTATAAGAATTATGTTTGTCTATTCTTCCCCAATAGGTAACCTGATATCATGTGTTTGCATTTCGTCATGAACTCTTAACTAAAAACATTTCAGCAACGCTGTGGGTGGAGCTCAGGGCCTCTCCCATGTTAGGAAAATGCTGAACCAGTGAACCACAGTCTCAGTCCCTTTGATCTATACCTTACACGTGCATATCCATGTAACCACAGACACTCACACAGGCCTACACCTATTCACACTCCTTCACACTCAGACTCTTTCCTTAGTTTCATTTCCAAAGAGCGGCCAAGGACCTTAAAAAAGTTCCTTCCAGAAACTATACTTGATGGAATGTAATTACTCAAGTATCTCTCTATATTTAGATGAAAATGGAATACAACAATAACCAATCAACAATCAGAAACAGTTCCTTCTGCTTAAATTGAACAACAGCTCCCGGTCACCTGAGGGATGGAGGGTCCAGGTCTTCATTCCTGAAGACGGTCCAGGAGGTCTCCACCATCTGACCCCTCGTTCTGCCTCCTCCCTCCCCCACGACATCACACAAACTCCTTGTTCATCCCTAATATACGTTTGAGCACTCCAGCCTCTCATACTTTTCCTTTCAGCATGTTCCCTTGGACCTTCTGCCCTTTCTGGCCTAGTAAACCTCACCCCATACACTGCCCTATTTGAGAACCCAAGGTCCAGGAACCACTGTACTGGTACTCAGTTGGTAACATGCTTGTCCTGCCATTAATGTGCCATAATTATCTCACACCAAACCTTTCTTCAGAAGGCGGAGACTTGGCTGGCCCTACTACCAGGTCAGTAGTTGCCAGTAACTGTTGTAGCTATTGCTCAAAGAATCAAAGGACCGACATCTGTCTTCCAGCTGTACAACAGCTAAGAGTACTAAGACACTCTGGATTGGTTTCTCCATGGTGAACGAGCTTTGCAAGGTGTGGGGAACACCTAAAGGGTAACCAGTCACCCCAAGAAGTGCAATGGTTTTATTATAGATCTTTCAATATGGACTCAGCCAAAACTTGTAGAGCAGTTAGGCTATAAAACCAGTAAGAAAGGAAAAAATTATTTTCAGTCCAAATTTCCCATGAAAATCTTTAAATCGCCCATAAAGTACGGTGTGCATATTTTTCCATATCTAACCCAAGAAAGAAATACATACTTAGAACTCTGTAATATATTAAATGATGAATATTACAAAATAAGGAACACATGCAAAGTAAGACTTTCTGTATTTTCAATTACACACAAAAGAGATCCATATGGTTGGCTCTGCCCAATTTAAATGTGTGTAGAACGTCAACCCACTGTTTAACGTTTTTCTCAATGGTATGGATTCAATTTGCATATAACATTTACTGAACACTTGCTGCGTGCCAGGTTTTGTTCTAAGTGCTTATGAGTATTAATTCAACTTTCATAACCCAGTGAAGTACTAGCATCACATCCATCATATCGATGACGGTCCTGAGACACACAGAATTCAGTACATGCTTGTAGTGACAGGGCTGCTCGGTGGAGAAGCTGCTATGAACAAGCCATCTGGCTACACTCAGCCACCCCTACTTCGCCTGCCGTTGTAGCTCATTTCCAGACATCTCGCCAGAGCCTCAGGTTGTGACAGGTGAGGATTTTCAGAGGTGACTTGGGCTAGGTGCTGTGCATGTGGAGTAAGTTCGTGTGAATATGGGTTAATTGTGTGATAACTAAATTAGTCCACTGGTCCACCATGAACTGCTTCTCCTCTGCCATCCACTGCCTGGGAGCCAGCTGACTATGGACTGAAATCTCTACAAATTGTGATCTGAATTAAACCTTTTCCCCTTTAACTTGTGGGTGTTGGGTATTTTGGCCCAGAAACAAAAAAAGGAACTAAAAAATAATAATAATTAAGTTGGTTAAAAAATAATAATAACTAAGTCGGAAACTATGAGATGGGACAGCTATAAATTAGCACCAATTATGTGTGTGGAAGGGTGAAATCCTGAAGGATATTGATTGAAAAACACTAACTGGCAAAAATGATACTGTGCTCCTTAGAACATTTTAACACCTAATCTAGAACTAGCGGAAGAAAGGTCGCATTGTATGTCTGCTGGAAAGGTTAGCTCATAGCAAAGGGATCACTGTGTCTTAGCTCCAGGAATAGGATAAAACTGATATGAGAAAAAGGCCAGCAGGGGTGTGAGGCAGGACAAAATGAGAGGGACAGCAGACTCTGAGTCACATTATCGAGACGCCCCAGCCTACTGGTCAAGGACTGACCTCCTCACTGCCTCTCCAAAGTCAGGCTAGGGGAGCATCCCTGAAAACACTCTTGCAAAGATTAAATGAGATGAGACAGTTTTTAAGTCTTAAACACAATCATAACCCATAATAAGGTACTCAATGAAATTACCCACTCTCATTCTCAATTGTCATACAGTACTCAGGAGAGAAATTTAGAAAGCAAGAAATGCAAGACTGAGAATGACTTTCCTAATAGTTAAGTTGTCCTCTAAGGCAGAGGCCTCTTCATAGTTGGCAGTCCTGTTAGAAGCCAACAGATAAAGTGGCTACTCGGGGAGGTGCCCCAGAGGGTCAAGACCCTCTCATCTGACGTTTTCATGAGTCAATGATTCCATGGCACTGCAAGTCGGAACAAATATCCAAATCAAAAATAGGAATGACACAGAGAAAAGAAATAAAATTTATGTCTTCAGCTTCAATTTAGAGCAGCCAAAGTACCCTTAAATTGTTCCATGTTTTGAATGATCTTCTACGTTCTTTGCTATATATATATATATATATATATATATATATATATATATATACACACACATACATATATATATATATGTATATATATATATATTTTTTTTTTTAATGATCTAGACGCAGCAGTCAATTTTGGAAAAATAGGAGTTAACAAAGCTAAGTGACAGATGTTGACAAGAAAAAATTTCCCAAGACCCTCAACAAGTATATAATAAAAGTGCTAAATTGGGTTCCAAAGTTTCAAAATAGACAAGTTTGTGGTTTATAGGGCCATTTCACATATTTCATACAACAAAAGTGTAAACAGAGTTTTCACTAACAATGCTGTATTTTTCTTAATGGTTTGTCACAGTCCGGTGTAACAGGAATGGCCATGGTATAACCACGACTGTGTTGCTGCCACACTACCTGCTGCCCATTTGGGAGAATCATCAATTACATTTAGGTGCCAATTCAGAGGGAGCAATTCTGCATGTAGATTCCCAAATTTTGTCTGTTTTGAAATTGTGTGAAGGGATTAAGGATGCTCTAACATGAGTCCCTGAAGAAGGAGGGGACTGATTATTCCTAAACTATAGGAAAAACTGGATGGTCACCTTTTGGCTTCACCCATCTTAGACCTGCCACTGACTGACCAAGGGACAGAGGTGCCCACCCCACACAGTGAGTCAGACTGAAAGACAGGAGGGGATACTCTTTCTATTAAGCAATCATATTCTCCAAAACTAGTCTCCAAAAATGGAAATGTGACGCACCTTTGCCTTACGGGACCTATGTGCCAAGACTAGACAAATTTGGAGGATTTTTTATGGTGAAAAACATCTGTTTAGAACTAGCCAGCTGGACTCAGCTCAGAGGGTCTCAGTTTTATTGGCGACATCCAAAGCATCCCAGTCAGGAGCCAGTGAAACATCTGCCTTCTGCCCTCCATCAGGCCTGATCAGACTGTGGACCGTGGTCACTCTGAGGTCACAGTCTCATAGCCTATTTGGTCTGCTGTGTGCTGGCCTTGACAACCACCACAGACACAAGAGTGTTTTTGCTTTCTGTCTTCTCCACAGCCCACGCGGGGGACTGGGGACCTGGGGACCTGATGACAGCATAATGCTGAGGTTCGCTTCTCCAGGAGGTATGTGGGCTATTGCCACAGCCTCAGTGTCTTGGCTGCTAGAAGGTGGACAATGTCCAGATCTCCTTTGTTTGTGGCAGTGGTCACATTTCAGGGTGGCCTCGTTGGCCTCCAAGGCCTTTGCTTTGGCTCTGGCTTCTGGACAGGGTGTATGAGCTTCCAGCTTTGCTCTGGGCGCCATTTTGGCAAGAAAGGCAGAGGGTGTCTTTTGATGTAATAATGCTAATAACAAGGTCACTGAATGCTTTGACGCTGTGGGCACAATCAAGGACACTTTGGGTCGCCATGTGTTGTGGAGATCAGATAGCTCCTGCCTTTCGCATGGCACGCATGGACGAAGCAGCAGCCTGGCCCTCTGCGGCAGAAGTTCCTCTCTGTCTCTGCAAATGTCTTGTCTTCTTGTTCCAGCAGGAAGAACAGGGGTGACTCAGAGGTCTCTTGCCCTCACCCAGTGCGTTTCCTGGTACAGCCAGGCTGCCATCCATCTACAGGGCTAAAACCTAACCTGAGGTGGCAGGCTGAGAACATACACGAAGATGTCAGTCCCTACTCTGCCTTGGAAGCTATTTTTGTTCTTCAGGGAGGCCTTGTCATAGCCCTGGAAACTGCTTTGTTGCCTTTTTCCTTAGCCTGGAGTTTCTGAAGTAGAAGCTCTCAACGGCAGCTCACAGAGGCAGCACCAGGAGGCCCAGAAAGGAACCAGCAGCAGCAAGAGCCAAAGAGGACAACAGCCTAAGAGTGAAGAGGCACACCTCTTTATTTTAACTGCTACTCTACTGCCATCCCATTTCATTAGCCCCAGAGAGGCCTCGCCTCAGAAATGAAGAGCTCACTAAAGTGGAATAAAAAGGCAGTGTAAGGATAACCCAGCTCAAAAGAAAACTCTGCAGGGAGGACAGGATTCATCTGTTGGGCAAGCAGGTCCTGTATACAACAGCTCCTTCCAGGCAGGGACGTGTTCTCAGGCCCAGGCTGTGCCTCCTGGCCAGGAAGCAAGAAGCTTGGCACCAGAATTGGCACCTGTTTAGCTCCCAGAAACCAAAGAAGCCAGACAGTGCCCAGATGGGAATGTTAGCACTGCAGAGCTGGAAGAGTGCTCTTAAAGACTCAAAGGTGGTCTCTCCTGCATCCACCAAGGGCTAGGCAGAGGCCCTGGGTCAGTGGGTCAGGTGGAGTCTTTCAGCTTCTCTGTAC
Organism: Hydrochoerus hydrochaeris; assembly: GCA_004027455.1. Classification (NCBI taxonomy): domain Eukaryota; kingdom Metazoa; phylum Chordata; class Mammalia; order Rodentia; family Hydrochaeridae; genus Hydrochoerus; species Hydrochoerus hydrochaeris. The sequence continues at coordinate 51,427 of PVLA01002777.1, read as the reverse complement.
CTTGATAGTTTCCCAGGGTCCATCTCCAGAACTTACCAAGTAGGAACAAGCTGAAACAAAATGCTGTAGGACCTTGGACAGATTACTAAGTATCTCTGTGCCTTGGTTTCTTCAACAGTGCAAAGGAAAATAAAGGTTTGCCTTTTAATATGTAAAATATGTATAAGAGGGTATTTTACATATTGAGTGCTATGTAAATGCTTGCTATTATCATTTCCCATAGGAGTTCTCAGGTCTTGAGTTCCATAAACCTCACTCACAGGAAGTGAATATATTAAACTTAATGCCTAATTCTAAATGGAGACTTAGTACCAGTGAATAAACGGAAAAAGTCAGCTTAGCTGGATGGTGACTACTGCATACGTTCCAGCTTTCATCCATACTTCCCGATTTATAACTACCTCTCAAGAGGTAGAAACCAGAACTTCTCTTTCAGAAGGTAGGTCAGAGAGACTGTAATCCTCCTTGGTCTTGCTGTCTGGAGCTGGCCGGGAAGAAACACTCCGAGCAAGTGTGTCCGACAGAAGGTCATCAGACCCTCCCCACTCCAGAGGCTCCTGCCCTCTGCGCAGGAGGGAGGAGGCTGCACAGAGAAGCCTGCTGGTTTCCTGCCCTGTCTCTTAGCGCGGGGCCATCCCTTTCATCCAATCACGTCTCACCACGGCTGCCCACCCTGCAGCCAGACCTGCACCGTGAAGTTTCCACAATCCAGGAGCTTCGGAGTAGTGGAATGCACAGAGCTTCCTGGAGGAGCGCCAATGAGGAAGCCCTAGGCCCCACCTTCCAGACCTCACCCCAGGCATTTCCTCACCAGCATCCTTTGTGTCTGAGTTCTGCAAGTCATTCAAGCAAATCAAATGAACCCACAAAGGGGACCACGGAAACCCTGGTTCACAGCCACTCCATTCAGAAAAGCAAGAGTCAAGCCATCTGGGGTTTGCACCTGACATCTGACAGGGGAGCAGCAGAGTCAGGGACCGAGCCCTCTACCTGTGTGACCTGCCCCTCTCCTGGCAGATCACCTCAAAACTGGGTTGTGTTAGACAGCACCTAGCCAGTGCCCACTATCTGCTTACTGGTGAGAAAGAATGTCTCCCTTTCGAGGTCACAGAAGCCACTTGTGCTAACAGCTACAGTGTGAGATGAGAGGAAAGGAGACACAAGACAATCCATTTGCCCTGACACACAGAGAGCAGGTCTCCTGAAGAAAGCAGATTAAGATCAAAAGGTGCTATCTGGGGCCAAAGTCAGATGGTCCATCTGCATGGTCCCAGATGAAAGACCGAGTCACCTTCCACAGCTGAGACTGTCCCTGCCAAGGGATCTCAATCTAGGGTGGACCTGCATTGAGGGTCAGCCGATCAAGATATGTCTGCCTTGAAATGGAGGAAGGACAGAAACACCAGCTCTGTCCAGCAAGCCCTTGTTTTCCGTTGTTCCATTATGTATTTAACACTGAGAATGCTTGGTTGATGCTTATTCACAAGATGGCAGGTTTACCTGAGAGGCAGAGGGAGGTAGAGGCATCTGCTGAGAAGAGGCAGGAGAGAGCAGAGCACCAGAGGATCCGGGATGCGCCAGTGACAGCAGGTGGGGACAGACAGACATCAGCACCTGGGTTCACTGAGGGCAGCTGTCAGAGAGAGAGACAGCAGGCACAGCCCTGCACAGCTTACAGCAGCTACACGGAAAGCTGATGAGCTTGAGACATCAAGCTCTCTGTCTATCCCTGCTGTCACCTGCCCCTCTGTGTGACTGCTGAGGCCAGGATGCTGCAGTCCTGGGATGGGATGGGCACTGTGATCATCTCTTTCCCATGTGGACTTGCTGACAAAGCTAGCCTTCTTCATGGTGTAACAGACACTTGAAATAATCAACTTATAAAGAGAAAAAGTTTTGCAGCTCAGAATTTTGGAGGCTGTGGTCTAAGACCAGTAACTCCACTGCTTTGGGCCTGTAGTGAAGCAGCACAGCATGGTAGGAGCCCATGGTGGAGCAGAGCGGGTGGAAAGGAAAAGTCAGGCCAGGAATTTGTGATCCTCCTGCCTCAGCCTGCCAGATGCTGGGACTGCAAGTGTGTGCTTCTGTGCAGTTGTTAAATTTAAACCAGCACTTTAGCACCACTTGACTGACACAGTCCTTACGCAAGTACCCCTGACTTCCCTGTCACCAAATCCAGCAGACACCGTCTAGCCTTTTCCTTGTAGTCTCAGTGTGCTTAGCAGTTGACCATTTCTTCCCTCTCACATCGCTCCCCTGTCCAGCACCCAGAACTCTCTGCTCCTGTTTCTAAGCATTTTCTCAGGTTCCACAGCTCCTTCTGCCCCATGTTGGTGTCCCTAGCAGCTCCCTCCTTCATTGCCACATCATGGCCTTTTCAGAGGCGCAGCCCACCCACTGCAATGCACCAGTCTCCAGCTGCACCACAGATGCCTGTCTTTTCCCTTTGTGGCCCCTCGCTGGAGGATAAGGACCTGGCAAGGAAGGACTTGGAATTGCAGCAGCCATAAGAAAAACAATAATGACAAACAGCTGCTACCGACGCTCCTCTCTGCCAGGCACAGACCCAAGAGCGTTACATAGATTATTCCATTTTCTCTTTCCTCCAACCCTATGATTTTGCCATGAGACACTTGACACTTGCAGCACCGAAATAACTTGCTCACATCTACACAGTCAGATAGGACCCCAAGCGGCCAGTTCAATTACCTGCTGTCCTGCACTGGCCACATATCCCCAGAATGTCACACATTTGAGGTGAAAGAGAAACTGAAGATTACCCTAGGCTCAGTCCCCAGCACCAAAATAAAATCAGATCTTTCCTATTTGCACTGGAATCCTTTATAACTGTGTTTTTTGGGGCCCTTGGAACGAGGGTTGGAGTGGTAAAAACACCACCTTTGGTTCCTTTCTGCCTCACATAAACGACGACTATTAACGCATCTCAAAGAAAAACAGCTCCTTAAAACCCAGCAGCCTTAAACCTCACTACACAAAAAGCAAAACACCCAAAACCATGTAAATCTGCTATTGGATTCATTTATCTCTGCCTATTTTCTGTGATGGGTCTACTTTGTATTGTTATGGAATCTCACATTCCTAAAAATATAAAAATGAGCCCTGTTTTTGGGTTTGCTATTTTTTAAAAGCAAAAGTCTCTTTGAGTTGGGGTAGCAAAGTTCCAAGATTCATTTGAACAATTTTCAAAGTTGTTTTTTGCTTCAGATCCTTGGGACAATTCAAAGGAGCTGGCACTTGCTAGAAGGTTTAGGTGCCTGTGTGCGTGGCCGAGTCAGCCTGCCCCAGGAGGTCAAGAACATGAATGGGACAGGGAAATGAAGACGAAACTCAACAGCCTGGAAGGGTTGCTGAATTCCTCTCACTACGAAACCCACAGCATCCCTCAAGAGCAGTGTACCCTTTGGGGCAACACTGAGGGGTGCTTTATTAGAAGGTCCTCATATAGTTAACCTGGGTTATCTCCACTAACAGGGGAATGAGACACAGAGAGAGAAATTTCTACTTGGCTTAAAGTCCAGGGAAGGGAGGAAGGAAAGAAGCAAAGGAAAGAGAGAGAAGTGGGGAGGGAAGAAGGAAAGAAAGGAGGCAGGGAGAAAGGCCCAAAGAAAGGGGGAGAGGAAAGAAGAGGGAGGGAGGGAAACGGGAAGGACCTTGGAACGATCTACTCATCCCCGTCTAAGACTTTCCCCAATCAGCTTTGTGCTGGCTGTGCAGGACCCGGTCCCTGAAATGACCCCGAAGTAACTAATTCTATTCTCTTTTCTTTACAAAGAAAATGACTACACGCGCATTTTCTCATGAAATGCTACCGCTTTGTCTGTTGCCATCTAATTAGTGAGACTCGGCTCGCAGGGTGGCTAGATTCCCTGCATTATTCAGGAGTCTTGAGTCTCAGATGTTATGGCTTGTGGCCCAACCAAGAATGCGTGCTGCTTTGCTTTGTTTTTCCTTTGTGGCCCTGAGGATTGAACACAGGGCCTTGCCCTGAGCTACTTCCTCAGCTCTTTTATTATTTATTTATCTTTATTTTGAGACAGGGTCTCACTACATCCCTAAGTTGTCCTGGCTCAGCAAGGACTTAACAGTCCTCCTGCCCTATCTTCTCAGGATGCTGGACTTACAGGTATGCGCTGCCACACTTGTCTTCTAGGCTGTATCCTGTCTGATGCTAAATCTGAGAATCAGATTCTATGACCCCAAGTTCACTCCTCCATGAAATGCTCGGTCCACCTGACAACACCACAGCCCGAGAGCTTCCCACACACACCCAGGCTTTGGAGTCCATACACAGAGTTCCCTAATCTTAAACTGGCAAGGGAGGGTGCATGGGTTCCAGTGTTACCAGGAAGCCTCAGGTGAACTCCCTACCTCTCACTCAGAACCTCACCCTAGAAGGATGGTCCATGGTTCCCACAACTATCCAGGAGATCTCACAGCTGAAGTCCTATGTACTGAATCTTCTTGTCTTGAGAACCACAGTTCAAGCTTTGCCAAACATCTGACGAGAAACACAGAGTAGGACCAGGTAGAAAGTGAGCTTGGGCTAGTCTCCCAGACTTACTGCACCCTATTTTCCCAGACATCTAGACATGAGGTTCTCCTTGTGTCTGAGACACAGCACCCTAGATGGTCACGGTATTCCTGCTCCACGGTCAGAGGACAGTATCACTTGTTTGAACCCAAAGAGCTACAGTGGTTGCTCTTGGCTGCTCCAAGCTGCAACACTGCTGCATAAATACAAGCAAGAAGACTCCATTTCGCCTGGTCCCCAGACTCAATCAGATAGTGTGCCCCAGTCAGGCTCCAGTCTCCTCTGCTACATCTGTCTCACCGCTAAGGGCTATCTGGTGGCTCCCAGCACACTGTGGACCCCTGCTAGTAACAATCCCTTCTGACCTAGGCAGCAGATTTCCCAGGCCCTGCCAGGGTAAAGGTTGGGCTGTGTACTTTCAGTTTCCCAATAATCCTGTTCTGAGAGCTGCCTGTCAGCCAAAGAGAGAGGCAAGCAGCATTTAACAGCCCAGCCCTTCCATGGCAGCTCAAGTCTGAGCAGACCGCAGGTCACACAGGCTCTGATGGCTGTCCCAAGGGTCCCCTTCCCATACCCCCATCTTCACAGGCTCACTCCTAAGAACACACCCTCTTTTGAATTACTCTTCTGCAAAGAGCGGACAGGAACCCTAAGGCAGCAGTTCTGCCTAAGTCACAGAACAGAGGGTGGAGAAGAGCCCCTGGGGGTCAGAGTGGAACTGCGTGGTCGGGTCTCACCATGACCTGAGAAGATGTGGGCACCCAGGGGCACAGTGAGCAGACAAGGATGCAAACACTGCCTACGGTCCAGGGCTACGTGTCTCCTGCTACTACCTGAGGGATGTGTGCCTGAGTGTCTTTCACACAGAGCCCTGCAGACACAGAGACATGCACGCGCGCACACACACACACACACACACACACACGCACAACAGTCCTCTTTAACTCTTTCTTGCTCTACATGAGAAGCCACATGGTCCACGATTCAGGAAGCCAGGAGATTTAGGTTCTAGCCTCAGATCTACCTATTCCTAGTCACATTGCCTCCACCTGTCCAGGCCTCAGAGATTTTTCTCTGTGAAATAAAAACACTGGGTCAGCATTTCCCAAAATGTGATTCTATAGTATTCCTGACTCTAGGAAAATAAGCGCTATGATCAACCAAGTCTAGAAATTATGCCTCAAACTACCAATTGTTACTCCCTTCTCCCTTCTCTACTTGGAAATTTCCCAGCAACTACAACACTACCAATTGTTACTCTCTTCTCCCTTCTCTACTTGGAAATTTCCCAGCAACTACAACGTTCAGTCCCTTCATTTCTTGCCACCCCCAGACACACAGCAGATGAGCAATATACATTCCAAAGTTCATTGGAATATGAAAAATTTAATTCTTAGAAATGCTCGAAATATCACTTTCAAGTTATGAGGAGCAAGTTGCATGCATTCTCAAGAAAGAATTTTGGAGAGGATTAGGAGTAACCCTCAAGTTCCTGAGACTTTCTGAATAGCATCAAGTAAGTCCTTCTGAAACATTCCCCAGAGAAGCTGAGTATGACGCTTTGGTCTCAGAGGGAGGCAGACGTTCAGCTTCCCATGTGCCCAAGTGCCAGGCACTTTTGCTAACAAGTCGAAGATGCACTGTATTTTTATAACTCTATCTAATAACTCATTAATGTTTGCCATTCTCAAAGATGCCGGCATTCATACTAACTGCAGGGCCTCCCAGTCGCTGTCCTTAGGTATTTTACCTGAATTGTTCATGTGATTCCCATCTCACTGCATTCCCTTTGCTGCAACTCATTCCAGGTGAGAAATGTTTCTGCACATGCACACCAACCTGGCTGCGTGCAAGAATTCAAAGATACACAAGATAGGGTACCACTCCTACCTGAGCTAGCAGACAGGTGAGTAAGTATTCAGAATGGAAAGCAATCAGTGTGACACCGTCTGGATACAGGGATTCACACACTATAGGAGTTCGGGAAGGCACAAACTAGCCCTTCCTGGAAATCTGGGGGCACTAAAAGGCCACCTGTGGATGGATGAGAAGCAGAGAAAGATTTTACAGGAGACAAGAGCAACCTGGGGGGCAGGAAACCACTGCAAAGTCCCGAGACCTCAAGGTGCAGTGTCTCCAGAAAATGGAGCCATCCTAAGTCACAGCTGCTTAGCAAGGAAAGATAGTTCTGGGTTTCATTTCAATGGCTTGCGGGTAAGGCCAGGGAGAGACAGAGCAAGCACAGAACTTCACACAGGCAACGGTGTGATAAGGTCTGTGTCTGAAGCTGTGCTCTGACCCAGAAGGTTCCACTTAGACAAAAAATGCAAAGCATGTACTGCAGGGAGGAGGAGAAAAGGTCAGTTATAGCTGAAACAGTCCAAGTGAACAAGGTTGATGGCAATGGATTTTGGAGTGTTCAGTCACAGCCCCAAGTCACATGTCAGAGGCTGGAGCAATAGGACCTAACGATCAAGTAAAGCGGTACATGGTGAAGGTTCAGGGGGTACACAGTGAGGTCTTTTTTCCAGGACAAAAATCCCCAGGTTTCTGCCCAGTTGGCAACCCCACTGATCAAGACAAGGACATACACAACAGGAAAAGCCAGTCTGGGTGGGGACAAGGACTTGACTGTGAACATGCTGAATACTGGAAAAGTAATGGGAAACATCAAGCAAGCAGCTGTAAAGACATGTGTGACATTTACAGGCAAGACAGTGACATGAGCTACAGCTCAGACGTCCTCGGCTCACAAACGCCCCAGAGTCAGAGGTCAGGTGTACAGACCCAGCGCCCGTCAAAGGACCTGATAGGACACAGGTATCCAAAAACTCAGGGTTTACTAAATATCAAAAATATGTATCATCTTTAATTTTCATTGTAACTCACTTAAATAAGGGTGGTATTTCCAGTATGCTAGGAAGCCATGAATGGCCAAACGGACCTCCTGACCAGGAAGCTTAAGCAGCCCACTCACCTCTCCTAATTCAGAACCCTCACATGGCCCAGTGCTGCACTGATAGTGTCACTCTCTTGTAATATAGTTCCTGTCACCCAGGAATCTTCCTTTCATTGGGGTCACCGCTCACACCTTTTCAGGGTTGGAAATGTAGCTGGTCTGAGGGATCTCCTGGTGATGTCTCTAGACTGACTGTGAATGAGACAGAAAGTGACTACATAATGAGTTTTCCCAGACCACTGTGCTGGAGCTGAACTTGGCTTTGGACAGGCTGAAAACTGATCATACAAAGCAGACATTCTCCAGGAAATAGTAGAAGGCAGCAGAATCACTGTGGGAAGTTTCAGATCATGAGACAGGTCTTCTACCATGTCTCATAAGGTTCTGAAGTCCCCCAAGGTGGCTTCTGAATGGATCCTTTGCTACTGGATCTCTCTCCTGGGTAGGAGACATTGGTAGTGACTTTGTCGAGTTTTCCCTAAGAACTGACTGCCCTGTCCTAGTGGTCTAATCCCAGGTAAGCTGACCTGAGTTCACTGGGTCAACATGGGTCCGTGGGTGAGAAGAAATCCTGCTACTGACATCAAGTGGTGTGCATCTCTTTCAGGATTGAACTGAGACTTCTGGGGAAGAAGCTATGTTAGGCCGTAACTGTGCCAGGTCACAGACCCTCATTAAATCTAGGGAATTTAAACCATGTGCTTTCCTGTCATGCTTATGTGTACTCAGATAAGATTTCCGCAAAACGGAAATGAACTGTGTCATAAAACAAAAACTTGCTCACATTATTTAGAGAGGACCTGGGATACTTCCGGTTACAAGTTCACGCCACACAAGACTGATAAAGGACTTAGACATCTCTGAGCAAACAAACATCTTGCCTGATGAAGTAAACTAAAGAGAGAATTCTTCCATTATTGAACTTTTTATTGCTAAAAAAGGAAATATGACACTTTGCCATACCAACATTTGCTAATCAAAGGAGGTTGGAATGTGCTTGGATCAAAAGGGTTCATTTACCCCCACTGCATTTTGTTAAAATACACAAGATGTGCATGGGTTAACGAGCCGCAACTCTTTCTAGGTTTCACTTTTTTTTTTTTTTTTTTTTTTTTCTGTACCAGGGATTAAACTCAAGACCCTGCACTTGCCAGGCAGGCGCTTATACCGCTGAGCTATGTCCCTGGTCTCTAGGTTTCATCTTGCAACAATAAAGCATGAACTTTAAAATGTAGGGCCCACTGTTTCTAGAGTCACCCCTGAGTGAGGGAGGTCCCCAAGCTCCAAGGAGAGGTGGAACGCGAATGGGGGAGCCCGCCCAGCACCCCACTTCCAAGTGAGAATCTTGAGTCCAATGAACCTTCGTGAGACTCTACGCCTCCTGTTTTCTTCTAGCTCTGGTATTTTCATAAACTGCTATTCTTTTACTAAGATTTCTTATTACTAACTGGCTTTTCTGCCTTATTTCTGGATTCAACAATGCTCTAATTGGTAGTAAGGGATTTTTACAGTTTGGGTACTCTCACCTCCAAAAGCTGACAGTAGGGAAACACTAATCACCTCCCACCTTCAGCCCATCTGGAAACTGTTGACACTATGGGCAGGAACTCCCAAGCACCCCTCACAACATGAGCACCGCCTTCCTGGGGAAATAAAGGCCAGAGAGGCAGGACCACTTTTCCCATCCCGGCAGGCCCTGGTCATGCTCCTGTCTTTTGCCAAGTAGTATGCTTGCCATGACAGACACAACAGGGAGGGAATACTAAGTGCTGAAGGGCAGAAAGGCTGAGTCTCTTCTTCCTACTTAACATTGCCTTTGTATAACCTAGTCCTTGGTACCAGCCAGTCACCATGAGGTCAAACACCTCCAGTCCAGTGAGCCAGGTGCCTGTCTCCACCGCATCCCCACACCACTCCACCCAGGCTCCGGGAGGCCACGCCATGAGGAGCAGCATCCTGCCTCTCTGCATTGACCGAGTCTCTCTCTTCAGCTCTCAAAATCAGGTGCGGCTGGGAATTGCTTTTATTTCCAACAAGCAAACCCCAAACCCCAACCATAGCTGCACAGCTCAAGAAAATAGTGACCGGACCAAGTAACCCCCCAAAATACACTAAGTCATCATTACCGCTCATCAAATAATGATGGCCAACACTCACTACCAGCTATAGGACCAGCGGAACCCAGACAGTCTCCCAGGAAAAACATCTCTGGTCTTTCCAAATTTATGGGGTTATTACATTGTCTTTCTCAGTTGTCTGTGAATATCTGAGCACTCTTCAGAATCATTAAGCAGTAACTGTGTAAGTCTTCCCAACTGATTTCCAAAGAGTTGTTTTCTCTAAGATTTCCTTAGTTAACTCCCTGCCCAAATGCAGAGATTACATCACATCACAGATATTGACATATTTTGGTCTCTGGAGACCTAATAAAAATAGATTTGCTACATCCAGGCATCATGCACAGTCACTTAAAAGGTTCACCAGCCTGGGTTTAATTCTGCTTCCACTCAGGCTGGGGTGGCCTCCATGAGGCTGCATGATCTCTGTCTACAACCTCCAAGTTCAGGAGGCTGCAGGAACCCACCAGCAGACTCTTTCTGCTCCCCTTACACTCTTCAACATCCCTGCAGCCAAGACAGAATTACAAAGATCAGCTGTTTCTAGGGCTTCTCTATCACAAGCATTTTGTCTGACTATGGCAAATTCAAAAGGCACACACCAAGGACTGAAATCCCAGCAGGCCTTCAGAATCTGCAGGAATTCTACACATGTTCCATTTTCTTTTGAACACTAGATTGCTTCTCAAGACATGTACAAAGGTACCTAGCACACAGTGAGTACTGAGTAGATCCTAAAGCTGCTCTGGACGCAGCACAATTGGATGTATCTTGAGAGCCCATGATGCACAAAATATCTTCATCATTCAGATGTTTTCATGCTAAAGAACAGCAGTAGGACATGAAAAAGCAAGCCCGGGTAGAAGTGCGGCCCTACATGGAATCACACGTTCCAGGCAGAGGCCCCACCGTGATCGTCTACACTGACGCACATGAATAATAGAAAGGCCATTTTCCTGGGGTCCCTGTTCCACTATTGCCTTCACATAGCAACCCTGAATCAAGGCATGCATGAGGTCTCTGATGCTAATACATGATTATCTTTCACCAAGGAAATGCGACTGGCGTGCCTGCACAGGAAGACGCTGCAACTCACAACTCATGTCGCTCATAAGCATGATCCATCTTGATGTCAGCATTTAAAGGTAGGCGTGTGCATGCGTATGTGTGTGCATGTATGCATGTTTCTGCAGTATCTGCACTTTGTGCCAACACATATATGCCATTGGCAGTGATGCCAACTCTGACACAACACATTCAGGTAACTGTCCAGGTACTGTACTGACAGCACACATGTCCCAGGGATCTGATGCATACACAAAGCCACCCAGTGCACACCAGCAAGCATTGAGCTCCCTCCAACTTTGACTGCAGAGTGAGTGAAGAACTGATGGTAGATAGTGAATGCAACCCATGGGCAGCTCAGATGACCTGACAAGTTGGCACAAAAGTGCTGATCAAGTATCTGAAGCTACAGTGCATTGGAAGGAACCAGCTCCCCCCATCCCACGCCTCCATTTAGGGAACACATGTGCCACAGAGATGCCTCTGTGAAGAAAGGCACCTGCTTCTGCCTAGAGTACATCAGAGCCACCCCTGTCCAAAGCAGGTGCCTCCCAGCCACCCCCTTGTTTACTGAGTTTTTCCCAGAAACGGAAATCCACTGGCCTCCAGATGGTAATTACATCTGTGGGAGAAGACTGTCAACCCGGAAGGCCACTGACTGATAGAGGGTTAGCAGAGCGCTGAACTAGAGGACATTGCCCGTAGAATGGCCTGGCTCCATTCCTAGAAGGTCAAATTGGAGTTTTCTGAGCAGGAGCTGCTGAGTTTGGTTCTCACGGGTAATGATTTTTCCCCCACCGCAAAGGGCATGGCAGGCTCCAGATCGGCACCATGAGTTCAGGAAATCAAAGACCAGTCAACTTCCAGACTGACTCTCTGTAGCGCAGCCCCAGCAAAGGAGGAGAAGTGCCAAGTTCCTGCATGAGGCCCTGAATTCCCACATCTAATAGACTCTTCCCACTGACAGGTATATTGTTGGGGCACAAGAAATGCTGAATGACACAGATCTCCAAAACCAAAGGAAACAACCTCATCCCGGCATCTGTCTTCAACACCCTAAGCTGGTGTGCTCATGGGAAAGGGAAGACCCTGCTCCCTGACTCTTCACCAACGGAAATTTCTAAGATACACAGAACAGCCACAAGAAAAATACAGAAAAGAAAAAATAGCAGGTTCATCTGAAAAAATCCAGGTGGAGCTGGAGGTAGCAGCCTGGGGGGAAGGGAGGACTGGACACCTGTGGTAACCAGAAATGCAGCTGCCACAGTGGCTCTAGAGGACCCCGATTTCAAATGCTGGACCTCACCAAGGGCTTTCAGCATCCGAGGTAGGAACTTAGGACTGCTTTCAAGATGCAAGCACTTCTAATCTACAGGCTTCAGTGAAGCTGTACTTAGGCACAGGCAGCGAACAGTAACTCAAACCAGGAGTTCTGAGCTATTATAAGTGAGAAGACGGCACTACTGCATTAGATTCCTGATCTTACTGAAGCCCAGTGTCAACAGTGGGCTGAATCATAAGCTTAACCAGTCAGAAACCATCAACCAACCTCTTACTGGGGTCCACCTACCAGACTGTAAGGCAACATTATGACTGCTAGCTGTGTCCAATCAGTAACACCCTTGCTTTGCTTCGGTCAGCCTAGGAAAGCTTGCTGCCCACGTGACTTGAGTAGAGCTCTCTAAACCGCCTAGGTCAAGTCCTGCCTGACTCATGAGTCCTTTAATACTCAGATAAATTCTTACATTTATTTTTCTAAAGTTTTTCTTCTGATGGAGACAAATGCAATACCTCTTTGAAACCTCCCCTCCCCAGGATCTCCTGATCCCCAGCTTCCTCTTCCCTGGTTTATCTCTCTATTCAGAACTCATGAGCTCCTTCACCCACCCCAACCCCCTTTCTCTGAAGGGTGGGCTGGGATATCCTCTTTCAGATTTTGTCTTCCAGCCAGCAACAATGTCACTGTCCTTTATGTGGCTCTGACCACTGGGTTGCAATAGTCGAGGAGCAGAGGAGCCATATCCCCAGAGTATGCTTGTCAGACTTGCCTGACAAAATACAAACTTGAAGATAAAATCAGGAATGTCAAGAGAGCCCTGAATGGATGGCTCAGCGAGGTCACAAAGGTCACAAGGTCTCGAGGCTAGCATTATCCCATAAGCTGCAGTGGCTCCCAGAATCTGATAATCCCCCGAGCTCCTGACCCGTCCGCCACCCCGCCCCAGACCTTAGCAAAGGGCGACTCTCCCAGGAATTACTTTAAGCATCACTGTAGCCTTCCACTGTCTGCGTCAGTATCCAACGCAGTCATCACTGCTGTGCATCTTCTAACCAGAACCATTTCCGTTTCTGCAACTGGACCCTGTCCAGTATCTCTGCTCTCCTCCTGCAGCCTGATGACCAGCCTGGGCCTGGTCATCATGTGGCTGCCCCATCTAAGCCACCCACTTCCCTGGACTCTGCAGGTCCAGGCAGATGGGACACAGAATCAACCTCCTGGAGATAGTTGTTTTGTTTTGTTTTGTTTGTTTTTTAAACTGGGAAAGAATGTGTCTGCACACCACATGTTTCCCAAGCAGACAAAGGACTTGTAACCTAAATTAGCCTTTAACTCCTCAATTAGGTGAAACATCCCTCCATCTGACAGATATGCCTTAATTCACTGACTCCCTGCGAGTTCACAAGTTCACAGCGGGAAGCAGGAAGGGAAGAAACCTCAGAGTCCACTCATGGGCTGGGTGGGTGAGTGGCCCCACATTCACTTGGTGGAGGCTGAGGAGCTTTGACACTCTAGACTGCAAGGCATTCATAAGACAAGACAAAACTAGGATCAGCATGTCCCAAAAGGTCACTTCGAAATGCGCTGCCTATAAAACTAAGGCTCATACTTAGAGATTTAAGCATGACTGAGCAAAACAAACTTGTTTGGTATAAAAGAAACTACTGCATCTTGAGATGCTTGGGAGAGGTTGCTAGGTAGTGGCTGGTTTTGTTTTCTCCTCCCGCCACATCGTATTAATGCCAGTTTGACATGTCCCATATTCCACCCTGTAACAGAAACACCACTGAGCTTCAGATGAGCTCACCTCCATAATGACACACAGAGAACTTCCCTCCCATGTTTTAATGAGAGAAGAAGGCAATGCAAGTTCCCATCTGACTCCAAAACTGCCTAACCAGAGGCAGACGCTGCTATCTGGGTGGCCCAAGCTGGGGAGGACAGAAAAGTCCAGAAGGAGCCAGAGTGAGGAAGAAGGGAGAGAGCCAATGCCAAAAACCACTGGAGGTTTTAAGGAAATATTCCAAGTTAGAAGATAAAGAAAATATTTAGCAAACAAACTAAGGACAGTGCTATATTCTTAATGTCAGAAACACCAGGGCTGCTGCATTTCCGTATCGTTCATCTTCTCAGCCATTCATTTAGTTGATATTTATCGAATGTTTAGGTGTTTAACACCATGCTCATCTCACAGATGCAGAAATTATACCAGAAATTTGGTTCTTGTCTCCCCCCTCCCCAGGACTAGGGGCTGAACTCAGGGTCTTTTCACTCAGCTACTTTCCCGGCCCTTTCTAATTTTTTATTTTGAGTCAGGTTCTTGCTAAGTCACTAAGTTGCCCAGATAGGGCTTAAACTTTTGTTCTTCCTGCGTCAGCCTCCCTGAATGGTGAGATTACAGGCATGGACCACCAGGCTATTTGGTTTTTAACAAGCTTCATCCCAGAAGAAAGCAGTAATAACTTTTCATATAATCATATTGTGCAGAAAAAGTACAGGATGCAATGAAACAAGAGTTGGACCAGAAGTAGTGTAAATAAAGTTTTATTGGAACTCAGTCCACATATTCACTTACCTACTATCCACCTGCATTTTATGATTACATCAAAGTTGAGTCACTGACGGCATGGTCTTCAAAGTCTAACATATTTATTATTGGCCACTAAGTGGAAACTATTTACTGATGCCTTTGTTTGAGGAATAAAACAGGAATCCAAATTCAGGCTGGAATGTAAGAGGGCTAAGAAAGGAACATCTAAGAAGCATCTGAAAGAGGAGGAATAAGCAGCGGGTAAAAAGAGGAAACAGAAAGGTTTTCAAAAGAAGAACTAAGAGGCGCGGCCAGGGGCAGAAAAGGTTCCGGTATGCTGAAGGACTGTAAGGGCTAAGGCCAGCATGATCAAGGGACGGAAGCGTCCTCAGGATTTCTATCTGGTAATAGCTGCAGCATTAGCCGTAGCAGGTACAGGAGTAACAGCAGCAGACAGCAGGTGCTGAATGAGTGACCCCTGGGGGCCACACTGTGTCCTAAGCAAGCTCTTGAGGGATGCCGACTCTCTTAGTCTTTAAAGGGCTGTTTCAACGTGTTTGGGAATGAGAGACGTGAAGACTTCACAGAATACTGAGAGAAGGCCAGCAGTCAGGAGGCAGGGAGGCGGGGTGTGGCTAAAACTAGCAGGAAAGGCGCCCTTAGGAAGTCACCCACACGCGCAGGACCATTTCCGCAGGCCTGCACATGTACTTCTCGGGAGAACTTGAGCCAGGGTTTGATAGGATGACCCGGACATGATGCCACGGTGGGAAATATTAAAAAAGGACCCTCGCCACTAGGTGCTCACTCTCCTGTCTACTCCGGATGGTCCACTCTATGCTGTAGGCTGTATTTTCCCCTACCTTTTGCCTTTTTTTACTTGCCCAAACTGGGTCCACAGAGCCTCCCCCACCTACCTTGAATAAATATAAAACATGAACACCATGTATGCTTGTTTTATTCAGTTCTTTGTTTGGGACCGAAAGAACCTAGAAATCAACCCTACAATGGAAACTTCAACACCCTAAATCCCAGTAACAGTGGAGATTTGAGTGGGCTGGCAGACATGCAAGAGGCCTAAATCTCTGTCCCTTCCCTGCTCATTACCTCCTTGGCAACACCACCAGATGACCTCTAAGTCCAGTTTTAAGTTAATTACTGAGATTTTAAGATCCCAGCTGGCCAGGTGTGGTGACATACTTCTGTAATCCCAGCACTCAGGAGGCTGAGGCAGGAGTATCGCTGCAAGTTCAAGGCCAGCCTGGGCTACAAAGCAAGTTCAAGGCCAGCCTGAAATGCATAGTAAAACCCTGCATAAAAAAAAAAATTTTTTTTTTACTGTCCCACTGGTAGATTTTAAATCATATGTGTGATCTCAGACCTTAAGCCTATACTGAAAAATACTGGGAAATACAACAAGTTTTTATTTTCAAAAGAAGGAGAAAGCATGACTGCAGAAAGGAAAATGATGGACAATGTTTGATGACATCCTTCTTGGGGAATTCTGGAGATTACACATGGAATTTTTATGAGCACTCAGAAATGAGGCGCTGACTCCCAGCTGACCTCCTTTACTATCCTGGCAGGGTTACCAGGCTTCCAGCTCAGGAGAATGCCAGAGATCCAGGGCACAGCCCTACCCACCCCCAAGACTTCACTTTCAGTGGTTTCACTTACTCAGGGAACCATGGTCTAAAAATATCAAATGGAAAATTCTAGAAACAGACAATTTAAAACTGTACATCATTCTAAGTAGCATGATAAAATCTTACACACCCCTCCCTACCTATGAGATCAGTGATCCCTTTGTCCAGCATAGCCGCAATACATGCTTCTGGTCTATCTGTCATTTATCATGGTGACTCGAGTACTCCAGTGCTTATCTGCAGGGTCACACACACAGTAGGTCTTAGAACGTATTCAATCAGAGACAGGGAAGAACGACTCTATATTAATTTCAGGCCAGCAAATGACCAAGACTTGCTCATTCTTTCCAAAAAAGAAGAGACCAATGGGCCATGCAAGTCCTGTTAAAGCTGACTGCAGAATGAGAACCACAGAGAACACAAAGGTGGGCAGAACAGAGCCTCTTCCAGGGTCTTCCCCCACATGGAAAGAGGTTCATCCCACCCAAGGAGAAAGCAGAGGCTGTTTAACCAGAGTGTGCTATAATAAGGAAGTCGGCCACTGCTGCTTGCGCCTGGCAGAGAATCAAAGGCAGGCAGTGGGGTGGGAAGCTTTGTAGTGAAGAAAAGGAAGACCTGGGTGTGCCCAGTGCAGCGGCCGCAGGCACAGGGACTCTGCAGGTGGACTAAGGGAAGCAGGCCTCTGGGTGAGCACGCAGACAAGGCTTTCTCAGTTTGGTTCTTTAAACTGGAAATGAGGACAAGAATTAGAGCAGCTGCCAGGTATTGATCAAGTCTTGGTCATTTTGGGCAATTTCTACGGGGTTATTGTTAGACTCCCTGGACTAGTTCACTGGTCAGAAGTCCACTTTTATATGGTTTGGCCACTGTCCATTAGTGCAATCATCTTCCTCCCCTCACCCCTCAGTTTAATATGGGTAGAAAAAAATGTCCAGCTCAGTTTTCTTGAAGATGACATGAAGAACCTTTAGAAAGCAGGCAGAGAAAGCAGACACTCATTAGCTCTCAATTCAGATAAGATAAAATTAAAACTCAATTGACCATATTCCCCAAGGAAAACCAAGGTATAAAGAGGGACTGAAATAGATAACTAAAACCACTGTGGGCATCCTCAGTTTATAGGTTGCTATCAAGGTGTCAGTAAAGTGGAAGGTTGATTCCTCTGTCACTAGCTCTTCAACCATGGACAAGTCTCTCCATCTCTCTGAACCACAATTGTCCATTTGCAAAATAAACAGGCTGAATTAAACTCTTAGGTCCTTTATGCTTCTCAACTTTTATGGCTCTACGATTCTAATCACTTGGTTGGCTCTTTTATTTGATATGCACCAACTGTACGTCTGCCCAGCTAGATTATATAATTCATTAGAAGCTAAATTTGAAAAGCAGAATGCATCACATCCAAGTTTTGTTAAAGTGCATTCATTCAACTATAATTATAGAACGAACAATACTTAGGAATAAAGTGCTCTTTTAGGTGCATGAGCAAAACAAAAAACAGCACTAAAAGATGATAGTTGAGAAGTAAAGATACACACATAATTAACTGTGACGCAAGAAACACAGTGTTCAACACCTTAAAATGATTCAGAAATTGCCAAAGAAAATGACAAATAGTATATTCCGGATAGCTACCCTAAAGGTTCTAAAGAGAATGATCAGCTTGATACTGTATTTTTTTTTAACCATATTACAATTTGTTAAGAATTGTAAATCATCTGTAAAGAATTTAATTTGCTTCTATTTGAAGCAGGAGACTAAGGCATGGCAAAACTGGCTGGGGAAGTAGAAGTGCTTTGTTCCTTACAAAGTTCCTGGACACATGCACAGAACAGTCACCAAAGTTCTGCACCTGAAAGCAATCAGCAAATGTTTCCTTCAGTTCTTCTCTCAAGAACTCAAGCAGGTTTCGATAGTGTGGCCGAAAGTCAGTTGAGGAGCAGGAGACAGATAACCACACTGAGCTTTGGACCTCTGTCCTCTCTCTGTTTTAGAGTAGTCCACTCTCATACGTAGCATTTACCTCTTCTCCCACTTGTACCTGACCAAATCCACTGTGCAGAGCATGTTTTTTTCCCCCTTTGAAAGATTCTTGCCCTAGTACAAATTACTGTACAATTATGGCGGTGGTCTAACATGGCACAAGGCCAAAGCGGGAACGCTTACCACTTCCTGCTTCTTCTTCAGCTCTCACTGCAACCCCTTCCTGTTTGCGTGCAAAGAGAATTCCAATCGGTTCCTCACATGTCATCAATATCCGCCCCATGCACCATCTCTATCAGAGGTCATATAGGCCTCTGCCTCTCTGTATCCGGTGGAAGGAGAGGCCCAGCCGCCATGGGTTGTGAGCTCCTTTCCACGTCCTCAGTAAACCTGTTCATTTTGTACTTTTTGCTTCTCTATTGCGCCAGAATACTCTAACAGAAAGCACCCAGAAAACACCTCTAGAAGGAAACCCCAGCATCCCAGAACCCAGGCACACTTATTTTCTGCATGGCTTTAGGGTTTTGACCCTCATCATCACAGGAGCAGGTCTCTCCTGTAAAGCGCATCTAGAGAGTCTATGCCACCATACTGGCAATGCCGTATTTTACATGATGTTACAGCCAGAGAAACCTCAGGCTCAGAAATAACCAAGTAAGTGCAGTAATGGGGGGAGGCATCCCCGAGAAGCAGCAAAGCTGAAAATTGCAATTTCTTATAGTTGACCCCCCCCCCTTCAAGTTACCCTCAGTGCTGAAGGGGCATTTGTGAAAGACACAGCATCTGAACACAGGCATGCAGGGAGATCTCGCCCTGGTCAGAAGCCTGTAAGTTCACCCTTGTTCTACTGTCACCACTGAAAACTGCCGCAACTTTCTCCAGTTTACCAGAAACAACGGAAACCAAGGGAAGCAAGTGCTCCGGGTCAGGCAGCACAGTCCTGCCTCCAGGCAAGCCTCTCAACCTCCCTGCCCTCACTAAGCAGGTCAGCCCCTCTTCCAGTAGCCAAATAATTCTGGAGTACACTTTGTATATTTTGCGTATTCTGTCCCTTATAGTAAAATTACCAAAAAAAGAGAAGATAATTGGCCTAATTTGATGCACAACATAATTTACTTCTTGAACTGGCAGTTGGTAATTTGTTTGTGGGTTTTGTGTTTTGGGGGTGGAGGCTAGAGGATTCCATTTCTATCAAGCTTTCTTCCTCTATTACTTCCTCTCCAGGGTGAGAGAGCCTGAGCAGGTGCACATGACAGGGACGAAGAACCACTTGCAAGAAACAGAAAGATATTAGAGACTAATGCTTCTTGGATTGCCAAGGGGCAAAAGGGGAAAACCCATCCAAATACTGACTCAATATTTACTGGGCTTTGGAGGTCCTGCCTGATGTTTACCCAATTTGTAGCAAATCCCCAAACAATGAGCAGGCATTTTTTGAGAGTTGGATTTCTTTGTTTTCCTCCAAGCTCTCCTGGGTGTGCCCTCTATTTACATTCAGTGAGCAAAGGCCCTGCGGAGGAAGATACTTTTCAAACTGGGCTGAGTCTGCAGTCTGTAAAGATGCAGGCTGCCTAATTACTATTCCTAAACCGTTCGCCATCTTCCCTCGGCCAAACCTGCTATGGGATTCTCTCCACTCAGTTGCTATCTCTCACACACATCTGGCAGAACTCATGCCTTGCAAGCTGCCTGCTGTATACAGGAAGAAACAAAGAAACAAGAAGCAGCTGGGGTCCCCAAATGCCCTGCTAATTTCCATAAGCACTGAATGAACTGTCCGTGTTGTTTTCTACTCCCTTTGGAATATTCACGTACTTAATATTGATCTGCCGGGTACTAACTTCAATACAACAGCGATGGGAACTACTTTCATGTGTTCTTTCAAAGCTGAAGACAAATATATCTTTAAAAAGAAAAAAACCCAAAACACAGTCAGTATTTTAAAAATCTTGAAGGCAAAATATTTAACCAATCAGATAATCCTGTCCACAGCACAGCCACTGCCTAATTTATCTCTTTAGCTTTATTAATGACAGGATCATACATCTAAAAAAAAACCAATTTTACACAGATGCTAGGGAAAACCAAATATTCTCTCCTGAAGATCAAAGAAGAGAAGGAAATATATTTTTCTAAATGACATGTGAATATGAATTATTTTGATACAAGAAGGAAAATTAAGTCAACCGCAGCCTGCACAAGAGTTCTATCTGTGCTTCCCCCATGAAGCCCCTGCCACCTTCGCCTCCAGCTGCGTCTGTGAGTCAGCCTGGTTCAGAGATCTCCAACTCTGACTGCACACTAAGGGTACCTGCAAGGGCTTCTGTTTAAATATTCCTGTCTGGACTCCAGTCCCAAACAATTCTGGTTCAAATGACCTGGAATCGACCCAAGTGACTTACTATACAACCAGTGTCCACAGCCATGAGCCAAAGGAAATCAAAGCCAAAAAAACCACTGGGGATTTATCACCTAACCTGAACAAACATAGATGACTAAAATATCACTCTGTTCTTAGCTCCAAATCTTCCCAAATATTATACACAGAATATGGGTAGAGGGACTCCAACCAGTTGCTTATGCCGCCTATTTGGGGAGTGAGGGTATATTTTAGGAGTAGCAAGCTGACTATTCCTTAGGCATTGCTTATTAATTTTATGTTTTTACTCTCAGAACCTCTTAATGCTGAAGAGAGAAGCTTGTTTTCCCTTAAAAGGAAAGGAAGCCATAAAATCAGAACATGGGTCTCGGAGATCATTTCCAACTATGAACTTCAAGTACAAGGAACCTGAGGTCCAGAGTGAACAAAGTCAAAACCACCCACAGAAAGCTGCCCCAAATAAGAGGCAGCCAAGAGGACTAACTATAGTTAAGTCCCCCTGTAAGGGCTGGGGTGGAGAAGAGGCTCTGCTCCCAAGTCGCTAGCTAGCAGTCCTCCAATCAGTAAAACAACAAAACAGCTGTTCTTAAAAACTCATCTCCAGAATAGCACAAGACAAGCTCACACCTGCTGCTGATGAAATAAAACGATGCATGAATACAGGAGCCAGGTATGGTGGTGTACACTGTAATCCCAGCATTCTGGGAAGCTGAGGCAGGAGGGGGGCAAGTTTCAGTCTAGCCTGGGCAGCTTAGCAATGTAGAGAGATTCGCTACCAAGAGAAAATATCTAAAAAGGACTGGGGATGTATGTCCGTGTGAATTCCTCAGGGTGAACCCCCAGAATGGCACACACGAAGTCTAGGAAAGGGATTCCTACTAAAGTGTGAACATGTAAACACACCTGTGGGCACCATATGTGGAGGCAACTCATAGTGGGTGGCTGGGTTCACGAGGATGTTCCCTCTCTTCTGGACACTGCTCCTGAAACACCAGAGTGGGTTCCTCAACTTCAGTCTCACCCCAAGGGAGCCTGACCATATCTGAGAATCAAAGACAATCCTTGACCAAGGTCTGTGCCCTCCCAGAAACCTGGAGTTTGGAAGAGAAGGGTGAAGGATAAGGGAGTGTTTTAGTTAGTCCTCCACTGCCATAACAAAATTCCCTAGACAGCTACTTAAAAAGATGAAAGGAGCACACACCTGTAATCTCAGCACTCTGGGAGGCTGAGCCAGGAGGGTATCGAAAGTTTGAGCCCAGCTTCGGAAACTCAGAGATTTAGTGAAACTCTGTGTCAAAATAAAATGGGAGTGGAGCTGTAGACTCAATATGAAAGCCCTGGGTTCAATCCCCAGCATGCAGGAAGAGAGAGGAGGAGAGAGGAGGGAGAATGGAAAGAAGAGGAGAAGAGAAAGAGGAGGGGAAGGAGGGGAAGGAGAAGAAGGGGGGTGGAGGGGAGGGGGAAGAGTGGAGAGAGAAGGAGGAGCAGAAAGAAGGAGGAAAAACATGACAAAGAGGAGGGGAGGGGGGAGCATAAGGAGGAGGACAAGTGGTAACGGTAGTAGTAGTAACAGTAGTGGTAGTGGTAATGGTAGTGGTAGTGGTGGTAGTGGTGGTAGTTTATCTTGGCTTATAGTTTTGGAGGTTTCAGTCCATGGTGGATTGGTCCCTTGGCTCTTGGGACTGTGCAGCACATCATGGCAGGAGCACATGATTGAAGAGGCCCTCATCTCACAGCCAGAAGCAAAAGAAGAAAAGGCTTGGGGTTGTGTCACCCTCTTCAATGCCACCCCCAAAAGACCACAAAAGCTCCCACTAGACCCCACTTCTCACAGTCCTACCACCTTTCAACAGGATCAATGGCTAGGAACCACGCCTTTGGCACCCCAACCTTTGGGAGCCACTTATCCAAACACAGCAACAGAACAGGACTGAATTTGACTGAGAAGATCACAAAGTCTTTAGATGACAGCCCCAAAACAGATCTATTTGCCTCTTCAAGAAAATCTTGGTTGCTCATTTTTCTCCTCAATTAACCTGGATAAAGCAGTATTTTTCCAATAAATGTCTTTATCTTGAACAAATTGAAGCTGATTTTGTTTTGAAAAGACAGATATTCAATGGTTTTATGTGAGGCTACTATTATTGAAAATCAGAGTAAAAACAATTTAGCAACAATTAAATAATTTAAATTTACTGAAAACCAGAGCAGAAGTACTTTTCCAAACATTTTGCAAACACACAGTCTCTAAATGCATGAGCCTACGGCTGTCCATGAACACTCCTCTTCTGAATGTCATAATCGTGTGACCCGTCATTCCTACAGTGACTGTGCCAGTATGCTGCAGAGGCTCCACCCAAGGGAAAAAACAGCTTAGAGAGGGACAGATGCTGTGGTCCAGACATCCTCTGGGCCTCAGAATGAGAGGGCAGGTCACTGGAGATGGGTGTTGGAGGTCCAGGCTGGCCTTTGGGACCCTCAGAGGCTCTGCATCTGGTTCACACTATTTGAGAAACAACTGCAGAGTTAGAGTGAATACCACTGCTCGAGGCAGCTTAGATCAGTGTTTTTCCAAAGGGCGGTTTCTGGTCCAACAGGTCCAAGTACCCAAAACACATATGTTCAGGTCCCAGACTCTAGGGATAGGGACTGACAATCTGTGTTTTCAATAAGCCCTGCCGGCGAGTCTGCTACCTCTTAAATTTTGGAAATGACAGTTTAAATCTCTAATTAATTCCAAGAGAGACTGGTTGAGTTGTGAAGAATTTTTCAGCATGGGCTTATCCTCAGTCGACCTCTTCATAGGAGACACAACACATTTGGTCCGAATGTCAGCTATCAGCCTATGACTAATATGATCAAGACAAAACGTGTAGTCCAAAAACATTACTGGTTGTCTTTGCAAGCTCTGTGATTTCCTTTATTTCAGTTGGTTGGGGAATTACAATAAATGATGCATGTGCACACACACACACACACATATACACACACACACACGCACAGCTTTAGAGTCCAAAGAGGTCTCGATATTAATCTGAGTTTGGCAAGCTACTGAACCCATATGTCTCAGACTTCTCATCTAGAGATGTCACGCTTGCCTTTTGGTACTGTTACAAGAATGAACAGAACGTGTATGCTCAGCACACAGCGTTACATGCTACTGCCATGATCATCATTGCCATGGTCATTATCTCTCCTTCCAAGTCACTGCACATCTTCTTTGTGGTCAATAGCTCTGTAGCTTTGGTGAAGAAAGTCCTTTTTTTTTTCTCTCTAGAAGAATTACATTTTACGTATTCACAATTCTCACTTCAAATGTAGCATCACAGTTCAAATAAAATCAATAGACCTAGGATAAACCTCACACCCTTAGCAGGTTTTAGTTACTTACATAAATCTTAGGATTCAGGCATCATTTTCTAAGACAATAACCAGAATCTACAATATCTAGGTTCAACTTCCTGCTCCCCAAGCTCACAAAGACAAAAAGAAAAACAGATGATCTCAGAGTAAAGAACTCAATTTAAAGCACATGAAACTGTGCCCAAATGCTGACAGCCGCTCTGCTACCATATCTTAAATCTGGGTAGTACACAGCCACACAGTCCTTGGTCCTCGAAAACATTTTTAAAACCTCACAATGGAGGCACCACTTGAATGATAAAGGCTAGAGCTGGGGCTGCATTAGGATCCCCAAGGTACACAAACAGGTTCACTGGTGGACAGTGTCAGAAACAATCTAATGGATTTTCCTCCCAGGAAGAGTGTGGAATCTGGGGTAAGAAACTACCTGGAATTAGAAACTGGGCACAAGAGATGAATTAAAGAGACAGTGCTTAACAAGGAAGATGCTGCATTTGTAAGGAGGACAAAGCAGGTGATAAAGATCTGTTCTCTCTGGAGGGCACCAGGAACTTATCACAATCCGACTGGCTCTCTAGGCTACCTTCAGATGGATCCCAGGCCACAAAACCCTAACTCAGGCACCACTGAAGCCTTTGGTGGCTTCTTCCCTTAGACTTCTTCCCATCCATTTGTTCTTGTCGGGGCCTTGTCTCTGAAATTTATGGTTGGCTAGGAGTCACTTATAGAAAGGCAACTTACAGTTAGTGACTATGGCTATGTATGTATCTAGTGCAGCAATACAGTGGCCCTAGAGAGAGAATACACATGAATATACACACACAACACACACACACATATGCATGCACACAGTGGTATCTCGGTTCACAAGTGCTTTTGTTTGCAAACAATTTGGTTTAGAAACCAAAATACTTGGCAAAATTTTCTTTTTGTTTGCAAATTCTACATTGAGTCACAAACATAACCATGGCCCTCTTCCCTGCACCAACACAACCGTGACCATCTTTTCCAAAATCACAGAACAAATTAAGTTCATGAACTCAGGTACCAGTTTATATGAATAAATGCACAGGTATGAGTATATATTTTTATAGACTAAGTAAGCACTTTCATGGGTTAGGTAGCCCACTTTCTCTTTTATCTCCTTGGCATTGTATTGGAGATAGGGAGGGGTTGCTCCCCCTCTGGTGAAGATCTATTGCTGTGAGATCTTACGCCACTGGAGCCCTGTGGTGCCTTTCTGTATCTTCCCTCGTCCTTTAGTTGCTCTCTCTGGTAAAATTCAACTTTTTCTAGTCAGGATTAATCAGAAAACCTAATGAAGGGCTTACTCTATTCTTTCATGCCTTCAGACCTCCTGTCCTTACAACAGCATTTTCTCAGCCGTGTATCTTAAATCACAGGGGACTGGAAATAGAATAAGCTATTTTAACAATGGCAGGTAAAAACTACGTATTTGCAGAATATCACGTCTTCTATATATGCCAATGTAAAGCCAGCTCCTGTCAATGGAGCCATCATATCGAAGAGTCATTGAGAAATAGGCTCAATGAGCTCATTGCTTCCCCTCTCCAGAGACAGAACTGTCTGTATGGATTACACGGATGTCTTAAGTTCTCCAGACACGAGACTACAGGTCCTCATTCCAGTTTTGGATCTTCCCCTCAGAAAAATTGTCTTTATCCAAATAAAATTTTATCTATGACTTCTGTGTTCATAAATTCATCATAGTGGTGAATGGTGCTTATTCATAATCTCATTATCCTCAATGTAAAATAAAGGAGATACATTAGGACACTGACCTAATGATGATTTTAATTCAGATGCTTAACAAAAAAGAAAAACGAAAAAAGAAAAAAGAAAACAGAGTGCTACCGTGGAATGCTGCCACTCAAAAGCAGCAATAAAAACAAAACATGTTAACTAATGTCTGTTGTCGAATCTCTCAGGTGAAATACTGCCAGTCGCTTCCGGCTTTTCTCCCTAAAGCTAATTTCCAATCTTTGACCATCCTTTGGCTCCCAGAGAACCTTCGCTAAGCTCTCCACATTCTCCTCCATCTGATGCACAGGACACAGTACTCTTATACTTTTGACTTTTTCTCTTCCTACTGACACTTCACTGATCCAATCTGTATGATTTACACTGCATTTTCCCAGTTTGAAATTGAAACTTGCTCTAGTTAACAAGTCCTATTTAAGCCATAAGGCTTCTGCATACAAAATATACTTTGAGCTACCATCTGATATAAAGCTCTCAGAGGATTTCCTTGGTAGCTAATTCCACTCTTGTGGAGGCATTACCTTAGTATACCAAACACTGGGACCCAGAAAGCATGCTGAAAGCAGCAGCAGCCTCCATTGAGCTGTATTTTAAAAGAGAAAAAAATGCATACTTTAGTTCAACTGCATTGGCACAGCCTAAATGTCCTATTCAGAAACATTTGTTAGTTTAAATTATTTTCTGATTTATGCTAAGAAGCAAACTGTGGCCTTAATAGCTAGCCGCAGTCAGAATAGGTCTGAGGAATAATGGCACAGCCGGGTTTGGCTGACCAAACCTTTAGGAAACCCCTCATAGGGAATTCTGACTTGGCCCATACGATACTCTCTTTCACAAAGGAGACGGGATCATGGGGTTTTCTGTTGAAAGAAAAACGTCCAAAGGCAACACACAAACAAAGCTTATAGAAACCTTTTTAAATGGCTCCATCTGAACAAGGGCAGCAAGGCTGCAGGCCCCTTAGAAACGCAATCGCTCTCAGCCTTTGACACACTTGGTGGGATAAAGGGGTGAGTGTGAGGAAGAGGACTCCATGTCTACCTTGAAGGAGTGTGAACAGCGAGAAACAGGATGCAGACAAGGTGCCCCATGATAGCAGCAGTGTCTAAAAGCATGGAGAAGATTCTTCCTAGCCCTGTCAGGAAGGCTTCATGCTTGAGTCATGTTTGGTTTTGAAAGATGGCTAAGATCTCTAACAAGGCCACAGAGGAAAGGGTCCAGGGAACAGAACGCATTGGAAGAGCAGTAAAGAGCCCTTTCTGCTGCAGAAGGAGAGAGACTGTCATGAAAGATCCACAGGGAACACAGTGACACCTGAGCATGGAGGGCCTAGAATGTGATGAAATGGATTGGTAATATTCAATAGAAAATGGAAACCCACTCTTAAATGGGTAAAGTAAGATTAAAAAGTGCTATAAAATCAATTGGCATTTGTAATGTATAATATAGTAGATGAAGTAATATTGTGGCTTAGATCATGAATGTCCCAGAAGGGTCATGTGTTGAAAGCTGGGTCGCCAGGCTGTGGTACTGCTGGCAGGTGGGCCCACTGGGAGGAAGTTAGGTCACTGAGATGAGCTCCTGACAGGGTATCAGGACCCTGGACCCCTGCCGCTTCCTCTTTTTACTTCCTGGGTGCCATAAAGTAAGCAGGTTACCTCAGCACACTCCAACATGATGCCCGGCTTTGCCTCAGGCCTAAAGACAATGAACCCAGGCAACCACTGTATTGAAAACTCTGAAACTGTGAACCTAAATAAATCCTTCCACTTACAACCTGGGGCCTCAGAAAAGCTACCTGAATTCTGTGGTGCACAATTCCTCATCTATTAACAGTGGACAATAATAGCAGCTTCCTCAAAGAGGATTGTGGTGAGAATACAGGACAATGCATAGACAGGGATGTGTAACCGCAGCTACACAAAAAATGTTGGTTATTATTATTGTTAGAATTCATCAAAGACTTGTTGCACAGAGGGAAGGACCGATGGGAGAATGATGGATAAATGGAAATTCTTTGACATTTTTACTTTATTGATACTTTGATACTTTATTTTTGGAAGAAGGAAAATGAACATAACTTTTGACAGAATAAATTAGGTTTGAAGCTGGAAGAGTTAGAGAAATCAATCTACAACAGGTGGTTTATCAGCAAAATAGGGACACAAAATGGAAAAGACTTTATGAGAAAATTTCCTAGTTGAAAATTCTGAAATGGATCTGACCATGGAGGGACTCAGGGAGCAGCACACAAAGGCAGTTTGCCCACCCTCTCGGTAAGCACCCCTGGCATGAGGCAGGAGAAGAATCACTCAGCAGCAACCATGAGCCTGCCGGTGTACAGGCTGAGAATCAACCCCCTCCCCTTTAGCAAGTGGGAGCCAGAGATCTAGACATCTCTTGAGAGGCTGACCATATGCACTGTAGCAAATAGGGAGGATTTCCTTCCACCATCTCTTTGAGGCAAATATTGTTATCACTGTTTTGCTTTGTTCTGATTATGCTATTGCTCTATTCAATGTTTTGTTTAGATAAGGTTTAGAATGTCCTGTATTTCCTTTGATTTGGCTATTCCTGACTGAAAGAACAACTGTTATGAAGATAATGGGGTGTACTATGGTACCTATTACTGTTATGCCAGTAACCTGTTAAGGGTTTCTGTACCAATTTCACTGCACTCTCTCAGTTAGCTTTGTTCCATCTTGTTCTGTTGTATTCTGCTACCTCCAAAATAATAAAAAATTAAAATAAATAAATAGAAAATAAAAAGTAAATAACAAATCAGTAAGATACTGAGCTAGCTGAAACATGATATAACTAAGCAGATAATGGACTTAAAAAGCAAAAGGAAGAAAAGAAAGCACTCTAAAGGATATAACTGCATGTATGTTTAAGTGTGTAGGATTGATAACCATGTTGCTAAGTTTTTGTTGGATCGTTGAACAGAACTGTTTGCAGCCTCACTGTTTGAATTTCCACTTTGTATGCTTTAATTTTGTAACTTGAACAAATATATCTAGAAGACAATATGTAATTTATCAACTAGTGATTACATACTGTTTATTTTTTTATTTTTCTTTTAAATTCTGTAGTTTCTTCCCTTTTTTCTGTTTTGCTTTTTTTCTCTTTAAATAAAATTTTTTTTAAAAAAGAATAAAAAAGAAAATTCTGAAATGGCAATGAGCAGAGAAAAAACCTTATCAACCCTCTATAAATCTATGGTTTGGCTTGAGATGTTGGTATTAGTTATTGAAATAAAGAGGAAAAGCAATGTGCTCCACAATATTTCAATGCTTTGAGCTTCTATAGATCCGCATCCCAGAAATGGGTGACTCTAATAATGGTGTTAAGGGGAGGTAAGACTCAGACCAGGGGGAAGCAAATGTGAAAACTTAGTCTAGTGTTGGGGGGTGAGTTCACCAGAGAGACTGTAAGAATTTAGAGCCAGATGCAGCTGGGAAGCACAGCATAAGTAGGAGCACACAGGGAACCAGCAATGAGTACTGGGCATGTGTGCAGGGAGTTCCCCTGGGTTTATCCAGCCTTGTGTCTCTGGGTCAGCGGGTGGGAACTGGGTTGCTTCATGATACAGATTCCAAGTGGCCATCACTTCACCTGAGGGTACAACGCTTAAAGGGATAGACCAAGGCCTTCCCACCCTACTCTGTGAGAAAACAAGATGCCTGAGCTGGTTTTATGGCCTCTGTCCATTCCCCCAGGGCTGGGTTTTGGGCTGTGTCACTAGCAAGTCCACTGGTACAGTCTTTTTCCACTGGCCCAAGTTCTGCATTCTGCAATATATGGCATGTTGATATCTTGACTGGCTAAAATGCACCCAGATCAAGCCTGACACGAGCATGCATACATTTTCAAACTATAGAAATACAGACCCATGTTTCTAGAATAATGGTCTTCAAATTATATTGACTATGTTCGCCTTTAGTTCTAAACCTTTTAGGTACAAAAAAAAAACCACATAGGTACATTTATTTGTTAACTATAACACATATATAGAACTATAGTAAATTTATACAATGTTCAAGATTAAAATATATTTAAAATAAGTTTTATTTATTAATAGATAACATTTTTCCGTCATCAGAAAAACCTTAGTGATAGTATCTAAGGGAGATTGACAAAACTAAGTATGCCTACCATGGCTTATACCTAAATATCCCCTCAAAGCATCATGTAGTGATGGATGGGGCTTTTCAGAGGTGACTAGATTTAGGGTTTATGAATAAAGGTGTGAGATTGGGATTAAGAGTGTGGATAATGGAAGCCCCACCCTAGGTGTAGGTGGCACCAATCAACAGGTTTGTGGCCTGAATGGAATATAAAGGGATTGAAAGAAGGCAGGCTGCTGCTGCTACTCACTGCCTTCTGCCTGCCATACCATGAACTGTTTCTCCTCTGTGATGGCCCTCTGCCACGTGCCACCTTGCCTTGTAGCCAGTCAACTATGGAGTAAAACCTCTACAAAATGTGAGCTAAAATAAATGTTTCCTCCTTTAACTTTGGGTGTCAGATATTTTGTCACAGAAATAAAAAAAGTAACTAAGACAGATTTTGGTACCAGAAGTGGAGTCATTGTCATATGATATAGAACCAGCTTGTGAAACTGGATTGTGGGAAGAGTTTGGAAAGATTTGGAGATGCTGGCTAAAGAAGCAGCCCTGGAATTCTGTACACTGAACTTGATGGAAGATTCTTGTCAAAGTTCAGAAGACCATATGCTAACAGAAATGATGCTGGTAAAGACTAAGCTCAGAAGCTTTCTGTTGGGAGAGACTGTTGGACTCCAGACCATGTGTGTTATGCTTTGGCAGAAAATTTGCCTTCATTTTGATTTTGTCCAGACACTTTGCCTGAGACTATGTGCAGTGGACTAATTAATCTTGTGGAAGAAATTTACAGGCAGTCTAATGCTAAGAGAGTGGTGTGACTACTTTGGGGAGCTTGTAGTCAGCTGTACCTTCAAAATCAAAAGCAAACAGACTAGCAGAATGATTTTAAAAGTTTTGAGTTTGGCCAGAAAGAAAGTTCCAGTACATTTGCAGCCCACAAAGAAGGAACAGAGGAGAATTTGGTTGCTGGAAAGATACAGGACAATAGAAAAGATGGCTTGAAGGCATCACAAGAACCAGCAGGGTGCCACTCTTTTCAGCCTCAAGACTGCAGAGGTGAAAGACGATTCTTTGAGAAAACAGCCCCAGAGCACCATGTTCCAGAATGGCAGTGGCCTAGAGAATTTGTCTGTCAGGACTGGGTTCACAGTGCTCAGTAACCCAGGCACTTGACCCCTATAGTCAAAAGAGAAGGAAGCCTGGCTCCTGCTCTACTTTGTGACCAACCATGGCACTATCCACACTATGCTGGCTTTCAGTGCATGCAGAATGCAAGAGTTGTGGGGTCAGGAAGGCTTCCACTCAGATTTAAGTAAAAGACCTGAGAGGCTGGGAAGTGTGCCCATGAGGGCAGTGAAACTCTGTGTACCCAAAGATACCATGGAGATCCCAGAAAGTTGGAGAAGCCAAGAATGTGGATCATCTGAGGAAAGCTGCAAGGAGTGAGCAAAGCCAGCCCAACAGAGAAGCCAGCTCATGAGAGCTGCAAATGCCTGTGGTACCACAGGGGCAGAGCCACCCAAGTCCTTTGGAGTTCATATCTTGCCACAGATAATTCCAGATGCTAAACATGGAACTGTGGAATTTAATGTTTGCTCTCCTGGAGTTTAGGCTTGCTTTGGTCCCATTCTTTTCTATCCCCTTTTGAAGTGGAAATATTTATCCTGTATTTGGAAATATTAGAAGTATTTAACTTTCTTTTCAGTTTTACAGGGGTTGGAAGCTAAGCTTTCCTTAAAATTCAGAGGAAACTTTGGACTTTTCAGCAATACTGAAACTACTAGAAGCTGGGCAATTCTTAGAGATGGGTTAAATGTCTTTTGAATAAAGGGATGTGCATGACTCTTTTGGGTGCCAGGAATGGAATGTTATGGCTTGCATCTAGATATCCCCTCACAGCCTCATGCATTAATAGGTGGGGATTTTCAAAGCTGGCTGTATCTAGGATATGAAAATATGGATTAGGAAGTGTGGTACTGGGATTAAGGGTTTGGAGAATGGAAGCCCCACCCTGAGTGTGGGTGGCACCAATCAGTAGGCTGGTGGCGTGGATGGACTATACAGGGGCAGAAAGAAAGCAGGCTTGCTGCTGCTGCTGCTGCTACTGCTGCTGCTCACTGTTTTTGCTGCCTCTTGTCTGCCACACCATGGACTAGTTCTCTTTGATGCCCCTCTGCCATGCTACCCTGTGTTGGAGCCAGCCAACTATGGGGTAAAAACTCTGCAACCTATGAGCCAAAATAAACTTTTCCTCCTTTAACTCGTGTTAGGTATTCTGTCCCAACAAAAAGAAAAGTAACCAAGACAAAGTCATACACTGTTTTATCTTCATAATATGGTTGACAAAAAAAAAAAAACTGCAAGGAATAGAAAGATCCACTCTCTCATTCCTTGCTGACTGTTTGTATTTGTATTTTTAGCTTTATCTTCAAGTCACAGCATCCTTTCAGGAATTCCTCTTAAACTCTTTGCTTATTTTGTGAAGGGTGACTCAGGTTAAACAAGGTAATGTAACCCACTAATCCAATTCACTGGCCACATGTCAACTGCCTAATTTTGTCAGGTAGAAGGCAGGTGAACAAGGATACTTGGAGAGGCCACCTTTGCCTCAGAGAAACTCACAGGCCTGTGACTGTCTGGCTGACATCCCTCCTAGCTACCAAAAATGATATTTGTGATTCTTCTGTGTACCTCTGAGTGACAAAACTGCAAATGCAAGTTTTAATGTTTTCTTCCTGCATCCCTGTGGGCCATCCTGTCTACTCACCTGGCTGAGCACTGCTTTAGAGACACATCGGGGCTAGAGGTACAGTCTTGGAAGTCCTCCAAGAGATAAAATGAGGAAATCTACAGATGGACATATGGGAAGGAATGCAGACTGAGCACTGAATTTTAAAAAATATCCCCAGCTGGGAAGCAGAAGGGAAAAGGAGTCAGCAAAAGGAAAGAAGAAAGATCAGAAAAAAGTAGGAAGGCAAATGCATCTAATCTCATAATAAGGAATCTGAGAGTTTTAAGGAGTATGTTGCCGAAGAGCTGGTCAGCAGGGTCTAATGTTTCAGAAAAGTCATGGGCACTCTATATGATGAAAACGCTGTGATGTTTGACAACTTAATTGGCAACCTTTGAGGAAAGTTCTATTACCATGGTTGAATGGGAACCACACTGTAAAGGGTTCAAAGAACAGGTTAATAAGTGAGGAAGTATAATTTTGCATAAAAAAACAGAATTTAGGGAAGATTAGAAATAAAAGAAGGCAAGAGGAAAGAGAAAATTAGGAGCATTCTAAAATCACAGCAATCTACAGGGTGAAAGCCATAGTTTTAGAAATCAAAACTTCAGAAGATGAATTCCTCCACTCTACACTGCAATAGTAAATGTTTGCTTCTCTCATTCAAGTTAAAAATCTAAGCTACAATTTTGACCTAGGCATGAATTTCTGTCCTAATGACTATACTACATCTCCGTAGTACTGGCATCCCATATCATCATAATAATCAATCTCTCATCCATGTCTGTATAAACAAGCACTTCCCAGTAATGAAAACAATCATTTCCATCACACCCTCCCCTTCTACTCTGCCTGGTGTGTCCACCCCACCCAAGTGGGTGACACTCATGGGCACCACTAACCAAGTCTGTTTCTACTACAGTATGAGGCTGATGGTCTGTGGGCTGATTGCATCCCAGCCTCTCTCAGTTCTAAGGGGTCATATTAATTAATTCTGTTTTATAAATCCTGTGGGAAGAAAAAAATGCCCAAGGGAACAGCACCATGGTCTCCCTTTTCCTTGGCTTGTATTTACGTTGGGTCCCAGCATTCTCCCAACTACTCACACTTAACAAATCACTCTCCTTGTTCCTGACCTCCCATATCTTACAGCATTCCACTGATTCCTCTTTCTCAGTGTCTCAAACAAAGCCAATAATGCCATTCTGGGCCCTGTTCTCAGCAGGGTTTGGCTCATTTTTTAAAAAATGTGTTTAAGTAATCAATAAGTTTCAAGAGATGAAATCCACTGTTTCAGCTCAAAAAAGGTGCCTATCTCTTTCCACAAGATTGTTTATTCCTTCAAACTCTAGAGCCATTAATAGTGTCGTTTCATATTTAAAATTCTGGAGAAGGTGTAAACAGAAGAGGCAAATCTCAAGCAGAATATTTTCAACAACAGAAATATGTCTCTGGATGCCATTCACCTATTTCACACTCTGGTGTAGTTTTCATTTTCCTCAAAGAAAGACCAACAACAAAACTGGAAACTCTGGGGCAATTCTTAACCATGATTTTTTTAATGTGGTGCTTCAGATCTAACCCAGGATCTTGAGCATGCTAAGCAGTCCTTCTACCACGGTGCTAACTCCAAATCCCTACTGAGATTTAATGCATTCTATCCAAACTAATTATTTATGGGGTGTGTGTGTGTGTGTGTGGTGCCAATTTCCCTCTTTGAAATAAATACAAATTTTACCGCTCTCAAAATCTATATTGTAGCATATATGTAGGATATATTGTAGGATATATGTACTTATATTTTCAAAATAGTTAACAATTCCATGCATGAAGAAAACTGAGGCATTTTAATTTTTTAAGAGAGGAGAAATACATGTATTCCTCAATGTTCCCTCTTATGAAACTGGTACAGGTCAATTCACCAAAAGCGTACCAAGTGCCTCCTGTGCAGAAGGGACTTGGTTAGCCGTGAGAAGCATGGTAGTGCAGGGCTCCATGGCACAGGTCTGTCATTCCGGCACTCTAAGAGGACGAGGCAAGAAGATTGCAAATTCAAGCAGTCATGGGCAATTTAGTGACTAGTGAGACTTTATCTCAAAATTTAAAATAAAAACTTAGATCTGGGAATGTAACTCAGTGCAAAGACCCTGGGATCAACCCCTAGTATAAAATACCCACATGGACATGGACACAGAATTGGACACACACACCGAGCTCAGGTTATCATCCCTACCCTCAGGGAGCTTCAAGTCGGGTGGGGGAGAAGGGCAGTAGTCAGTTACTCCAGTGTGGGGCAGTGAGTGTCACAGGATGGGAAACGCCAGGTTCCCTGGGCATTAGGGTTACAGTGTGGATTCTGATATAGTGGCTGGTATTTTCTCATCAGGGGATGCTGGGCTGAGCCCACATGGAGACCCCAACACTGAGGCCAGATCATGGGGAGAAGCAGCATTTCAGGTAGAGAAAATGGTGTAAAAATAACTAGGGTAGGAAATGGGAGTCCATAACTCCACCGATAGTCACCCTTGGAGAATCTGCAAGGGATAAACGAGAGGAGGGGTAAAGCAATCTAGGAAAACATTGACAACCTTGGAAGAGTGATATGGTCTTCTGCTTTAGTCTGTTCAGGTTGCTATAATACAATACATAACTGGATGGCATACAAGCAACAGACATGTATTTCTCACAATAGGTGCCAGAAGTCCAAGATTAAGGTGCTGATAAGAGTCAGCAGGCCCCAGCTGGTCCCTTGCAGCTGGTCCTCACAACCTCATGGAGCTGTGGAGCTCTCTGGATCCCTTTTATAAAGTCCCTGATCTGATTCAGGGGTTGGCTACTCATGACCTCACTGCCTCCCAAAACTCTAACCCCTAACATCATCACCTTGGCATTCAGATTCAACACAGGAATTCAACATAGGTCACAGCACCTCCCTCATCTAAGGGTACTCTAACTCAATGGACTTGGAAGAAAGATCCAAGTTATTTAAAGGTCTGAGCTATAAAATATTTTAAGGGGAGTTGAGTTGTTCAAGTACTTACAGCTTCTTGGACCTATTACCCATCAGAGTAATTGTCATATCTACTTAGGTAAAAAGTTAATTACCAGCATTTACTACCTCAATGTACTCCTTTCCCTAAGCAGGTGTCATAATAGTTTCATGAGTATTTTTATTCTATCATAAGATCATCATACAATTTTCAAAAGTAGAAAAGATGACCTTCAACTGGATTGGAATCCTAAATCAAAAGAGCTAAAAATAACAAGGTTTTCCCATAATCCACATACATGATCACATTCCCAAAGACACGACAAAACATTCTCAATTTTATTTAAAAATATTTATGGTTTATGCAAGAAAATTTAGCCTGCTGTAGAAAAGGATATTAAGTGTACACACTAACTGAACTCTTGGGTACAGAGAATACAGGAGGCTGAGGAATATGCTCTGAAAAAGTCTCATTACTGTTTAGCCCATCTGTTCCTGTGACTTGGTAGCAATACTGTGAAAATACTCAGGCAAGTTTCTTGAATAAGCAGTTTTTTGAGATCATGGTTTTCACTCAGAAGTCTGTATTTTACTAATTGATGCTGTGGTCTTTATAAAGAGAAAACACCTCAACATTAGTTTTTGAAGAGACATACTATATTTTTGAAGAAAGTTATACTGAGCAACAGTGGACACACAGCATTCTTGGAGGCCAAGGCAGAAGGATTACAAGTTCAAGGCCAGCCTGAGCAACTGAGTGACTCAGCAAGACCATGACTTCAAATACAAAATAAAAAGGGGCTGGGGATGTAGGCGATGTAAAAGTCCTGGGTTCAAGCCCCAGTATGGCCAAAAAAAAAAAAAAACAATCCAACTCTGCATAATGAAATCATCTACATGATTATTTTAGAAAGTTAAAAGCTGCTAGCTACACTCCCACAGGAAATTAATTAGTACAATAAGCAACCTATGGATACTGCTGGTGGCTCAAAATAAGTTGCCAACCAGTTCACTCGATCTACTACAAGGGTTTAAGAAAACTGGAAGGCAGACTCTTACAGATGGGGAAGAAGCGGGAAAGGGGCCGGTGTAAAGGGACAGAAAATAATCAAGATACAGTGTGCGGTACGCACTTACCAGTTCTCCAAAACAGGTATCACTATTCTGTATTACCAGATGCACTAGAATGAATGAATGAATGAATGAATGAATGACTCAGGAGGGGAGTTGTGGTTTCAACCATCCTATTGACATTTTAAAAGAAAAACTCAGGTCAGGTAGTAACCCCACCTCCAAAGTACCATGATCCGAATCCAACAGAACATGAGGCCAATCTAAACCAGGCTCTTCATGGGGTTGGGGAGTAGCTTAGCACACACACGGCACTGGGTTCAATTCCCAGCACTAAATCAATTAATTAATTTTTAAAATGAGACTTTATTGTGGTTAAGCAGGAGGAGGAAACCACAAACAGATTTGCCTCCCAAGTTGTAACACAATCCCCGATATATCTAGCATTCTAATGTAACCCCCAGAGCTAAGGTATATGACAAATGTGTCCTCTGTCACCCACTGCTCTTCCATTGGCTCTATCGCATGGTTTTGGTCCATGGATTAAACAAACAACCCCCACTCAGCCAGGTAGTCAGGCTCAGACTTTTAGAAACACAATTCAAACTATCCTAAAAAGACTCAGGGACCTATTCATTTTACAGATAGAGCTGCATGACTCCTCTGCTTTAAAACCCAGCAAGGAGGCTCATTAGAAAAAAAAAAAGCAGGACTAGAATCTTTCTCCTACTTTTACATCCATGAAAAACTGAGGTAGTCGTGAGGAAAATTCCGCGGTCTCTTAGCAGGTCAACCCATCCCCCATCCCTAGAACCAGAGTCCACCTGCTGGCTCCTTCAGCTGCCCCACCCCTGTTCCCTGCCTCACCCGCTGTGTCCCCCAAAGCACTCTGTAACAGTCTATGAGAAGGCAATCCACCCTCCTGTTTCCAGAACATTCTGGAATGGCACAGAGAGGGCAATGGATGAAATACAGTAGAAAGGAAAAAGCACACCCCCCTGGTCCTCTTTGGATTATGACCTCATACCAGAGCAGCACTTTCTCTACTTTCCAGATTATTCCAAATCTGTCACTAGGTTCTCCCTACTGAAGTTCTGAGAGGTAATCCAAAAATTCACTCCATTGAGGCGACACACGGACGGCAACGATCCTCACAGGCACCTAAAGTAGGAACAAAGCCTTCCCAGGTTTAACTTCTAACACAGCTCTAAGGCTGGCCTCGGGGCTCCTTTCCAGAAAGTTCCACAGAAGAAAAGGTTCTTGAGGGACAACCCTGGAACAGCCCATGCACCTTGCAGCAACACTAAAACCCCATGAGGAGGAAAGGAGGGAAGAAAGGCACAGCTACCTGAAATCACAGGGTGAAGGGGTGAAACCAGGTTCAACAGCCCATCCCGGAATCTCACAAAGTCACTGGGGAAAAGCTTTGGTCCTCACCAAACATGCCGTGGGACTTCTAAAAACGAGAAAGAGTTCTATTTTTGCTTTCTCCTGCTGGATGCTCTACAACAGAAGGTGGTGTGGTTTTGTGAAAAACATTTTATTTTTCTTCAGTACTAGGGATCAAACTCATGAACTCACGCTTGCCAGGCAGGTGCTTATGCCACTGAGCTAAATCCCTGGCACCATGGAAGACATTCTCAATCAGGAAGCTTGAAATTGTATGGTCAAGATAGCTCTGTAACCCAGGGCCAGTCACTTCACCTCTCTGGACCTGTCTCCTCATCTAAAAGTCAGGAGAACTGGTCTGAGATCTCTAAGCTCTTTTTCCAGTTGATGTTCTATGACTAAGGACACAAGGTTTCTTTATGGAGCTTTCTCAGGAAAAATACAGTCAGGTTGACATGCTCTTGACAACTGTGCAACTAAACTACAAGATCACTGAGTGCCCTCTCTTCTGGAGAGTGACTGGTCACCTCATCGTGGCTGCCTGTTTCCTGTGTCATCAGGACAGCCCTGATGGAGCCTTGCAGGGAGATGACATGACGTCTGTGTGATATGATTTCAGGGAAGGCACGATACCCATTCTCTAGCAAGATGTCCTCCATGTGTAAGAAAAACATACACAGGAAACATCTGGAAAGCCTCTATTCTCCCAGGCACAGCATCCATGGGGGGCAAGTACCAATATCATCTCTATTTCCTGCAATGGATGCCCAAGGTTAAAATGCCTAGGCAGCATCTGGACAGGTTTGCGTACCAGGAGCTGCAAAGATAGGTGGGCTGACTCTGGGGCCTTCACCAGTGTCACATTCTGCCTCTGTTAGCGGATGAGCTATGGCAAGAGAGTTATTCTTTCACTAAGAGTGAGCACCTCCTACATGTGGGCGCTATGACCTACACCAAGAATAAGTGACCCCTTTCTGAAAGGAAAGCACTGGAGCCAGATGGATCTGATCATAATGGAAAGAGACGGAATGCTAGTAACTCCAAGTTCCTCATTTGTAAAATGTGAAAAACACTATCCACTTCATTGGTTTATTATGAGGATTAAATAAAATGATGGTGATGGAAGTCCAAGCTCATTTTGTAAATCATGACCAAAAGAGAGTATCTGGACTTAAAATCTCAAAGGCCATATATTAATTGCTCTGGATTGGCAGTATAGTAGGTTGGAATGAAAGTTTCTACTCTGATTTGAAAGTTACCAGCCAATTAATTTAATCACTTACTGTTATTTCTTATTATTTATTGGAGTCACAAAACTTTGGCTGCTAAAGTCCCCACTGTGCCAATAGAGATTCCCCAATAAGTAGGAGGATGGTCGCTCAGGCAGATGGGGCCAAGTGGCACAGGGAGAGAGTCCTCTGCTCTCTTCCCCACTCCACTGCTTTTCAAATTATGTACTGTAACTTCCCCTTGCCTTCTCCTGCCATAAGATGGACAACAGTTTCTACTTCCTCCTGCACAGGAATATTCTGACCTCTCCCAATAGTATCAGAAGAATGGGCATGTCCAGTATCTGCCTAATACAAACATGTGAACACTTTAAAATTCATAAAGGTTTTTTATCAGGTAACCTATAATGAGTAGATTCTTGACAAACTTGAGAATGTATTTACTAAATAAAGCAAAAGAATCTTTTGCTCTTCAACAGGAATATAAAATCTGAAAAGAATTTAAAATGTGTTCATGTTATATAATACATATATTTACATATGCATACACATGTATACATACATATGTACATATGTGTGGACAGCTGATCAGTTCGGTAACCAAAAACAATGTATCTATTATACAAATGTATTTTTTAAAAATATTCATGTTTGTGTTTGGGTTCCCAATTGTATCATAAAGTTGAGACTATTTTTTAAATATTTATGAAAGAAAAATGCAAATGGTTAAAAAGAACAGATATCAAATCCCACTTATCTTTTAAAATTTATTTAAAGAGAAAAAAAAGCAAAACAGAAAAAAGGGTAGAAATACAGAATTTCAAAAAAAATTAACACTAAGAAATCACTAGTTGATAAATTACATATTGTCATCTTAGAAATAGTTGTTCAAGTTACAAAATTAAAGCATAAAAAGTGGACAATCAAACAATGAGAGTGCAAACCGCTCTGTTCAATGATCCAACAAAAACTTAGTAGTATGGTTATCTATCTCACACACTTAAACATACATATATTTATATCCTTTGGAACACTTTCTTTCCCTTTCTTTTCTACAGTGGTGATTACACATTTTGGATCTTATTACTCCTACAGTTTTTATTACTTTTCTCACTAGAGACATAACGTGATTATTTACAAATATGAGTCTTATTTATTTCACTTATGAGTAAGTCTCCAGTTGCCTCCATTTACCTCTAAAGGCCTCAAGATCATCCTTTTTATAGCTGAGTAATATTCCATTATATAAAAATTATATTAAAATTATATAAAAATTCCATTATATAAAAATATCACATCTTTTTCATCCACTCTGCAGTTGATGGGCATCTTGGTTGTTTCTAAGATTTAGCTATTACAAATTATACTGATATAAACATATAGACATGGATGCACATATATCACTGTGACATGACCTTTTCAGTTTTTCTGGGAAAATACCCAGGAGGGGAATAGCTGGTAAATCCCACTCATCAAACTGCATGCTACCATTTCAAATGTGTATTTCCCAAAACCTGGCTTGTCTACTCTCTAAAACCTCTGGTCTCTACTTTAAGCTTTGAGAAAGAGTTTATTATGTAGCTTTAAAATGATAAGCAACAGTTTCAACTACCCAAATGATCACCCAGGACTTTGAGTATGTAAATGAAATGCATTCATCAAATTATGTGTAATTTAAAATAGTTATATGTGAAGTCTCACTAAAATAATTTATCTACCCATATAAATAATGCCACAATCACACAGAAGATAGAATGGAAAGACACAACCTAAAGTTAAACAGTGGCTCTTTGGTGTATATTTTGTTCACTGAATTTGCCATCTCTGTCTATCTCACGACTTCTTGCACTAAATCTTTTATACAGTGTGATTCTCCAATATAAGCTACTCTGACATTTTTAGACTATAAAATACACATACGTGCGCATGTGCACACACATGTTCCTTGGAATCATTTAAATGACATTTGTATAAACCATTAGCTAAGTAAGTTTACAGAAGAAAGGAAATATTTGCCAAGATATAGGAGGGATTCAGCCACCACCTAGTCCCTAAGCAAACACCTCATTGGAGGAGGGGGAGCCAGCACAGGGAAATAAGCATGCAAATAGCTGACAGTGTCTCCAAATGTGTAGTAAAACACAGTTTCTCCAACTCCTCTAGACAAGTACGGTGTAACATATATAGCACAAAAGGTGGCAAGAAAAGCCAGACTGATTTAAGTGACTTAAGCAAGCAGGCCCTGATGCCACAGGACAACCATCTCTGCCTCAAAGCTGCCTCCTCTTCCAGAACACTGGGGTGCCGCCATCACCATCAAACACTATGTAGCTGGGTCTGCAAGGATCTTCCACACCAATGTGGGTGGCACTGCCAGTCCCAAAAAGGCCAGAACGAAGTACGAAGGCAGCTGTTGGTCTCTGCCTATCCTGTTTCTCAGACCAGGACTTAGATGACAGCTGCCCCAGTTCCCAGACCTTAGGGCGTGGACTGAATTGTACCTCCTGGCTTTGCTGGGTCTCCAGCTGGCAGACGGCACACTGTGGGAGTTCCCCGTAATTGGCCCCCATAATTGCATGAGCCAATCCCTCAATAAAACTTTCTGTGTATAACTACATACATTCTGTTGATTCTGTTTCTCTGGAAACTCTCGTCTAATGCAGTCACCAAAGCCAGAGAGAACTGGGTCAGTTTAGCTTGGTCCCTCCCCTCACATCCTCTTCATCCAATCAGCACCAAGCCCCACTGTTTCTATTCTCTTTAATCTCTCCAGGCTGCCCCTGCCCCATGCCTCGACTCTCACCATCAGCGCTCTAGATCAGGGCTGGATTCAGGGCAACCACAGTGCCAGAAAGCAGACCTCACAGACTGACCCTGGCAGACCTTGGTGCTGGGCAAAATCAGAGGATAGAGTCCACTCAGACAACAGCCAACAAAGGGTCACCCCAAAGAAGCTGGAAAAGGGAGGAGGCAATGCAACATGGGAGTGGGAGTAGGGAGGTGAAAACCAGAGATCTCAGGGGAGGGAGCATAAGGGATGAGTACAAAGGAGGCAGGATTCTATCAGGAAGATGAAAGCCTGGCGCAGTGGAGGGCAGACTCAGGGCCTGACACGCATTAGCACAGTGCTGGGGGTGAAGGGCCTGGAAAGAGGCAGACTGACCATTCCACAGGGGCAGCACTCAATGTGGGACAGGAGAGGCAGGAGCCACAGGCTGGGAGGCACTGGAGAGAGCAACCAACATGCCTGCTCAGGCTCCTGAGAACATCTTTGTCTTCTAGGAAGGGGCATAGCTAATTCTGTGTGCCCTTAATCCAAGGGTTTTATTAAAAAGATCCAGGAAATTAACAGACTAGAAATGCACTCATTCTGGAGCTCAAAGCAAACAAGTAAGTGTTCTGTTATTATCTGCTATGGACAAAGCACCATGAGAAAGCCACGTGGAAATGCTGATGTGTGCTCTCCTGGCTGTGCAGCTTTGCTGGCCTCAAACCAATTCTATTTCTTCTTACAGACACACCCAGTTCAGATGAAGTAAACTAAGATCACCACAGAGGCAGGTTTATGGTCACCCTGGCAGAGGAGCCACACCCTGGAGCAGTAAGACTCCCAGAAATAGGCCAGCCAGAGAACTGCAGAGAGGAAAAGAACCTAACAAGGCAAGATTCTGAGTTCAAGTCTCTGACAGGAGCACAAGGAACAATCAATTCTTCCTTGTGACGAGATGCTCCCTTGAAGCCTGGCTTGACAGGTCCAGGATTGACCAAGTTAAGATTCCAGCAGGACTAGGGTCCCTCAGGGACAGACCCACCCATGCACACACAAAGCATGCTAAGAGCCTGACTTTCACCACAAAATACAGCAGTAACCACTACCCAGCACCAAATAACTTACCATATCCCCCAAGCCCTGCTCTGCATAAGCTGCAAGTTTGTTTGTTTGTTTGTTTGTTTGAAATCAAGGGATCTTTAAATAAGAGTTTTCCAGATTAGCCCAGGGTTCTAGGAGCATGAGTTCAGCTGCGACTTAATCCCAAAGCAGGCAGCCTCTTCTTGGGGTACAGATGCTGTCTATCCTCCTGTTTGTCTGTCTGGCCTGAGGAAACAGAGGATTAAGTGCTGCTCAGGCTTCTGGAGAGCTGTGCACCCACATTCCTGGTGCCAACATGCTCTCCATACCTCCTGCCAGCCATCCTGACCTTGGGCCACAGGGAGCTCCAGCCCAGCATCCAGGGCTTTGGCATCTACTGCCTTTAACAGCTATGACCCACTTGACAATGTGTCCAGTGTGGCAACCTGACCAGTGTCTACACCAGCTCTTCCAGGCCAGGAGCCACTATTACTGACACTACCTCTTGGGCAATTCTCAAGAGCAAGTCCTCATCCTTGAACAAGACAGTATGTGGTACCTGCTCCCCATTGAGTCTTGGGATGATGAACTCAATTCATATAAATGAAAATCAATTCATATAAACGAAGCTTAGAGAAAGCACTCTTAGTCTTCCTCTCCATGGAACATCTCTCCTAAAGGAAGGATGCTCTGTGATGTGGTTCTGCATGCATCTGTACTCATGGACCAACAAAGAGCTGGTCACCCCCTGGGAAACGATACCAAGGGTAGGGCCTGGGAGCGATTTCTCTCCCCACTGAATTGGTTGTGGGTTAGAACCTCTGGATAGGGCTTGGGGAGGTGCTTTTCCAACTACCCAGACACCCCACCATAGCTTCTAGTTTGGACGAAACTGGCCTAAGTATGAGTGTGAGCACTAGTATGTCCTTAAAAGCTTCCCCCGGTGATGGTAACATGCAGCCAAGAATGAGAATCAGTGCTTGAGAGAAAGCTACAGGGACCACCAGCTGAGACTCCCCAGTGTACCAGACAGATGTTTTCCTGCCCAAGCCCCTTCTCCAAGGCCTCTGTGACTTTCAAAGTAATCGCCAGGACAGC
Organism: Hydrochoerus hydrochaeris; assembly: GCA_004027455.1. Classification (NCBI taxonomy): domain Eukaryota; kingdom Metazoa; phylum Chordata; class Mammalia; order Rodentia; family Hydrochaeridae; genus Hydrochoerus; species Hydrochoerus hydrochaeris. Next base: position 7,287 of record PVLA01002777.1, on the reverse strand, counting down.
ATGTGCAATACTCATGCCATGTTTCATCCAGACAGTATCCTTTTAACCAGTGCAAACCTCAGTTTCTCTATTAGGGCTGCTCTAATACATCTCTTTTTGTTTCTCCTGTCCTTTGTGTTCCAGCTTTCTGCATCTCCTTCTCTGACTCTCATGTAACCGCAAACTATTTATATATCTGCCTTTCTACTCCTGGAAAAGCATTTTATGTGTTGCCTTGAAATTAGATTTGAGTAGTGCTTGCCTTCTAAGTAAATAAATCCACAGCCACCATAAACTGTAATGCACCCAAGGTGTGTAACACTGACGATGATAAATTCCACGCTATAGAAAATGCTCCATTCGAGGGACTGCAGCTAACATTCCATCTAGAAAGGCTTGCGATGAATCATGTGGATCCAGCCCACTGAGCACCAAGCCGGGCCAGCAGCTTTCCCTGCTGCATAGCAACAGCCTACCGCAATGCTTAGCACGTTTGCTTTTTCTTCCCTGAGCTTGGTTTAATATCTACTTATCAAGTAGAAAATTCATTTTGGAACTATTTCCAAAGCAAGTACAAAGACAACCACAAGGATATACTAGCTACATACTTTTATCCAATGAAATAAATAAATCGCTTACCCTTAATAAACTCACCATGTAGGAGGGCAAGCAGCCTCTCAAATGAGCATCCTTAGATGACCATCATTGTGGAAATACATAATGACCAGAGACTATTTCAGAATAAAGCAGGACTAGCTGGAACCCCATCTATGGTGACTAAATACCAGGTCATTCAACTTAATATGCTGTTTCAGAAAATTTTAACACCCAGCAAGCCCAGATCTCTATGTGGACAACCCAAGACACTTCACTCACCATGTCCAAGTCAGAACATGTCACCTACCTTCCTGTTCTTTTATTTCTGATCTGTTAACAAGGTCACTATCCATCCAGTTAACACCATCAAAAGCCTGCAGTTACTCAGCATCCTGCCCCTACTGCCACATCTCTGTGCCCTTCCCAACCTCTAAATCCTAGAGACACCACTGTGTCCATGTCCTTATATCCCTTCCGTCCCAACCCTATAGCCCTTGCTTTAATTCACTGCCTGATCCTTCTAGTGATTTCCTGTTCTCCCTCCACATACTGACTCCTGTCTTCTCCAACAGAGCCATCTAAATTGTGCCACAATAATCTTCATGAAAATTTTTAATCACAATTTCCCTTTCATTACCAGCCTTTCATGGCTCCTTAATGTCCACCAGGTAGAGTTCAAAGCCCAAAGCAGGGTATGTAAGACTGTCTATAATCCTATCCGTCTCTAACCTGAGGACTGCCAGGCCTTCCCTGGAACTCATTTTCCTCATAAGACAAGCCACTGAGAGTCTTCCGAACACTGGTCAATGATCCCTCATCTCCTAACCTCTGTCTGCTTGGCTCCTTCTAGATAGAAATATTCCTTTGCTTTTCTGCCCTGGTAAAACATACTTATTACCTCAGGTCATTTCTGTTCCATGAAACCTGCCCTCAACCTCACCATGAAGAAAGCGCAGAGCATCTCAATCCTTGGGCCTCTGGCCATGCTTATATCACATCGCCCTCAACTTTATTGCACTAGTTAGTCACAAAACTGTTAGATCACAGAAGGCGAAGGATGACACCTTCAACTCAGCATCTAACTGCACTGCCTGACATACGCTGACAACTTGATAAATATCTGTTAAATGCACAAACTTCTCAAAGGTCAACATTTTAAGAGGGGCCCCAAACTATTTTCTTTGCTGTTCACATGCTTTTCTTTCTCTACTTGTGATGTGGAGCTGCCTCTTATCCTACTTGTAAATCATTTACCGAGGACTGAAAAATCCATGGAAGATAAATCACCTCCTATCCCCTGAGAAATCATTTCCTTGTTCTTTATCCCAGAAAGAGGAGTCTGCTTCAACATATTCCAACAACTGATAGTGAGAAAATATCAAAACCAGCTGCTCCAAATCCCTGCTCCTCCTGTTGTGAGTGGCTTCTCCAAGGATGTGATGGTCTGAATAGAGCATAGGGTGGAGACTATCCATGGTGTAAACCAAGCCCGGCTTAGAAAGCCTACATGTCCCTGCCCCTGTGCATGGAAACTAACGCTGAGCTCAGAATCTGACCTCCTCCGCAGTTTTAAGCACAGAGGGAAGTCACACAAAAAAAGGTCCCATCATCTATGCAGCAGCAGACAGTCCCTGCGCCTGAAGTCAATGTCCAGAAGGTTCTAGACACACTCAGAACTCCATCTAAAATGTCAAATATCTGTATAGTGCCTGGAACTTCATGTCACCAGAGAATCACTTTTTCTCTGAGCAGGGATTTCATATTGGAAGATGGGTAATTTAAATAAATGTTTCATTAACACAGTGTTTGGCTGCTTAATGCTAATGTTCTTAATTTGTTTTCCCAGACTCTCATCCATAGAATCATTTCCTGCAATCCTCCTTGAGACAATCTGAAACTCTTTCGGTCCCTAATAGACAATCCAGAGAGCCTAGAAACCAAACAAACAAACTAATAAGCTAAAAGCCTGACACCAGAAAGCTACAAGGCCCCGTTTGTTCCGGAACACATGTAAAAAATGCTGTGGTTTCTTCTCTGAGTCACACAAATGTCAGAACAGGACAGGCCATCCTGACCAGCTCAGTGGTGCTGAGTCTGGACCGAGGGCAAAGCATCCTTCCATGGGACACTGCTGGCCCCAGAGAGGTGAGAGACGGCTTATGCACAAGAATGTGGAGGCTGTGACATTTTGTTTTGAGGCCCTAGAAGGTATGTTCCCATTTAGCTTTGCTTATCTGTGATGGGATTCTTGCTATGTGCCGATTCCAAACCCCAAAAATTTCACAGATATTTTGAACATCTTTTATTAATAGCAACTCAAAAGTTTCCACAGCACACTGTTCAGATTCATGCCAAACATGCAAAAGCAGGTACTATATAAGGGTTGATTCTCCCAAATTTTGTGAGATATGGTGGAATGGTTTAGCCCTGATGGTGTAAGGAACAGGGCCAGAAACGATGCTAAAAGATCATCCTAGGGTGGGTTCAGCCACATGAGGATGGTTTGTGCTTGTCATCATACCAGGGAAGACAACAGCAGATTCCACAGAAACTTCTGGGAGCCCATGCTTGTGGTGCAGAGTATGGAAGGAGAGCACAAAGCGTAGAAACAACTCTAGAAGTGTGGGCATCCCAGGCATGACGTAATGAGGCTTTGGACAGCAGTAACAGTAATGGTCCTGGTCGGGGGGCAGGGGGTGCAGCAGCTACCCATACTGCACAACAATGCTGTGCTACGCACATCACAGACCCCTGGTGAGCAGCATGTCACTTAGTCCTCAGCACCCACTGTGAGGGGATGTCCAGGGGAGACCCAGGCTAGAGAGAACTGGCCCAGGGTCATCAGCTAGAGTGAATGGCAGGGTCTAAGCTCAAAATCGTATCTGCCAGACAGCTGTGCTCTTTGGAAATAAGAACCCCTCCATGACTGCCTGGATGCTGTCAGGGCAATCAGTCGATGGAGAGTACTCACATAGCACTTCATGACAAGAGCATTCAGCACCTTTGGGCCAGGGGCAGTGGCCCCTTGCGATCTTGCCACCAGCCCCTCGGGCGCCAGGTACCTGGCCCTTGCTCGGTAGGACCGCAGGCAGGCAAGAGGCCGGGCTCTCTCAGACTTACTTTCTCAGAACGGCGATCTCGTTCTCTATGCTGCTTTCTTTGCCCTTCAGCGCCTTTTTAGGGATGCACTTCACCGCAAAGAGCTTTCCAGTTGCCTTCTCCTCGGCTAAAACCACTTCAGAAAAGGCCCCACTGTGAACAAAGGAAAGAAAAGAAGAATCAGGGTCAGGAGTTCTGATTTTACAATGGCTCCTCCAATCCCAATATGAATGTCTGGGTGACAGCAGCAATGGGGCATGATCACTGTGTCTCCATCCTGTACGCCTCTTTACCAGACGTCTTAATGTGATTAGAAACTCGGGCAGCTGTGCACTCATGCAACACCATGGCTGTTGCCATGGGTTTGGTCCAAAAGGACCACAGAGGTGGCCACAGGCTGGTCACTTCACAGGTCTTCTTGACACCCTGTCAAACCATGCATGCTGTCTCTTTAGAGTAAACGGGAGCATCCCCCACCCCAGGGTGGATCCTTCTGCAGAAAAGACTGGATCCATCAGTAACTCTCAGTCTTCACCCGGCCAGGCAGGCTAGAAAGCCATACTGAAATCCCCCGGTTCCCCACAGGCCCTTTCAGCCAGCAATCATTTCAGAACTCTTCACAAACACTGAATTAATTTCCATGATAGGTAAGGCTGTAATTACAGTGTGAGCTGGTGAACACGTGGTGTTGACGTGGGTTAATTAATCGCTAAGGGTAGGCGAGTTTTCATTAAGTAGTTTATTGCCTTTTCAAACCAAACAAACAAGGACCACACAGTGGGGAAGATTTGCCTGCCTGAAAATATCAATTTAATTCGGCAACAGCAGATCAATGCATCAAAAGCAGGGTGTGTGGGGCCAGACAGGCCCCTTCTTCCTGGCAGGGCAGAACCCCCAGTACTGTCACGCAGGGACAGTCTCTCCCACTTCCTCCAGCAACATGTCACAGCAACAGTGCTTTGCTCATCCAGGTCAGGAGCAGCTCTGATTCCCCCAGAGAGATCCAAAGATGGCTCCTCTGCAGCATGATGCAGACAAACTACGGGTGACCAAAGACACCACTGGAAGCACCACTGTCACCCTAAGACCAAGCCTCAGGGTCCTCACACATTGCTCACAAGCAAAGCAAGGGCTGAGCAAGGAAAACATACTCCTCTCTCCTTCTCCTTCCCTGCCTGACAGGGCCAGAGGAAGATGAATATATATATATATATATATATATATATATATATATATATATATATTTTTTTTTTTTTTTTTTTTTTTTAAATACTTTCCAGAGAAAGACATCTACATCCAGTTAGTGCAACTGACTGTGGACTTCAGGGCACTGTTCCTCCTGGAACACGAGGCTCAGGAGACTCCACAGTCCAGGGGGACAGAAGACGGCCATTCCACAAAACACCCAAACAGAAACCTTCAGAACAAGGATCTTCACCCAAACCTACACATGATGAGCAAGTGAAACTCTCCCCCCAAAAATCAGATGGCCCACCTTTCAGAATTAGCCAGAATAATAATCACTAACTATAAATACACAAAAACCCTCAACAGATTTATCAAAGAGTAGCACACGGGATCAGGAAGCCCCAGTAATACTGGTCACTGCCAATGGCTTCAGGCCAAAATAATGAATTCAGAGCACCTGACTCAAGCCCCGCCTCCCACCTTGGACCTGACTTAGACGAAGATGGAGCCATCTGACAGATGAACCTGAACACTCGACCTGGGGATGTTCTCTCCTCTTGCTACCCAGAAAGGAACAAGGACTGTTTTAGAGCATAAGGGGGAAAAAGTGGGGAAGGACTAGGAGTGATTTGAAGCCAGATATTCCACCCTACTTGCAGTTTCCACTTGAGTCTCTAATGCTGATGGCACTACTGTGGCCTCACTCCTCAGCCTATCAGAGGTGCTACACCCATTTTCCAGAAGGCAGAGAACCCTTGGCATCAGCGACCACCTGCCAGGGCTTGGGATAAGAGCTGCTGTCAGGCTTCTCCTTGGTGGTTCTCCCTGTCCAGCCCTGCACACAGCTGTGCTTTTCTCTAGGGAATCTGCAGCCAGCAACAGACAGGGACCAGGGTCATGGCAGAAGAAACATTCTGCTCTTATTAAGAAACATCAGGTACCCCCAAGGTAAGTGCTTCCTTCCTCTGTGGATCGGTCCCTCTTAGAAAACAGGGGGAAGTGAGCTCTTAGCACAAACCAGCAGACTAAGCAGAGGGCTGGGAAGTCTCCAGAGCTGGCCATGCTAGGATGCTGCAGGGAGCCAAAACAAGGGGGACAGCGGTGTCCCTGCAGCAAGACTCTCTCTGCCAGTCTATAGGACTGGTAGACTATCAGTGGGCCTGAGTGAGGACGGAACACACATAAAGGGACTCAGGGGCTCAGTAACACCTTGTTTGACAGACACAGCCAGCCAAGCAGGTATCTGAGAAACGGTTCTGGGCAGGCCCCAGAGGGACAAGGAATCCCCAGAAACAGCCACTGGGCCAAATTACAAAGCCAAAGATACAGTCACATTGTCTTATGATGGAAGCCATTCTCAGGCAGGGCCCCAAAGCAGTGAAAGCAGGAACTTGAGCAGAGATGTGTACACACACGTTCATAACAGCATCAGCCACAACAGCGCAAAGGTGGAAGCAACACAAGTACCCGTGGACAGACAGACATCTAACAGATAGACAAAATACGTTCTACGCATACAAAGGAGTATCACTCATCCTTCAAAAGAAAGACAGTTCTGACAGACGCTACAACATGGATGAATCTTGAGGTTGTGGTGCTGGTTGACAAAAAGTCAAATACGATAAAATGCCACTTAGGTGAGGTCCATAGAGTAGTCAAGTCAGGACCCAGCAAGATGATTGGTGGCTGCCAGGGGCTGGAGGGAAGGGGAATGAGGAGTCGCTGTTTCCTGGGGGCAGAGTTTCTGTCTGACGAAAAAGTTCTGGAGATGGATGCGGGAGAGGGTTGCACGGCAATGTAAATCCACTTACAACTCTGAGCTGTACACTTAAGAGTGATTAAAATGGTAACTTTTATGGTGCGTCTACACTACCACAAAAAATGAAAAGAGGTAAAAAGTCTGCACGCATCTCCTCCACAGCATTGCTTGAGAATGGAGACATAATACCTTGGCAAGCTTTTTCACCTGTAACCTCCCCAAAGAAAAATCATCTGACTCACTTCAGAGTGCCAAGGGGCATGTGCCACCTGGTATTTATGAAATGCTCTGACACACATCAACTAACGCAGTCCAGACTGCAGCCCCAGCACCCACGAAGTCACAGTCAGCTGCACTTTTTTGACTGAGGGTGCAGAACTCAGCTGGAGATGTAGCAGGGGGCAGAAAACAAAAGTGTGTTTCCTAACCCTCGGAAGTCTTCTCGCAGCGTATTCTGGAAGGGAGCTGGCTGCTCCCGTGGAGCAAGGCTTAGAATGGACGAGTCAGCCCTGTCCTGCCAAGGGAGCTGCTGTCCCTTCTGAGTGTACAAGTCCACTGGCTTCATCACTTAGCCAAACAATGAGCCTCTCTCTCCTTGAAGCTTTCCTGAGACAGAGTACTCCAGTCTTAGGGAACATGGAATTAGCACAATCTGTTATTGTTCT
>PVLA01002776.1:0-248664 GCA_004027455.1 Hydrochoerus hydrochaeris | reverse complement strand
AGATGAACACACAGTTCTCAGATGAAGAAATATGAATGGCAAATAAATACATGAAAAAATGTTCATCATCATTGGTCATTAGAGAAATGCAAATTAAAACCACACTGAGATACCATCTCACTCCAGAAAGAATGGCCAGGATCAACAAAACTACCAACAACAAATGCTGGAGAGGCTGTGGGGAAAAAGGAACTCTTCTGCACTGTTGGTGGGAGTGTAGACTAGTGCAGCCACTGTGGAGGTCAATCTGGAGATTCCTCAAAAAGTAGGGGTTGGAGGTCCCATTTGACCCAGCTATTCCACTCTTAGGCATATTCCCAGAAGATCTGAAAACACCTTACCACAGTGATATATGCGCACCCATGTTTATAGCGGCACAATTTGTAATAGCCAGATCTTGGAAACAACCTAAGTGCCCACAACCGAAGAATGAATAAAAAAATTGTGGTACTTTTATACAATGGAGTACTACTTAGCTATAAAGAATGACACATTGAGATATTTATAAATAAGTGGATGCATCTTGAATCTATACTCGTAAGTGAAATAAATCAAATTCACATGTATAAATACTGTATAGTCTCCCTAGTATAAGAAATGGTAAGAGTACAGAAGATTTTATGGAAATCATGGTTCATCATTATACTGCTTTGATGTCTTATGTCTTCATTCATTGGTTCGAATGATTTTATTCTGTTTTGTTTGATCTTAATTTATGTGATCATATGAATAGTTACTTTGAAGACAAGACAGTATGGTAGCCAGTGTTGATTTAATATCATCTTGCTCTGAAGTCCTACCATGCTTTTGTTTTTCTACTACCATTAGTTCTATCAAGTTGTGTCTTATTGGATTTTAATATGTATGATAGTAAAAACAAAATTTTTATGGAAAATGAGATAATATAGCAGCCATTGTTCATCTTTGGTTATTTGGTTCAGAATGTCATGGAATACTTCCATTCTCTTGAGTTGTTTATTCTACTTTGTTAGGTTTGTCATTATTGTGTGTAAAGCTAAGCTCAACTATTGCAAAGAAAGAGACATTATGATAGCTACTGTTAATAAAAAAAATAATGAGCAGAGAAGTTAAATAACTAGCCCAGGGTCACAAAGATAATTCACTGTAGGACTTAAGATCTGAACCCAGGTAAACTAGTTCTAGGGCCCATGACCTTAACCAAAAATCCCACTGTGAATACAATATTGCATCTTGTCTATGCATATAAGCAGTGCATAAATGCCAGCTGTACACACATCATTCTGCTGTGTAACTTTAGGGGTGATTTGAGGGATGTTCAAGTCTAGTTATATGTGTCTTGTCTCGGGTGCTGATTTTGACTGCAGTCTCACAGGACAAGTTATTCTATTTACACCAAGGGAGAAAAGTGACGTGAAAGACCTCAAGGACAAAGCAATATGCTACACGGTTCTGGGGCGGAGGGATGACCAGAGGCAAAGTTCTTGTTAATTCCTGTTACTAATATGTAATGAGGGGCATGCAGGCACTGGACTTGGACCTGTTGCTGCTAAATCCTGAGTAGGTCTCAAGAAAATACAACTCAGTTTTCCAAGCACTTACACAGATAACAAGGGTCACCCGAGGCAGATCAGGGGTGATTCTGAGGGCAGAGCAGAGGTGCAGATAGGTTATCATCAATCTGTCTACTTCACTTGTTCATTCCTTAGCCGTCTTGATATTACAAATGTCATTTTGAAATGCACTTACTGTTAACTCTTAAAAATACAGTAATAGATGAAATATTTTCTATATATGCTACAATCTACAAGAGTGGATAGACAGAATGATTTTTTTTAAAGGATGGACTCTCAATAGTGTAAGCTGTGATTTATTCTAAGTGTCCACAGTGGGTCCCGACCACTGTGGAGGATGTTTTGACTCCGTATCCAGGGAGGATACTGGCTGGACTTGAAGACGCCACTGAGCTCTAAGATTCTGTCACCATCACCACGCTCACTGTCCTCTTCTATTAGTGCCAAAGACATGCTAGGGTCTGTACTGAGCGTTTACCAAAGTCCCAAGATAGGTCTGCTAGAATTCCTCTCTGCTTTTTCAATCGGCTTGGTCAGGGTGGCCATTTGCAGGCTCAGAATGGTAGCGGGGGGATTTGAAAGCAGGTGCATTTGTCTGGCAGTTAAGTGTTTGCTTGTTTTTTGTGCTTGTTTTAACCAGAATCCTCTCAGATAAATATTCCTCATCTCTAAAATGGGGGGAAATGTCAACTTTATGGGTTTTAGAGACTAAATGACAAGACATTGAAATATTCTGTAAAGTATAAGAAGCTCTTTATAATGTATTATTATTATATACTGTTATTTTGGTTTCATGTGATTAAATTAAGTACTTTTGCTATAATCATTCATTGACATATAACGTAGTTTCAACGTAATTGGTTTCTTTTGTAATTCTACCTAATTTATTTTGACTTTTTGTTTTATAATACTTTTAGGTTTAGAGAAGCTACAAAGATGAAACAAAGTGTTCTCATATACCCTTGACTCAACTTTTGAAAATATTAACATTTTACAAAACCAAGGTACAATGATCTAAATCAAGAAATGAGACGTTAACCTAACATTATTCATCAATTCATTCATATTTCTCCTGTTGACCACAATGCCCTTTAGCTAGCCTAGGGTCTAGTCCAGAATCTCAAACTGTGTGCAGTTGTCCTATATCTGTAGGACCCTCCAAAGAGAGCCAGCTCCTCAGTCCTTCAGGGCTTGGATGCTGCGACGTGCCAGCCATTTGCTTTGTGGAACATCCTTAGGTTTCACTTGCTGATGTCTTGCTGACTAACTAACCAAGCCTCTTACTTTTAGGAAAGAACACTTCCCAGGAGATGGGGTCTCCTTCTCAAGGTTTCATTGAATATGGTACAAGATTCTGAGGATATTAACCTTGATAATTGAATGAGATGGTGTCCACCAGATTCTCTACAGTGCAGTTTCTATTTCCCCCTGTGTATCTGTAACTAGTAAATATCTTATAGGAAAATGCTATGAAAGCATGCAAATATCCTTCTCCCATCATACTCTTTTTCCACTAATTTTAGCATCCACTGATAATTCAGGTCTGCAACAGTCATTATTGTGACATTTATAAAATGATAATTTCCTATTTCCAACATTACTTCTACACTAGTTACAATTCTACTGTAAAAAAAAGAACTTATATTTTTTACTGCATTTATCTGTTCATTTATTTTTATCAATATACATATGCATGGTTATTATTTTATTCTGTGGGGCATAAACCAGTATTATTATTTGTTTCTTATATTGTTCCATATCAACCCAGTGGAAGTCCCCGTAAGTTACCCTGCATCTTTCCTACATGTGCCCATCATTTAGTAAGCACTTCAGTGCTTTCTGGAATCATAATATTTTCAGCTTTCTCTTCCAATTTCTCTGCTTAGCTCTGGAACCAGCCATTTCTCCAAGGATATCTGGTTTCTTTTATTGAAGAATAGCATGTAGAAGCCAAGAGCCCACTGCTGTGAGGGTTTTGTGTTTTCTAAGCCTTCTTAGAGGACTGAGCTCATAAATTCTATATGTATGTCATAATTATATTCACGGTACCTATCTGTATATGTATGTATCTATCAGGACATGTGCCTTCACCCTTCTCTGTATTATTTTATAACTATCTGCCTATGTATCTGTATCCAAAACTACGTGTTCATACTGAAGCCTCCAATTCCAGTCTGACATCTAAGTGTTCATTCCACCTTTTCTCTTTTCCTTACCTATAATTCTTTTCTTCAATAGTAAGAAACACCTCCTGTGTTCATGGAGTGGTAGAAACTACTGTGTTAGATAGCCACAACAGATACATCAACAGATTTAGTGTAATGCCTAACAAAATACCAATTACACTTTTCAAAAAAACTAAAAAAAATTCTAACATTCATATAGAAGCATAAAAAACTCCAAATAGTTAAAGCAATACTGAGCAAAGAATAATGCTGCATGTGTCATAATATTTGACTTCAAAATATACTACAAAGCCATAGTTACAAAAACAGCACAGTACTGACATAAAAACAAACATACAGGTTAATGGAGCAGAACAGGGGAATGAGAAATAAACCTACATCTATAGATTTTTAACAAATGAGCCAAAAAGAAATGTTGGAGAAAAAGCCTCTTCAAAAAATGGTGCTGGGAAAACTGAAAACTAGACATAGAAGATTAAAATTAGATCTCTGCCCTTCATCTTATACAAATGTTAACTGAAAATGGATCAAAGGTCTCAATGCAAGCTTGAAACTGTGAAACTACTAGAGGAAAACACAGGGGCACGCTCCAAGATATCGGGTACAGGCCACAATTTCCTCGATAGTACTTTAATAGCTCAGGAAATAAAAGCAAGAATTAACAATTGGGATACATCAAATTAAAAAGCTTTTGCACTGCGAAGGAAAAAATCAACAGTGAAGAGACATCCTTCAGAATGAGAGAAAAACCACCAGTTATTTATCTGATAGGAATAAGTAAAGAACTCAAAAAGGTCAACAACAAAACAAGTAACACAATCAGTAAATGAGTAAATTATCTTAAATGATACTCCTCAAGAGAAGAAGTACAAATGGCCAATAAATATATGAAAAAATTGCTTAACAAGTTTAACTATCGAGGATATGCACATCAAAACTACACAGGCAAGATGGTGTGTGCCCGTAGTCCCAGAACTCTGGGAACCTTATGCAGGACTGAAAGTTCAAGCTCAGCCTGGGCAAATTAGTCACTCAGACCGTGTTTCAAAATCAGAAATAAAAAAGGGTTGGGGATATAGCTCAGTGTGAAAGGCCTAGCTTCAATCCTCAGTATCATAAGCAAACATACAAATGAAAACAAAAATTTACAGAGAGATTCCACCTCATCCTAATCAGAATGGCCATTATAAAAACAGAATTCTGGCAAGGAGAAAAGGGAACCCTTATATACTACTGGTGGGAAAATAAATTAATACAGTACTACTGGGTCATAGTATAGTAGTTCTTTGAAAAAATAAATGTAGCTCTACTACATACCTCCTCTGCTTATATACCTAGCGAAATGAAGCCAGCATACTATAGATACCTGCATACCCGTGTTTATTTGCAGAACTAGTCACAATAGCCAAGAAATGCAATCAGCCTAGGTCAGATGAGTGGATAAAGAAAACGTGGCATGCATGCACCATGAAGTAGTTTTCAACCATAAGGAAGAATGAAATTATGTCATTTACAGGAAAATAGACAGGACAGGAAGTTATTGTGTTAAAGGACATAGAGACAAGAATCACAATTTTTTCCGCATCTATTGAAACTAATTAAATAAAATTTTAAAAAGACCTGAAAACTGAAGGCAGAGGAAGAGGGAAGAGGAAGAGGGTTGCAGGAGGGAGAGAGAGGAAGGGCAGGAAAAGGCAGTAGTAAAGGTAAATAGGATCAAAACGTGGTACGTCACGGTCAAACCCATTAATCTGTACAATTAACATGAGTTAATAATTCTTAAACATTATAAACAGGGTGCAATGGCATATGCCTGTAAACCCAGCTCCTCGGGAGGCTGAAACAGGAGGACTGAGAGCTCAAGGCCAGCCTGAATAAACTGGTGAGATACCATCCACCCATAAAAAGGTAAGAAGCCTGGCTCTATTACCCTGACAATGTATTCATTTGATTGATTCTAGTATTTACATAAAGTAGTTCTAAAACCGTTCCCTCACTCCCCTGCAGGAAACACACAAGCTAACTAAAGGTTGGAGGCACTTGCAGTATCTAGTCATGACACTGCTTTCCTACTGAGTTCTTTCCTATTGCATTCAGGGCGACTGCATATTTCCTTGAAATAGAGTTAGTTTCATTTGCTACAGTTTGCATTTCATCTTGGGGTTGCCCTCCCATCTTGGTAGGTTTTAATTATATATAGTATTTCATTTTTCTGGTAAGTGACTCCATGTTATAAGGCAGAGCTATAAAAAAGAAAAAAACAGACCCATTCACAGAAAGGTCTCTCAACCTCTTCCTTTCCCATCTCCCTTTTCTTTCCACTCATTTCCCTTCTACCTCTGTAGGTAAACAATCACATTAGTTTATAAAATCTATTCTTAAATGATTCTGTCTTTTTAAGTTTATTTTCTCTATAATTATCAGTAACTGATAAATTTCCCCAAGGTCTAACTCTGTTTGACAACCTCATCTTTAGGAATATTTATACAGACACATCCATTCAATTCATTTCCATTAATGCCTTTTGTGCTGCTGGGAATTCTCCTTCACCAGCTGTTTTATCTGATGCCAGCCCAGGCTTTCTGAGAGCTCTTTGCATGGGTTCTCTTTATGGTCTGCTTAGCAACCAAGCCAGATGCTGGTCTTTGCTCTGAACCATCGCTGCATCCTCTTCGGAAGATGGAGATGGTTACCAGCCCTGGCATCTCAACTTTGAAACTGTCTCCTTGGGGAGCTGAGTTTTTGAGGTGAGAGGTTGGTGTACCAGCAGCCAAGGGTGAAGAGAGGGCAGGGTTTGCTTAGGAGAAGGGTGACAAGGCCAATGACTCTTCCCTTGGAGGCTGGCACTTTGCCAAATGTTTGCAAAACATCCCCTCTTAACCTTGCATTCCTTATTCCTGTAAAATGGGGACACAGACCTTTACCTACCAGACTATTTGAGAACATGGCATGGAGAAGGTCCACTGAAGAAGAGTATCACTTTCTCCCTTTACCTTTTTTTGAAATAACTATGGATTTATGCAAGGAAGAAATTATACAGAATGACCCCATAAGCCCTTCACCTAGTAACTTCCATGGTAACTTATTATAACAACATACCATGATATCAAAACCAGGATACTGAGATTGATGGATATAATCCATGACCAGGATATTGAGCTCAACACAATCCTTTTTTTTTTTTCTTCTTAAGACAGGGTCTTGCTACATACTTCAGGCTGGCCTTGATGTCACTGTGTACCCTAGGCCAGGCTCAAACTTGTGACGATCCTCCTGCCTCATTCTCTGGAGTGTGAGGATTACAGGTGTGCACCACCCACCTGGCTGATATAATCCACTTTTAAGAATTTTACTCAGATTTTATCAGTTATTTATGCACTCCTTTGAGTGTGTGAGTATAGCATGTCTGCATTAGTTCTATGAAATTTCTAATATCTGTAGTGTTCATGTCACCACCACAGTCAAGACAAGAGGAATTCTGTCACTACAGGCAACTTTTGCATGGTTCTCTCACATCTACACCCTCTTCCCTTCTGTCCTCCAAGCTATCTTCCCTAACCACTGGCAACCACCAATCTGTCCTTTACTTAATTTTGTCATTTCAATTTCATGTAAATGGAATCATACAGCATGTAGTGTTTTAGGATTGTCATTTTTGTTCAGCATTATTCCTTGGAAATACATCAAACTGCTGCAGGAGTGGATCATTCTTTTTTATTGCTGAAGTATATTCTATGCCATTCTAGGAGAGTTGAGTGACTGCTGGTTTGGGGCTGTCATGAATAAAGCCATAATAAACATCTGTGCCCTGGCTTTTGTGTGAACTAGACCCAACATTTCTCTGGGATAAGTACCCAATAGTGAAATTGCTGAGTTACTTGGAAATTGCATGTTCAGTTCTATAAAAGTTGCCTAACTGCTTTCCAGCCTAGCTGTGGGTTTACACCCCAGCTGCCCATGAGGAATGGTCCACCTTTTCTGGATTCTTTCCAGTACTTGGTGCTACCACTCTTATTTAAACTATTTTGGTAAATATATGGTAATAACTTTTAAGTAGCGTTTCCCTAATGGCTAATATTGGTAAATATCTCTCTGTGTGCTTTTTTGCTGTCTGAATATCTTCTTTAGTGCCTCTTCATGCCATCTGCCTGTTTCTTAGATGGATTACCTGCTTTTTCTGTTGAGTTTTGAGAGTTCTTTATATATTCCAGACACTAGTCTCTTGTGGAATGTGTGGTTTGCAACAACTCTTTTTGAGGAATGAGAGACTAAGACTAACTAAGCCAAAAATAAAACAAGTATGTTGATATTCTGGCTTTGTATTTAGTTGGAGGAAAAGAGAAGTTAGGGGAAGAGATAGGGGTATCTTACAGTTCATGAGGTCGGGGATCAGTTCTCCAGAACATCCTAAACCAGAGCTATAGGGATCTTGCAAAGGGCAAAAAGGGCCTTGGTATGAAGGATGGGCCTTTGCATGGAGCTGTCCACCCCTACCCTGGTGCAGGGGGGTCTGGTGCTGGAACAGCTGCCATGGAAACTGTCTCCTCCCAGGCCCTTCCAAGGACTGTTTCAATTAAGCCACATCTCAAGGGAGAAACGTAAGGGCAATGAAAACACTGATTTGTTATTGAATCAGGAAAGTATCTCTTATTTTGAAAAAAATAGGAATGGGTCACATACTACCTCAAATCCTTGAAGCTTTACATGATAGGAAAAAAATTATCTTGGTTCAAAACGATTGTTGAAATAATTCCACATTCTTAAACCTATCTTCTTCAGAAAAATCTTTTAAATTAGAAATGTGAAAATGAAAAGTTTTTTCAGGCCAAGCTGGGCACTGCCTATGAATATATATTAAATCATTCTATTTGATTAATAAATGTCTCTGTGAGCCCAAGATTAAAGTAACACGCTGAGCTTATATAATATTTACTCATGCTCTCCTGGTATCTCTGAAAGCCCAGGAGACCCAGAACTGGGGCTGTCACAGCCCTAAATGGAATTATTATAGCTTAATTTCTCCTCTTATCTCAGATTGTACTGCACCACCTTATCATGATGCATTTAATTTTCTCCATATGCACTGTGTCATAGAGAATTAAAATTAAAATCACAGAGGTAGCAAAAATGTTGTGTATCATCCTCAACACTGATTCGACATTTTTATTTAACACGGAATTGCTAGGATAAATGACATTACAATAAATATGCTTCAATCTAAATGCAAGTCACTGAAAGGAAAAACTGGGAAACATAAAATACCTTTCCCCTCCTCAAGGTTGTCCAAGGGGGAAAAGAAAAAAGAACAAGGCTTTGGTCTGGGCTGTTATCTTTATGATGCAATTCAATCTGGGATGCCACAAGCATGTGGGGCAAGATCATTAGGAAATAACATCATCAAGTATCAAGAAAGGGCAAAAAGAAAATAGAAGAATTTTTTGTGGTTTTCTCATTTCCATGCATAGATATGAGATTATTATGTTAACCTGTCTGGCCGTGAGACATGCTTTACACCAGCACTGAGTTGGACCAAGAAAGATGAAACAGGAGACCAAGCATTTACTGGATACATTGCGTGGGCTGAACACTTGATGTACACCATCTCATTTAAGTCTTAAAATAAATAACCTTGAAATCTAGGAGATATTATGCCCACGTGAAAATGGAGGAAAGACAGAATTGACAAGTGGAGTGAGTTACTCAGCCATGCAGCTAGTGAGTAGACCTGATACCAACGTTGATACAAATTTGGTGACCCCTTTGTGTGACCCCTCTGATGATAAGAGGGAGAATGATGTCTTCTTTATAGTTCATCACTTTTCCTTTTTTCATCATCTAAAGGAAAGCAGATATCCAAGGTCTATGTCTTGGCTAATTGTTTTATTGCTGAGACAAATATGTGATACTCTAGTTAAAGGAGGAAAAGTTTATTTGGTTTACAGTTCGTAGAAGTTTCAGCATATAGTCAGCTGGGCCCAAGGCAGGATGACATGTTAGAGGGACATCACAGAGAAGAAATAGTCCATAGCAAAGCAGGGCAAACAGAAGGCAGCAAGCATCACGCAAGTGACAGACCACCACTCTCTTCTCTCCCTTATATCTTATCCAACCTACCCACCCTTAGGGTGGATAGCACTTACACCCAGGTAATCCTACCCAGAACTATGCCAAGTCAATCAGTAATTTATTAATCACACAGCCTTGATCCCAGCTCCAGATCTAGCCACCTTCGAAACATCCCAACTTTGACCTCATGAGGCTTTAGGGGACATCTGGACACAAACCTTAACAAATCAGGAGTAACTAAGTCAGAGCTGAGCTTGGCTGAGTAGGAAGCCAGGTTGGGGTGGGGTCTGCATGCTGGCAGGCTGCCAGGTACTGGCCTCCTGCATCCTGTCTAGGACAAGACACAGAACTGGCTGGCTGCAGATCTACACCTATGTCTGCTCCATGAGCCTGATGCTGAGAACTGATGCTTTTCCTTCCAGAACCTTCTATTGAGTCAATCATAGAAAAAGCATGAAGAACAAGTCCTGGAGACCTAGTTTGGAACTCTGAAAGTGAACCAGAGAGCCAAATCAAGGAACTGAATCTGAAACTGACTGTGTTTGAGCACTTAGAAAAGGTGAAAACCTCTCAAAGCAAACAACTGTTCCCTAGGAATAAGTCATTTCCCCATTTTCCCTGTCACTTGGTAGCCTCCAGATGAGCAGGCAAACAACAACCACAATTACAAAACCTTATCCAGGCATTTGACATAAGGTCACCTAGGCAGAGGTAGGGGATGCATTCTGGACCAAGGTTCAGGCAGGTAGAGGTGTCCAAGCCTGCATGCTTGACCTCCAATGGTGAGCTCTGTTTCCACGAATAGAGAGGGATAGACGCTCAGTCTCAGTGAGTCCTAGCAGTGGGTGGAGTCAAGGCAGCCTAGGTTCAGTCTGTGCAATTGTAGCAGTTGCTTTTCCAGTGGCTGAGGATTCCTGTGCCAAGGCTCTTCCTATGGCCTAGATACTATCTAGTGCCTGTCTGGTGGACCACACACTTGAAGACTCTCAGTGAGCCCTCCACACCGTGCGTCCACCCTCTTCACCTGTCACTTCAGACTCAAGTCCTGACCCCTTCCCTACATCTGTTAGGCCAAGTAGATCCTCTGCCTTCCCAAAGTGATCCTAGAATCTGCATTCTCAGAAGGACTCAAGCTGGCTGTTGCCTCTGGGCAGCACAGGGCAGAAAGGGACACTGGTCTTGGAGCTAGAAACTTCAGTTCAGACCCCACTACCTCAGTACTAGCAATGTAAGTGATGACTTCCCCAAGCTTCAGTTTCCCTTCATGCAAAGGTAGGAGAAACATTACCCGCTGACTACTGAGCCATCTTTGTATGTGACCTCCTTTTATCACCAGTGGATATGAAGTACTCCTGTGCATTACTGTTATTTTTGTGCCTCAAGTGTTTCTTCCCATTCCAGCTTCCCCCTTTGTTCCTTTGTTCTATTCTTCCTTTGTTCCTAGATTCACCATATTGGAGGATTACAAGTACCTTTCTCTTTGTAAACTATGTCTGCTTAAAACTTTATATATGCCAGGCTCTTTTCTCACAGGATCTCTGCACTCCCATGCCTTGACTCTGCCATCCACAACAGCACACCCCTTCTGTCTTCTCCACCTTTACTCGGGGCTCCTCTATCCATCCATAAAGCCATGGCCACACTCCAGCCTTGGAACCTGGCACATCATGTTCCTCTCCACTACTGGCCCAGTCATTCATTACCTGGGACAATTTCTAAGTTCAAATGAATAGGCAGGCAGGCTGACATCTTAATCTCTAAAAGTTGCCCCTCTACATCCTAGAGCCCCAGAAGATCCTTTACACATTCACCAGGGCTCAGTTTCCCATCCTGTCCTGCCCTACAGGGGGTCACACTAGACATCATCACCAACTCCATGTTGATAACCCCACAGCCATGATAACTTTTCATCTTCGCCTAACTTGAACACTAAAGTCTTGCGCTAAATTTTGGGGACCTTATGTGTTTTCTGTGGCAGTAACAGGCCGCCTGTGGTCCTTCCCATCTCTTGGGTCTCTTTAGGTCTCTGTGCAAGCTTTCCTTCTTTGTGTGGCTGCTACATGCTGAGGTTCCTCATATTCCTCTACAGCTAGTGTATTCCCATTCATTCTCTCATTCTCTCTTCCCTCTCCTCTCCTCTCCTCTCCTCTCCTCTCCTCTCCTCTCCTCTCCTCTCCTCTCTTTTTGTCTCCTTTCGTCTCCTCTCCTCTCATCTCTCCTTTCCTCTCCTTTTCTCTCCTTTTCCCTCTCCCCCTTGCTATCCCTATTTATCTCTGTGAATATCTTGATTTATTATCTACAGGTCATTTGCTAAGGTCTTTCTTCAGTCCTGTCTTCTGACAGCTCTGTAAACTCAACATGTCCCAAGTAGAAATTGTCCTTTTATCCCAACCTGTCTCTCTGCCAGGGCTCCCTTTTTGTAGCAGAAAATCTGTCCTCAGATTCCATCCATCACCAGTTCGATTTTGGCTTCTAATTATCTTCTACTCTCAACTTTTCTTTGTTGCTGTCATCACTCGTTTTCAAAATGAGCAGTTTCTCTTCATTTACTCTTCAGTACGTGTATTCTTATAAGCACATCAGAAAAAGAAAAATGTAAATAATCCTCATCTTCTCACAGCTCTAAAGATTAAAAATACCAAATTCCTTCCATGCTGCCTGCAGGGCTCTCGTGGCCTCCCGTCCCTCCCTCTCCTGACCTGTTGCAACATGTGCTTTTCTCCCTGGTCATCACCACATGCTCCTTCCTTGATGGTCAACTTCTCTTCTGCCACAAGGCCTTTGCCTGGGAATCTCCTATGCCCATATTTCTCTTTCCCTTGACCCCAGCCAACCTCACATTTAACCTAAGAAGTATCTCATAATTCTCTAACAGCTTTTGGTACTGTCGGAAAGGCCTTTCCTGAACCCTTAGCCCGCCTCAAACTGCTATACCGTCTATACTGATAGCTTCGGGAATGTCCCTTTAAAAGCACAGGCCTCCTTGGTAATTCTCACTTTTCTGGGATTTGATTAACAACTGTTCCCCAGGAAGCACAGAGATACTTTTGCTCCCATGTGTCCTGGCATCTAGTACAGCATCCAGACAGACAGACAGACAGACAGACAGACAGACAGACAGACATACCACTCAAGACGTGTGTTGAATGAATGGGGACAGCATGGCATTTTGGTTAGGGGGACAGGCAATGAAGGAGACCGGCTCTATCACATCCTGAATGAGCTGAGCCAGGTTACTGATTCCACTTGCCTAAGCCTTGGCCGCAGCCTCCTCATCTGTAACGCACAGAACCATATCCACCTTGTAAGGTGTTACGAAGACTAAATGCACTTAGAACACCAACTGGAGGGTAGGAAGGATGGTGGAAATACATGGTAAGTGCATAAAGTGAACAGGTGCTAATTAGCTGTCAAATGAATGAGTACTAATTAAGCTGACAAAATTTGATTTTAAGAAAGGAACACAAGCGGGTTGTTGTTCAAATACATGCCAATGACCAAATTACATTGATCAGAAATAACAAACCATCTAAACAGCATAAAACGAAATTTGAATTTAATTCAGCCTCCATTAGTAAGTTTGTGACTGCATGTTGGGAAAACAACCTCTTACAACCGGGAATACATCCAGCACCTTCAGAGAAATGCAGGCTTGAATTCTAAATGTGTTCAATGAGTGCTTTAGGTATGTCTGAAGCTATTGACTAGTTATGTGTTGGAAAGAATAATTGCTGTCAAAAATCAGTAAAACAAAAATAAAGATCCCAAATGAACTTTTAAAAACCATCAGTCCTCAGTATACAAATTCATCTGTCAAGCATTTGTGCATCTTCTCTAACGTGCCCACAGAGCACATGCTGCCAGGAAGCATGTACCTACCTATGATTAAAGGACCGTGCCACAGAGTTCAGAAAACTCATGGGTACTGCTCACTTGTATCTGCCCTTATTCCCAAACATTCTTTCAAGTAAAGGAGTGTGGAAATAAAAAGCTGCACACAGTGCTTTATCCACTGAGAACGTACGACTTTGGCAGGAGATTATTAACAATGAAAACTGACACATGTACTTTTCTTTTTAATGTGTGCACTTGTCATTACAAGGAGGGTGTTAATGTAAGACTCAAGATAGTAAAAAAGTTTTGATATAACGCCTCTGTCAATTTTCAAGGTTTTGCTCCTGTGTCAGGGGAAAAAGGAAAAAAAGGAAGGAAAAGCAGTTGTAGTTTGAGAAAGGGCTACTTGTGGGAAAGAGTTTCAAGCAAAAAGAGACTCAGAGCTATTACAGCAAAGTAGGAAGACACCGTCAATTTTCACCTAAACATAGTAAACAAGTTGATGCAGCTTTTAAAATTTATTTGCATGCAATATCTAATTATAATTGCGAGTTGTTGTACTGAATACACCAACAGAAGGGAGACAAGGTCTCACTGTACTTCAGGCTGCCTTGATCACTATGTGGCCCAGGCTGGCTTGGAATTCACGGAGATCCTCCTGCCCAGCTTTCCCGAGTGCTGGCATTACAAGAGCGTGCTGCCATGGTGACACGAACATTCTTCTTTTGCTCTTGGGATAAGGAAGTCTTTCAACACTGGTATGGTTTTTCATATGCTAAGGAAGTTTTTTCCATTGCTTTCTGAGTTTTTTTTTTCCACAATGGATTGATCGCTTTTGATAATTGTCTTTCCTGTGTCTACTGTTCAAACTATAGTGGTTTTTCTTCTTTAGTTTGTTAATATAGTGAATTACATGATTAATTTTTCAGTATTAAGCTACACTTACATCTCTAAGATGCTCTTACTTGGTGATGATGAAATATTATCTTTATATGCGTTGTTGGATTAGTTTTGAAATACTTTAATATTTCTGCATCTAGGTTTATAAATTTATATTTATGAAATGACCTTCTTGTCCCTGGAAAGTTCTTTCCTCCAAATCTCCTTTCTCTCATAAGCTACTCCAGCTTTCTTTTAATGAGTGTCAGCATGAGTGAAATGTCTGCTCTTTCTCTTTAACCTATTTTTGTTTTTATTAAAGCAAGCTTCTTACACACAGTCCTGCTTTATCTGCAGTTTTGTTTGCCTCAGCTTCACTTACTTCCGGCCAACTCTGAACTGGAAATGCTGAATGGGAAATTCAAGAAACAACTCATAAATCTTAAATAATTTTCCTTACAGTGTACTGTTATGGTTGTTGCACTTTTCACGAGTTGTCGTTAATCTCTTACTATGCCTAGATTATAAATTAATCTTTATCGTCAGTGTGTACCTATAGGGAAACACAGCACGGGCGCCCGGTTCCCCCTGAAGCTCCAGGCGCCCACTGGCGGCCCTGGAGCACATTCCCCGCAGACAAGGAGACGACTGACTGTGCATGGCCTGCCTGGTCCTTCTCACTTCTCCCAATCTCCCAATCCTCCATTTGCTGGAAACCGTCGGACCCTTTGTATTTAATGCGATTACTAACAGGACTAAGCCTCTCATCTGATTTGCTATTTGCCCCATCTATTTTTTGTTTCCTTCTTTCTTCTTTTGAATTAACTGAGTATATTCTGAATCTATTTTATTTCCCTTATATGCTTATTAACTGTAACTCTTTGCTTCATTATTTTAGGGTTTATAATATCTATCTATCTATATTTAATTCATTACAGTTTACCTTCAAATTATATCATTTTACATATAATATGTCCATTCAACCCTCCCAGCATATATGCTATTCTTTCATATATTTTACTTCCATGTATGTTACAGTCTCACAATATAATTCTTACTTAAACTGTCAATTATCTTTTAAATAAATTTAATAATAAGGAAAAAGCTTTTAAAGTACTCTATTATAACCCACATGGTTAACAGTTCCAGTATTCTCAATTCCCTCTGTTGATCTAAGTTTCTATTTGGCATCATTTGCCTTCTGCCTCAGTGAATTAGCCTATTAGCTTTTTTCTTTTTTTTTCTTGAGTGTAGGTTTGACGTTGGTGATTTTGATTAGCTCTTGTTTACGTATAAATATTTTTTTTTTTTGCAAACATTGAGCACCAGAAAGTCATGGCTTATCATATCTGAAGAAAACCTCATAATTTAAATACAATCAAACTATACATTTTAAAATTACCTCCTATTTTCTTTTTGAACAATTTTTTTGCTGAACAAAAGATATTTTACTTGAGAGAAGATATTTATCTACAGAATGAATATTGCTTTCTAGGTTGACAGTTTTTCTTTCAGTTCCTGAAAGATGTTATTTCACTGAGCTCTCTTTTGGTGAAGGCAGGAACCAGAAACCTGCCGTCAGCCTTACATTTGATTTTGATGGTTGGTTTTAAGATTTTGTCCTATTTTAGGTTTCACTAAATTTGATTACTATGGACCTTGTTATAGTTTCCCTCAAGCTTCTTGTGGTCCAAGTTTGTGGAGTTACCTGGGTCAATGAGTCATTTTCATCAACTCTGGAAAAACTTCATTCTTTGAAAAAATTTTCTCACTCTCCTTTTGCTTTTCCTGTTGTTGTGATTCCATTGACACA
Source organism: Hydrochoerus hydrochaeris (assembly GCA_004027455.1). Classification (NCBI taxonomy): domain Eukaryota; kingdom Metazoa; phylum Chordata; class Mammalia; order Rodentia; family Hydrochaeridae; genus Hydrochoerus; species Hydrochoerus hydrochaeris. The sequence continues at coordinate 232,333 of PVLA01002776.1, read as the reverse complement.
AGTAGAAATCTGTCTAAAACTAACACATATCATTGCTATTTTTTCTGTTTTAAAATTTTCCTTTCTGTATTCCATTTTGGATAGTTCCTTTATTTTATCTTCATGTTCACTACTTTTTTCACTGTAATGTCCAATCTGTCCAATATACCCAGTATATTTTTCATTTCACATTTTATAGTTTACATCTCTAGAAGTTTGATATGGGTCCCTTTTAAGCTTTCCATGTCTCCACGTAACTTTTTGAACATATGGTGTATAACTATAAGTATTCATCACTTTGCTGATTCTAACATCTGTGTCATCCTTTGTCAGTTCTGGTCTAGTTTCCATTGATTGATTTTTCTTCTCATTATGAGCGTGGCTACAGATTCGAAACCTTTTGTCACAGAACATCAAACTGTCTTCCAAAAATGCTTCATCGTTTATCTTATCACCAGTAGGTGACAGCGGTTGGCTCCCTCCCTATTCTAGGAGCACTGAAGTCTCTTGGTCTTTCTGCCAATCTCTGAGACTGACACTATTGACTCCTGTAACTGATGCTTCCTGGAGACCAACAATCAGCCAGTGACAGATGGTGGCAATTCTGTGGTGTTCACACAGTTACAGTAGCTGCTCTCATGGTGTTTAAGGCCTTGTGATATCTGTCATGTTTTTATTTACATGGTCATTGATTGCCGTTGATGTGGGGTATTTGTCCTCAAGTTTACTTATTTATATTTCTTCTACTATGAGCCACTGAAAAGTTCTAACTGTATTATTGATTTTTAAAAATTCTCTAGTAAGAAACTATTATTAAGAATGGAAATTTACTTTCACTTTTTCAATAATTAAAAAGAAGCTCTGCAAACATATGCATTTCCTCTACAATAATTAACCCTTGTATGTGACTTCTCCGAGGAAGTGATTTACATTGACTCAAATACTTCTTTCTCTAATAAACATAAATAGAAATTGATTGTGATGTGAAAACAATGCTCTTAAAGGCAAAAAAAATTGAATTATATAAAATATATTCATGAATACATATAATACACAAATTCACACTAAGGAAAATTTTTCATAAATATCTGACATCAACATGCAGTATAAATAACTTATATTTTTTAGAAATAATCACACAAGTTCTAAATACTGCTTTACCTACTAAATAATGAAACAGTCAAGATGATGAAGCATTTCCTAATTCAGGCTAATTAAATATTTCTGGGCTAATCTGGCTGTATTGTAAATGTCCCATATACAAGATTATTAATTTATAACAGTCTGAGATCTATCCTTCAAAAGGTGAAAATGTCAAAATCACCATCCTCAAACACTTGCTTACCCACTGGGGAGGAGCAGAGCTTTCTGAGGTGCACAGTACTTACTCACCTGGCTGTGAAGGTAGATGCTTGGAGCACTGCATGGAGGACTGAGGCAGGTGCCAATAATGGCCTGGTGTCTTTTCAGTCTTCATAGACAGTGTGAGGTGGGCAGGGAAAAGGGGCATCTATGGCCAGGGATGTGACTTGCAGGTGTCACACAGCTAAATGGCATCAACCCTCTGCACATGATGGAGAGTCTGTACCACAAGATTTGTGACAAATGAGTCAGCGAACAGTTTTACTGCTAGTGAAGAGCACAGTGGCCAGCACAGCCCCAGGGGCCCGCCCACCAGCTCTGCTGGCCTGGGGCCTTGACTGACCTGTTTTGTGCAGATGGTCTCTAGCCACCTCAAACAAGCGCAGGTGCATATTGGTGATGGGGTTGAAGGAGCCACAGGCCAGAAGCACCACTGGTATTCGGTTCTTCATCTTGTCAGGCACATCGACGTCCCCTGCAGTGGCCACCCTGTCTCTGTGAAGACGAAAACTAGTGTCAGGGGTCTGGCTTAGAGACAGCTGTCCAGATAGGTGTCTCTAAACTGCACCGTGGTGACTCACTACACCTTGGAAGATGACTGCAGAGGCAGCAGGAATACAGAAGCGATGGAAAGATCACTGTGGGCAGGCACTGTGCTAAGCGCGGTCGAGGTATAGGCTTTCTTTTGCCAGATCTTCTCAACAGCTCCAGGTGGTGATGTTAGAACCTTCTGCGCCAGGACTGGAACTCAGCAGATCTCAAAGCCCATGCTCTGCTCTTAAGCTTTGCACCCTCCCCGGGCTCTAATGGGTTAGAATGGGGTCAAAAGGGATCTGTAAGATTCCCATCATGTCACTTCTGATAGTCCAAATAGAACTCACCAGGGTCTCAGAATAGACTGCACTTTTGAAAAATCATTTTGAAAGAATTTTAGACACATAAAAAGTTACACAAAGCATGTACAGATAATTAGAATATATTCTTTACCCATATTCTCCAAATGTCAACATTTAAACACACTTGCTTGACCATTCATTCTTCCTGCACACACACACCCACACACACACCCACACACACACCTATAAATGCTTACAGGTAATTTTTCCTAAAGTGTTTGAGAGTAAATTATAGACATGATACCTCTTTACCTCTGAATGCTTCAGCATGTGTTTCCCAAGAAAAAAAACATTTTCTTATACAACTATACAACAATGATTAGGATTAGGTAATTAACACTGTTACAGGACTATTTAGCTAATACATCTTATTGTGATTTCATCCACTGTATTTCACCGGGGATCAGAGCACTCAGGGGCCAGAGCCCACCCTCATGGTGGCTCTCCTGCCTCCAGCACGCCCCCTGGAGGTGGTGGGGAAGAGCTGCACTGGGGACCAGCTGCTCTGACCTCCACTTCTGCTGTTTGGTGGCTGTGATATATCTAGGACAACTCACATCTCTTCTCTGAGCCTCAGTTTCCTCATCTGCAAAGTGACCCTGACAAGGGAGGAGACAGCAGTGCATCTATGATAGGAGGTTTAAGATGTCACCTAGTGATGCTCACCATCTAGCAGTCACCTGTCATCCCTCCCCTTCAGTGTGGACTTCACCTAGTGACCTGATTCTAATGAACACGAAGTGTTGGGACATTGCCTCTGAGATGAAGCTACACAAAGTCCGGCTCACCTCTTCTGCTTCTTTCTCATGCTAACAAAGCCAGGGTCCGTGGGGCACAAGACCAAGGGAGGCCTTGCTGGCCAAACCAGGAGGGCCCGAGCTGGCTGACCTCTGTGCATGAGTGTGGAAGCAGATCTTCCTGAGGTCACAATTTCAGCTGATGGGGCCACCCTGTGGGCACCAGTCATAGCTGGGTAGGACTGAGCCAGAAGAGGTAGTTCACTATGTCTGGATTGCTGACCCACAGAAACTGTGAAATAAGCTGAGATAATGGATACAAATAATAAACAAGTGTGTTGTTTTAAGCTGCTACAGTTTGGGGGTAATTTGTCACACAGCAAATAGGTAACACAACACAGTCCCCAAAAGGAGGAATGCATGTATTCCCTCTCTTATACCTGTGGCCACAGGTCTTGGCTGCAATTGTACTGTTTGAAGGCAACAGGGAGAGTTCTCAAGTCGCTGGGATCAGGCACCTTCTCTGTATCTAAGGTGGTGCTGAACCCAGGGCCTTTGTACTGAATGATATCCCAGCTCTGATTTTTTTTATTTTATTTTATGTTGAGACAGGGTCTCACTCAGTTAATAAGTTGCCTAGGCTGGGCTTGAACTTGTGATCCTCCTTCCTTAGCCTTCCGGAATGCATCACCACACCTGGTTTAAAAAAAAAAAGGTTTAACCTCGTCTCTGTTATCTATCTTCCAGGCTTGTCTCCAGTCACTGAGTGCCTCCTACTTTACACCGCAGCAACAATGAATACCTGCCAGTACGTTCTTTGTGAGCTACCCCCTGGCCTCCTGCTTTGAGCTTCCACATGTGTTATCTTGGTTTCCCCCAACCAGAACATCCCTTGGGATTTAACTCAGATGATCACGTTATTTATTGTCTGTGAGGTTCTGTATCAGTTAGGGATGCATCTGGCTCTAAGTCTCAGAAGTATAACTGCAGGGCTTAAATAGTGTCCATTTAATTCTCACAAAACAAAAGGTATAGAAGTAGGCAGCTGATGTATTGCTGAAAACATCATGGGCTGAAAACTCTGAACTTTTCCTTTATAGTCACAAGATTACTGCTGAAGCTACTGCCATCAGATCTCAATCACTGCATACCAAAGAAGCAAGGAGCTTTACTAGACTGGCTGTCCCTCTCAATCAGAGGGACAAGCACTGTTTCAGAAGCCACACTATAGATTTTGCTTTTGTCTCATTGGCCAGTGCTACAAGGGAGTCTGGACAGGCAGGTATTTAGCCTCCAAACTTCTCCAGGAAGAAGTGCCAAGAAAGAGGCGCTGGATTTATTAACCTTCAGTGGCTGGCACAGAGCTAGGGATGCAACTCTCTGGGAACTGAGTGTATAGAAGGCTGCTCAGACGGCATCTATGACACCCACGTTGGATCAGACGATCTCTCATTTATCTCCAATAAATCACATGGCATAGTCTATTGAAAAAAATGCCCATGTGTGTTTCCCACACCCCAGCCAGAAAGCCACATGAGAGCATGGATGGCGTTTTCCAGATCTCAACTATAAGCAGCGACTGGCCCAGAGCAGGGCTCAGTAGAGGCTGAAACAGGTACTGGTCAGCTGGTCAGTAGACCTGCCTTCTGCAGGGGACAGGCCTAAGGCTCAGAGCAGCTGCTGTGGATGTACTCTGAGCTACCGTGTGAAGATGTAGGCACTCAGCCTAGGCTTGGCACTGGCTCTCCAAGCCTCATTCAAGGCAGCAGTTAATACGCCCTCTTGCCGCATGTGAAAAAAGCAGAGTAAGAGCTGCTGAACTGCCACTAGCTTGTTCCTGGATTGGCGGCGAAGGGGTTTACTGAGATATTATTTGCAGAGTCTGCTGAGCTGCTCACAAGAGCGGCTTCCTGCTGAGTGCATCTGAAGAGGGTGGCTGTTTTCCACAACTATTTTGAAGCCTTGCAATGTTCTATTTCATTTTGACAAAAATCTAAATTTTTAGAGCTATTGAAACTCGCAACTGCAGCACCTCAGGTAACCTGGGGTTATGATCCATTTTTCCAAAAGTTTCCATAAACTATAAATTAGAGTGTTTGAATGGCGGCATCAGTGGCAGTGAAGTGTGATGTTGAGAAGATTAAATGACCTGGACTATGTGGCTTGCTTCTTCTCTTCCATGTCTTGCCTCTCATTCTTTCCCAGCCATATCTCAGGCTGGGGAACCCAGCACAGGCACGTTCCAGGCTCAGTAATGAGGGCGGTGATCACCACCATCCACGGACTTCAGCTGACTTCAGCTAAGGACCTTCCCAAGCAAAGGCAGAGGAATTCAATGCTAGGGTTGAAATGGACTGACTCCAGGGGTCCACCAGGAGAATAAACTGAATTTGGATGTAAGTGCAAACCTCATCAGACACAAGTCAGGATGTGTGAGATAAAAGAGTTCCATCTGCCCATATCATCTAATAATGTCTAGCAAGTACGGGAGACGTCTGCTATTGGGAAAGGTTGCTCATCAATAAGCATTTAATGGAGGCCCAAGGAGTGGGCAATAATTGCTGCTGAAGGATTTAATGAGTTGAGAATCTCTTCCTGAACTTTCCCATTAAACTGGAGACAAAGCTCTCCTGGGCTACCTCTGAGCTCTCCTTCCTCTCTATCTTGTGCTGCCCAACTTAACAGTCAGTTACCCAGCATTTCACCCAACTCCTCCTCCACAAACATGGTCATGAAATAAATACCTCCCTCACCTTGGCACCCTGGCAACCCACCTTCAAGATTTTCTGCTTGGAATATGTAGCCTATACCATCCTTTCCCACTATGCTAATGCTGTCCTATTAACAAAACATGATCACTTCCTTCTCATCAGCCACAGAACTGTTATTGATTTTTAAGCTGTGTCTCTTCCCCAAGTTGAAGGTAAATCCTAGCGAGTGGTCTCCCACTAGGATTCATCTTTGTCTCCTTACCCACTATGACTGTGCCCAGCACATCCCAGGTGTTCAGGAAATGCTAGTGAGTGCCTGTCTCTACCAAGTGTTTTTGTCACACAGCTACCTCCTCTCTGTGGTTCTGTTTCGCGAAACTGGGCCTTCCAGAGACAGAAACTGATCTGTACATTTCTTAGGGCATGAAGACCCCTCCCACCAAGCCCCTGCACCTGATTCAGACTGAAATCAAACCAGACAGCCCACAATGCAGTGCCATCTCCAATGCCATGATCTTATGAGGGCTGCACAGTCTCCAGCACACTGAGGCCAGGTCATTCCCAAACCCTAGAGAACTGAAAAGCTGACAGCTGCCACTGTACCAGCACAGAGTTCAGCCAGATCCTTTCAAATTCCCCTTCCCAGGTGATGGACTGTTCCTCTGAAGAGGCAGCAGTGGAAGTTTCCAGATATTGTCCAGTCTGCACCATGGCCAGACTTTTGACACTTCCCCTGTAACTACTGGACAACTGTTTATTAAGTAGTATTTACTAGCAGCCAGGCACTCTGCTAGGCACTGGGGTACCAGGAAAGGCAAAGGGGATGGGTCCCTGTCCCCACACAGCTTCCAGTCATTTGCAGGATTGGCAGTTCGTCATGGAATTGCCACAGGATAAGGCCAAAATCTTAACACCTCTCTGTGAGAGGCAGAATACCAGTTCCTGATGGCCACATCCTAATCCTCAGAATCTCTGACTATGTTACAGTGCATGGTGCAAGAGACTGTGCAGATGTGATTACATGAAAGGTCTTGAAGTGGGGAGGGTTCCCTGGGTTATTCAGTTCCATCAGGAAGGTCCCTATAGGAGGTGGCAGGAGCAGACGATGGAGATACGATGCACAGTGAAGATATGAAGATACGATGCAGAGAGGAGCTGGGAGGGGCACGCACCGAGCAATGCAAGAGGCCGCTAGATGCCAGGCCAGGCAAGGATATGGCATCTACGGAGCCTCCACGTGGGACACCAGCCTTCCCCACCTTCACAGTGTGCTTCTGACTTGCAGAACTATTCAGTGTTTTTTCCCATGGAATATTTAGCTCATATCCTCATTTCCGACCATGCTAATGCTGTATTGTACATACTTTATCAATTTCTTCTCATCGACCACAGAACTGTCATTGCTTTTTGCTGTCCCTCTCCCTCAAGTCACAGAAATGCATACTGTTTCACACCACTAAATGTATACTGGTTTGTCAGAGCATCTAGGAGTAGGGACTCAGTGTGGCACACTGTGCATATGAACTGACGTGTGCAGCTGAGGAGTGTGAAGATCCCTCAGGCTCTGGGTACTGTGGGGCTTTTCTCCTAGGTAAGGAGAAGTCTCTGAAGGGTTTAACCTGGGGCCTGCCTCACTCAGATTTTGTTACAGAAAGAGCACTTGTGTGCTCCCCAGAGGTGCAGCAGGGAACCACAGGATGGTTCATGCTGCCCCTGCCCCTTCTGCCGGGTGAAGGTCAGTGGTCCCAGGCTCCTGAAGGAGGTCTTCCCTATGGCTCGCATCTCTCCTTGCTTGCAGATAGTGTGGTGCTGGCCAGTGACCACCTGCTCTCAGTCCTGTCTCAGTGTGCTCCCTCTCTCCCCCCTCAGCCCATTTGTTAGAGGCCATCATAGAGATGCAGAAAGGAAGCTGAGCCAGGAGGGTGAGGATCCCTCACTGCAGATGTAATGTGAGGATGCTCTTTGCTTGGGAGGCAGTCAATTTACCTTTCCCTGCAGTGAGCGCCTATAATGGGCCAGGCCAGGAACATGGCTGCAAACATCCTTGTTTATTATAGACATAAAGAAGATGGCTTCAGGCAGGATGGAAATGGAGTCTGCGAACATCTTTCATTACACAGGCCCCTTGACCAGACTCCTCATCTCAAGGAAAGCAAGTGGCATGGTTTGTATTTGTGAGGTTGGCAACCACATTTTTCAGGATCCGAGGTAATCATTTCTACCTGTGTGCTGGGTGTATTGACTTCTTCAGGGCAAACAGCCTCTGCACAAACTCCGGTACTTTCTCTTTTCAACTTTGTTGGATTCACCCGTTGTTGCTATGGGCACACAGTGCTGCTAAGAACAAAAGCGATGCAAGCCTTTTTTGTCAGTGTGAAGCTCCTCCACCAGCCACCCCTTGGAGGAAACAAACATGCCAATTAAGCTCTCGTCCTAATTATGAGCCTCCCAAGAAAGCAGGCAGCCTACTCTTCAGTTTTGAGAAATTTCGGAAAATTTGAAGGAGCATGAGAAATGGAAGGGTCCCCTGCAACCCCACATTCATGAGTCTGGGACTAATTTCATCTGTGGCAGTAAGTGGAGTGACAGGCTTGGTACTGTGCAAAAAAAAAAAAAAGCCTTCACAAGTCGAGGCTCATTCTCTCTACACACTTAGAAGGGAAGGGTTTGTGCTTGCATCCCAGTAAAAGCCCTGGTCACCTTCACTGGCCTCAGTGAGTCCCAATTATGTTTATCTCTCAGAATGCTCATGAGGGTTACTGAGCTCACGCCCCTGCATGGTACCTGGCCCGCAGGGAGTTCTCCACAAATCTTACCACCTTTCACTTTCCTTTCATTATGTTTAAAATAAAATCTTCCATTCTCTACATCTGCCTCCTGATATTTGTTCATCTCATTTGAAAAGACCCTCACCATCTTTCTAGTCACCCATGATCAAAACCTGGCAGGCCCTCAGCATGATCCCGCTGTCAGCAAGGTCCTGCACACCAGCCTGGGGAGATGTCACCATTTCCTCCTGAGGAAGGCAACCCCACAGTGCACTGCCACAACTCAGCTCTAAGTGTCATTCTGTCCCTGGTCATGTGTGTGAGTTAACACCGAGAAACACAGGAACAGGTAGTCTCATGTCATACTGGTAGAAACAGCATCTTCTGAGGATGAACAACAAAGATCCCCTTAAGCTCAGCCCATTTGCCAAGTGGGAACAAAGCCATCGGAAGAAGGGGTAGGAGATACATTCGGGGAGTCTCTTTGAATGGGAAAGCCGTGCCTCTTTGCCTTTTCCATTCCTCTGCCTAGAATGTGACAGCTGGAACACGGCGGACTACAGATACCAAGGACAAGGACAAACTCATGTTTGACACAGAAGAAACTGGAAGAAGCTGCCATGCTAGTGCCAGATGGCCTATCTCCAGGTATCTGTACCTAGGGGGAAATTACCAGACTCTTCTAAGCCATCATTGTCTTCTATCTGCAGCTGAATTTAATTCTAACTTATACACTGACATCTAATGAATGTTTATTGAAGCAGTATATAAATAAATGGAAAAGTATGTCAACTTTTGGAAGTCTCGATTGCCCTAGTTAATTCTATTTTATATGCAGTGCCTTAAATACGTATTGTTTGAAATGGAAAATACACCTAAGGAAAAAAAATCTACTGTAACTTAATTTCTTATATGAATTTTTCATGGAAGAAAAAAAAATCCTTACTCAGGACTCCGGAAATCTGAAACGTGCAGCAGCAAATCTGTTTTTCAGTAGATCACAAAAACAGACTCTGTCCTATATGCATTCCCCCAAAACAGATTCATTATGGTGTGTTGTCACACTCTGCTTCGAGTGGGCATTTGCCATATGGCTTGGCAGTTTAATGGTTTTCTGATACTTGACAAAATGAAGCACAATCATTTTTGCAAGGAGCTTGCATTCCTAGATGGGTCTTTTCCAAATAACAGCTGTGCCTCAAAATTGAGTTACTCAATTTGCAATTTGTGGACACAATACTCAAACATTTACAAGTGAGTAAAACCTCAAGTCACTTGGGCCATTTCCAGGCTTCAGAGTTTATGAAGTTTTTAGCAATGTTATGATCGTGCAGCTGTCAACAAGCTCAAGCCAACATCTCTGGATCACCAGACTCTGCAGGGTGCAGTGATGTCCAGCTTATCAGCGTGCCATATGGAGGTGGCCATAAACCCAGGGGGAAGACCATGAGCTTGGGAAGCCTCACCCCAAAACCCACAGACTCAATCCCTATCCCTTTCTCTCCACTCCTGATCACATTTGTGGAGATGATCTAAATCTACAGCTCTTGGGTTGGTTTTGCTTGTGGGTCCCTACATGTGCACAAATGTCCACTTGACAGCAGCCTGGTAACAAGCTAGACAGATATGGAAGCAAAACCAGTACATGCAAGTACTTAGTGATGCTGAGTGACCATACTATCGGCCAAAAGCACCCAGGCAGGCTGCATTGATAAACAATCCCAGAATCTCAGTGGTTTACGACAATAAGATTTGATTTCATGTTCATATTTCATATCTTTCCCATGGTAGTTAGAAGCTCTGCTCTGTGTCATTTTTGCTCCTCAACTCAACTAAAAAGAATAGATTAACCACTACCTAAATTACAATCCGTCACTGTAGCAAAGAAAAAGAGAGCTCTAGGAGGTCCCTTGATAGCAATTTTGCACTTGCTCCCAAATTGGCACATGTCACTTCCACAGACTCCACCCTCCTAATACAGTGAGCGAGAAAGTACAGCCCAACTCTGTGCGAAGGCAGCCGGCCAGAAACATTTGGTGAAGAGCTGTGGTTACCCACGTGAGTTTACCAACCGTCCTGAGCCTCAGCAGTCCACAGGCGAAACAGAGATAATCACATAAGCCTCCAAGAATTGTCAACAAGGTAACTGGAACTGATCCACAAAGAGCACTCTGGAGCTGACTCATGGGAGGTTCTTCCTTTCTTTTCCCTGTGTTCAACACATAAGTCACTGTCTTGCATCCCTGCCTGACTGTCTCTACTCCTTTTCTGAAAAAAAAAATCATTCTTCTATTCATTCATGATTAAAACTGACCAGTGAGTTATCATATCTCCTCACTCCTCCTTCGTACACATCATCCTCAATACCATCAGCCTCCAAGGGTAGTCAATATTCCCGAGATAAGGTGGTCACTTTCCAAACCTAACGAGAACCCTCTAGTGTAGGATTCCACTGCCTTATTATATCATTATTTTTTCAAATAAGAAAAATGAAGTCTGGCTATCTTAGTCTCCCTCCTTACCAAAGGCAAAGCACTAAGAGAGCAGGGACAGTTATCAGAAGACCATCTCACAGAATAAAGGAAGACCTGATGTAAGACCTCAGGGGGTACCAGAGGAGATGAGTGCTGTGGTCCCAATGTGGACAGGGTTCCGTGGCACAGACATGGTCACCAGAGTCCTCACCAGTGTACAATACTGTTTCCAGAAAGGGGCAGTTAATGTGGGCTGGGAACCTCCAACATGGCCCAGTGAAGACTCCCATACTTGCTTAGGCAAGAGAAACTCTGGAATCACTTCCTTGCCTCCAAATTGGCTTGACTCCAATCTAACCTCCATAGACTAAGCAGATTAACTAGTCTTAACACTTAGGCTCAACCTGTCAAACTAATATGACAGATTTGAAGGTTTCCTGAAGCACTGTGCAAAATGTGGGCATTCAGGCCGACCTGGTAATAAATCTTGCTCTCACTGGGCTTTATATACGAGGCCATGTCCTTCGTCTGGCATCAGGACTTTGGAGACTCTGCCCCTGCTCTGCTTCTGTCTCCCTATTACCTCTGACTGCCTACTTGGGTTCCATAGCCTCTTCCATGCCACCTCTCCTGCGGAGCTTCCTTGGGTGGCTTCCTTGGAAGCTGGTGCTCCCTCCTTGGACCTCATACATGACACACTCACTGTTCCAGACTGCTGAGTATGCCGTGGGCATGGAGCCCATGGAGTCTACTGCAGCATGGAGGGAATATTCACTTGGAGGGACAAGGTTTAAGCGCAAAGTAGATCAAAATGGGAGCCAGGGAGCAGCAGTAACTTCACACCAGGGTCGAGGCTAACGCAGGTAGAAACAGCTGAAGAAACGCCCCCAAATTAAAACAGAGCCTCTGGCTCATCTATCCCCCACCCTCCCATTCTTGCCTTCGGTCCTGGGCATGTCCTGGTCTGCCCAGTGTATTAATCCCTTGACAGTTTCGGCCTCCCAGTTAGGATGTCAGCTTTTTTCTAAATTTAAAATATCCTCTCATCCCACAGATTGGGTCACTGATTTGGGTGGGCTCCATGCCAGGATCTTGATTTCTGATTCCCAATTTGGAGGCATCAGTTGACTTTGTTTGTTTCTCTGTCCTCCTCTGGCCCCTGCTCAGGGCTTTGTGCACAGGGGCTCTGCTCCAGACCAGCAGTGGGCAATGTGCCACATTTCGTGTTGGAAAACAGTCCTACGCTATCTATAGCCCTGTGGCTTCCCTTTGTGGACAAAATGCAGAAACAGCTGTCCGCTCACTATGGCCATTCTAGTGCTCAAACCACAAGCCTGCCTGCTAATGGGGCTCTTCCCTCTCCCTACTCTCAAGAGCCTGTCAGTACTACCTCTGCAATATCTTCACTCTCCATCTCTCTGTCAAACACCACAGTCCTTGGATTGGGGCTCGTTATTTCTCAATTGGGCCTGAATCTTCTCTTGACCTATCTCCTATCTCCAGTCTCACCTCCCCTAGTCCATCCTCCCCACTGCTGCTCCTGGGAGCTTTACGTATGAATATCTGGCTCCATGTTTAAGCTGCTTCCTCCCCTTTTGCATTGTGGATATGTTAAAATTCCCCAGAATAACATCCACAGCCCCTTATAATCTCAGTGCCTGGTTCCTTGGCCTCTTAACTCTTAAACGCCATCCACATGTCTGCTCTACCACTTTCCAGGCTGTTCTGAGCACTGTGGTCACTTTCATCCAATTATGCCTGGCTAATGGCTGCAACACTAAGGGTCTTCTTCCTCCAGGAAGCTTTCAGGATCTGTCTCTCCCAAGGTGAGCTGGGAAGATTCTGACAGAGGGAAAAACTGCTGAGGAAAATAGGGTGACAGCCGTCCCTTCTGTCCTACCATCAAACTTGTTTCTATAATTTAGTCACATCACCTTAGACTGAATTTTAGTAACAGCCTTATAATGGAATGTAAAAATTTTAACAAAGATCACTTGTTTTAGCTTGCTTGCTCAATTACTTACCCCCAAAAGAAAATAAGCTTTCCTTTTCATCAAGTTCCCCAAAGGCTCAGGAGGACACCAGGGGGACCCTGAACCATGAGGAAGGTGGAAACATGGCCGGGCTTTGCAGGAAGACAGAAGAGACTGGTGTGTCACGGTGAATCACAGCAGAGGAGGACAAGGGCAAGAGACTGGAGGCTCAGGGGTAGGTGTTTGCTTGAAAATTTCACTGCTCACAACATAAGCAAGTTCAGAGCCATGCTTGCCAATTGCATGTAATCTAATTTCCTCTAGATATGATAAGCCAAGCAGCCCATCTTCTCTTCTTTATTGAGCTATTAACAGACTGCCATTGTGATGTGCAAATTTGGGCAGTGATCTATGAAGTCAGAGCAGACCTGAGCCAGGTTTGGAACTATGGTTAAAGTTTTTAGCTGAGTTCATCTAATATAGTATGTATAATATGTATGTATTAATAGTATGTATAACTGCTATCGCATAGGTTGGCAATTAGGTCAAGATGGTGGGCTATTCACAGTAACAACTCTAGTCTCTATAGTCTTAAATGGAAAAACTTTAGTTTTTTTACTCAGTTACTGCTTTAGAATCCACTAGTAAGTCAGGCAAAACATGCTTTGTCCATGTCCCCCTAAAGCCTGTGCATGGGCTGAGTTTCTCATGAACACAAGGATATGCTCACTTGTGACAGTCATGGGGCATTTCCTCCCGCTTTGAACTGAAGTGAACTGTGCTTGTACTTGGGGGACCTCTGGGATGGAAATCTGACATTCATAAGCTGAACTAGGTGAAGATAAACTAAGACACCTGAGTATTCTGTCTCCTTCCACATTATTGAGAGGATACGGCTTTATTTTGTGCAGTTGGGAAGTAGGAGTCACATGCACTAATCCATCAAGACATCTCTGTCTGTGACAGATTCCATCTTTCCCAACAAAAACAACCTTAATGACGCCACTCTTTGTCTGAAGCATCCTGCCCTGCACAGCACAGAATTAGGAAGTGAGTTTTTCAGCTGATTTGTTCCTGGGATGGACTGGTCTAAGAAGCCCAATACACGCCTCATCAAGTTATACACAACATAACCCTCTACCCTGTACCAGGTTCCCTCCCACAAAGTGAAAATCTGACTTCCTTTTTGTGTGTGTTATAGTTTGGTTCTAAAATAGCCTTCAAAAATCTCAAGTGTTCAGAGATGGATTTGGGGGAAGGTGATGGGATCATGAGGACTCTGATTTAATTAGTTGATTAATTCATTCAAAAAATCATATTTGATGGCATTTTCAGGAGGTAATGGAACCTTAGAGGGGCTGGAACCTAACTTAAGGAAGGAGTTAGTTTCAAGAGTCTGTCTCCTTAGGGACTGTATCTTGTCCTCAAAAACCTTCTCTCTGGCTCTTTCTCTTCCTGCTTCCTGACTACCATGAGGTAAGCAGGTAGGTTTCCTTCACCACACCCTTCCACCATGATGTTTTTGTCTTGCCACAAGCTTAAAGCAATGGAGCCAGCTGAGGGTGAACGGAAATGTCTGGGATTGTGAGACAAAGCAAACTTTTCTTCCTTAAGTAGTTGTTCTCAGTATTTTGTGAGAGAAAGCTGCGTAAGGCAGTGGGTGACTCTGAAAATCAGCAAAATGGTTAATTTGCTTCTGTGATTTCAAAACAATAATGTATCTGCAACACCTTGGCTGATGGTCTCTTTGCAAGGCCATTGTGACAAACAATAATGTCTTAGTGTGCAGGACACTTGGAACAGAGAAACTGCCAGAGGTTCAGGGAAGGATCAGCCTGCCCAGGACAAAAGGTACGTCCTAAGCTTCATTCATGGACAGTGGGGTACAGCTAGATTCCAGTCAGGCAAAAGAATGACAGAGTACTCTGTGCCCAGAGATTGAGGTTAAGCCCAAGGGAAATATCTAGAGGTACTGACTCTAAAATTAAGACTGTGAATCTTCATCTCATAGGCATCTAACTCATGTGAATTCACGTGCATATGCTGGTTTTATTAAATCAATACAATTATAACAAGTATAAAATAAAATGTAGGCTGAAAAATTACTTAAGTGCACTGTCTTCTATAAGCAGATATTACAGTATAAACTGAACAAAAAGAATCTGCTGATTTTTCCTTCAGCACAGGGGCCTTCTTTTTCCTGGCTAGCAACCCCTGATTTTGTTCATGTTCAGGGACAAGGAATACAGACAGGAACCACAGTGCTGTACCCACCCTAAGGTCCCATTCCTTCAGCCAGTGATTGATCAGATGTGGGCATGCGACCTATGTCTGGCCAATGAGATGAAAAGGAAGTAACTGGAGGATAAACTTCCCTGGGTGATGAAAACAATGATAAGAATGGCCTTTTCTGCCTTTTCTTGCCTGTCCTGCCCTGGAAAAGTATGGTGTAGGAGGTGGGGCTGCCCTAGCCTTTCTATTCCATGAAGGGAAGGTCCATAGAAACATATTGATTGTGTAACACCTCTGTACATTATTATTATATGAATTACTAAAATACATTCACTCATGAGGCTATGACTGTCAGATACTTGATGACTTGTAGCCCGAAGTACCCATGATAGACCTCAAGACACCTCAGTTCTTGCCTTTGCACATAGCAGGTGTACTATTGTGGGTCAACTACAACTCCAGTATGTAAATAAGGGCACTTCCTGTGTGATGTGGCCCCTGGAGTCAAGGCAGTGAGCTTATCTGGAATGTAACTGACAGGACACCTTTTGGTACCCTGGAGGTGGACATGGTATGCTGAACCTTCCCAGGCACTTTACTGGGAATTTTCCAAGAATTATTTTAACTGAACATTTTTTATATGTTTGTTTGTTTGTTTGTTTTTTGACACTGTGACCTTAGCACTAACCTTGGAGAAAGCTTTTTCTTGAGTCTCTTAGCAAACTTCTCTTAACTGCATTCCATGTTCCCCAAGTACCATAGGGGCCTTGCTGAGAGCAGCTCTGTATGTTGGAGAATGGTCTTCAGCCTGATTGTTCCCTGTGGAACAATCCAGCTCTCCACCAGGATTGGGGGCAGCCTTGCTTTCCCTCCTAGTGCTGGCTCTGCCCCTATTTGCTTTATGGCATGACAAAGCCCAATAGCTTGAAAAACTCTGTATTCTGCACCTCCAATGCCTCTGCTCCTACTGAGCTTCTGCTATGAACCCCAGAGACCACCTGAATGGTGGAGCCATTTCTACCTGATAAACATTGTTTCTTCAGTTCCTACTATACATCAGACTGTCCATAAAAGGTCTCTTCCACTCAAAAGGAATAACTAAATAACTGACTGAAAAGTGGGCAAAGGATTTGAATAGGCATTTGTTCAATAGCCAATAAGCCATTAAAAAGGCTCAAATTATTAATAGTTAAGGAAATGCAACTCAAAACCACAACAAGACATTGCCCTTTTATCCATTAGAATGACTATCCCCCAAAATAGAAAATCAGTGTCACGAGGATGTGGTGAAACAGGAACCCTTGTGCACTGTTGGTAGAAACACACAATGGTGCAGCTGCTATGGAGAACAGTATAGTGGCTCCTCAAAGATAAAATATAACATTATTCTGTGATCCAGAAATTTCTTCTCTGAGTATATACCCAAAAGGACTGAAAATGACAAAAGAAACAGGTATTTGTGTGCCCATATTCATGGTAGCATTAATCACAAGAAACAGAAGGTGGATGAATTCTAACTGACCGTCAATGGATGGATGGAAAAACAAAATATGCACTGTACACACTCACACTTGGGGTGATTAAAAAGTGAACGTTTAAATTAAAAAAGTGTGTTATACTAAAAGATGCATTGCCATTAATTACCCTCAAAATACTCTCTATTGGTTGGAACACACTTATCCATCACTCTAGTCACTTTCTGAAGCAGTTCTAGAAGTCTTTCTTCATTTATTTATGAGGTGCAATCAAAAGTATTGTCAACACTGCTGGTAAGTGCTGTCCAACTGGAAGGCAGGCTCGTAAAAACACTACCAAGTGTCTTCTATCTGATTCACTAGATGCAGCACTGCGTGACTGTTGGCTCTTCCCCAAAGTCAAAATGGTCATGAAAGGTAAACACTTGGAGTTGATTGAGGACATCAAGGGATTCACAGCATTGTAACTAAGGACAGTCAGGTGTAAGGACTTCCAGAACTGCTTCAGACAGTGGCAAGAATAACTTTGATATGCATGTTTGAAGGAAGGGAGAACATTTGGGGGAAATTAATGGCAATGTGTATTTTATTGTAATCAATTTTTTAAAACTTTATCAAAGTACTGCAGTTTTCAGTGTCACCGTGTGTGTGTGTGTGTATACATATACACATAAATATGTATACAGATAATGGAATATTATTTTGTCTTAAAAAGGAAGGGAATTCAGACACTACAAATAGATGAACCTTGAGAATATTATACCAAGTGAAATAAGGCAGCCTCAAAAGGACAAATATTGCATGATTCCACAAAGACTACAAGGTACCTATAAAAGTCATTTTCATAGAGACAGTAAGTAAGGTGTGGTATCAGGCATGGGGGGAAGGGAAATAGGCAGTTATTGTTTAATGGGTACACAATTTTAGTTTCATCATACAAAGCACATTCTGGAATGGTAGATGCACAACAATGTTAATGTCAATGTAGTTAACTATTGAACAGCACACTAGAAAATGGTTGAGATGGCAAACTTTATGTGTATTTTTCCATAATTAAACATTTAAAATAAAATCCCTTCTTTGTTAAGCTTTCACTGATGCATGCTCCATTTCTCTGTGATTACTGTGGCATAGACAATTCTATTTCAAAATAAACCTGATAGAACTGAAAAGCACTGCTTTGGTTCCTCATTTTCTATTCTGTTAGGATTAGCACGGTTCCTAAAGTCAGTTCTATTTAGGGCATTTCAATGAGTGTGCAAATAAATCTCTCTTTACCTTATAGCAAATTTGAGCTCTTCAACCAAAATCAACCAAGTTGATAAAACACTTGGTCTAAAGTATGACAACAAGAGCCCTGAAAATGAAGAAGAGATTTCAGAGACTTTCAGGAAACAAGCAAAAGTTAGTTCACAGACATGAGAATGAAACTAAGTCTCACACCTGACCTATCATTTGGAACATTAGATGCAAAAGGCAATGAGCATGCCTATATACTTCTGAGAGAAAAAGTCTAAGTCTAGAATTCTCCATCTGGCTAGATATTAAGTAGGAGGGCAAAATAAGCCTTTTTTCTTTTAGATATGAAAGGACTCAAAGTGTACCTCCCAGGTACCCTTTCTTCTTCTTCATATGACTTTTGCATTGCTGGGGAATCAAATCCAGAGTTTGGTACAAGCCAGGCAAGCACTCCACCACTGAGCAATATCCTTGGCCCCTTTCGGGTACTCTTTCCTAGCAAATTCCAGCAAAACAAGGATGTGTTCCAGCAAAACAAAGGAGGAAAAACCAAATAAAGATCAGACATCCAACCCAGGAGGAGGGCAAAATTGGAATAAGAGTTGTACAGGCTGGAGAGCAAAACCCAAGTTAGAGCATGAAAATGTGAGCTCTAAGAAAGTAGGTGAGTGCTGCACAGGGTGGGTGAATGACAACAACCACAAGAGATTCAAGTAAAACAAAACAACCCTGTACATAAACAATATGAGCTAAATGTTACATACATTAAAACATGACATAGTTTTAAGCCTTTAATGGAATATAAGAAAATTCATTTGACCCCAATATTAAAAATTTTCCTTCATGTGATCCAGGACTACTTGACCTATGCATGAACATATGTGAGGTCATAGGGATCTAAATCCTGCTTAATGGTGTTCAATATTTAGAATCGATCTGGTGAAAATATGCAAAGGCTTTACTGTGATGTCAGAAATTGGCAATGTAAGAATACAGCTACTGGGAGAGAAGCAGGGGGAGCAAGGATGACAGGAAGAATTACTCAGATTTTCCTCCTGTCACAGGGAGGGTCTAGATCAGTGGTGGAGAATCTCGCAGAGCTTTCAGTGATGCAAACATCCCACTGCAGCACGCATACCGTAGGTTCAGCACCACAGGCCTTGACACTGATTAAAGGTGATGGATGAGAAATAGAGATCTGGAAAAAATAGTGCTTAAACAAGATGATCCCTAAACTTCTTTTTCACAACATGAAACTGAAAGATAGCTCACAGCTACTGCTACCAGCTCTGATATCATTAATATCTCAGGATCTCTCTAGACTTAAAAAAAATTCTATCTTTCTTAGACCATGCCTTCCAGACTGTCTTCCATGAAGAAGACCCCATGGCCAGAGAGGATTGTTGCATGCAGCTCTACACATCAGATCTATGCTCCAAGAACTATGCTCTATAGTTTTCTTCTAGCCCTGTTTGACAATTTCTGCTTATATCTCATGGCCAGTACACAGTGACAAGGATAAGTATCACAAAAAATATTCAGAAGTGTATTTTTCAAAGATAGAATACTGCTGCTATAAAGAAAACTGGGTTTGTTTTAATAAGAAAGAACAGGAAGATGGTAATAGGTAAACAACTTGCAATCTGTGACTCCAGAGACAGAAGTATATTACCTAAAGTAAAAAGGTGACATATAAAAGACTAAAATTATAATGGAAACATCAAAAATGAAAGGAAGGAGGGTACAGAGTATAAATGAGTGAAACCTTTATCTCTCATAAGAAAACTCAGTGGCATAAAATTTAAAGTTGTACATTTAACTCCCCAAAATAATTAAAAGATTCAAGAAGCTGAAGGAATTTGCCTTTGGCAAGGGGAGGGAGGTTTTGGGGTGGAGCCATAATTTTTCATGAAAACCTGTTTTGTTTTACTTGATTAAAAAAGAAACCATGTATATATGTTACTTTGATTAAAAATATCAGTGTTTATTTTATTCAAAAGTGAAGCATCACTGTATTTTCTATATCCCTGGAAATCTGCTTCTATGGTAGACAATGTGGTATGTTTTTTAATATTGGTCACTGGCTTAGAAAGTGACAAAAATAGCCACATTTGGGGCTTGTTTTATTTCACTTCTACAATCAATTTGTGACCTGTAAATCTGATCCCTTCATATGCAAAATTCTTCATAAGCAGATACACATCACAGTACATGCATCACATGCATTCTTCATATGCAGATACACATCTTCATAAGCAGTACATGCATCACTCCTGGTTCAGGCACAGCAAATCTGCCTGTGCACTGCCCTGTCTGAAATGAGGTAGCCAGCATCTCCCCCATTCACTTCCCTGGGCCACTGCTGTCTGCTGGGGACCTCTCTGCAGGGGAGTATGTTCTCCGCCTGATGGGTCTGCACTCTCACAGCCTGGTCCTAACGTCTCCATAATATATTAGCAAGCAGTGGCCAAAGGGAGTTCTGCTGAAATAGGCAGTAGTTTGGGCCATTTTGGACTAAATCCTAGAATGCACACAATAATGCTGAATGATGCAGTTTATTTTATGAGCACACAGGTCTACTGTGAAATCAGGAAATGGAAGTAGAAGACATTAGCATTCATGTGCCAGGGCAGGGCCAAGTCAAAAGCTGTAAAGGGCCTTTCACAGTGAAGCCAGGAGCCTGAAGGAGCAGGCCAGGTAAATGTGTGTTCACAAGCCTCTCTTTGTATTGGATGCTATGCTGGTAGTATTGCTCAGAACTCTC
This sequence comes from Hydrochoerus hydrochaeris, assembly GCA_004027455.1. Lineage (NCBI taxonomy): Eukaryota > Metazoa > Chordata > Mammalia > Rodentia > Hydrochaeridae > Hydrochoerus > Hydrochoerus hydrochaeris. The sequence goes on along the minus strand of PVLA01002776.1, from coordinate 211,723 downwards.
CATTGCTTTCACAACAATGAAACATCTGTGCCCAGCTGAGCAGATTTTAAAATGTTTAGGTGTGGTTTGAGTTGCAGGAAGAAAAGGGGAAATACAGATGGAGCAGACAGGTTCCCAATTTCTTCCTGGCTAGGGCATATAAACTCACACAGCTAAATGCTCCCAGGTTAAAAAGAAATGACAGGCACATTTGTACTTTAATGTGCTGCAGTTCTGCCTGTAGTGCATGCCATGCAATCTCTGGTTTGAGGTACTTGTCAGTCAGAGAGTTTCTATCTGACCTTGACTCTGTCACCCCACCTTTGAAGCCAATTTTTCAAAACACAAAAGAAAATAACTCCCTTTTCCTTTTGAATGAAAATACTCTTTCCAAAGAGTTCAGAGAAAATACCATATCAGCAGAAAGTTAAAATATACTGGAAAATGGATCCAAAAACCTTATCACAGTAGGCTGAACAATATACCCCAAAAGTTATCAAGTCTTAATCCCTAGAACACATAAGTATTACTTTACTTGGAGAAAAGTCCTTTATGTTTGTGATTAAGTCAGAGATCTTGAGGTGGGGTGCTAAATACAATTACACGTATCCTTACATGGGAAGGCAAAAGGAGATTTGACATATACAAAGAGAATGCTGTGAGAGAAAAATGTGGATACTGTGCAGGAAAGAGTGCAGTGATGTGGCTGCAAGCCAAGGAATGCCTGCAGCCACCAGAAGGTGGAACAGGCAAAGAACAAATTCTCCCTAGAGCAGTGATGGCAAGCATTTTAGAGCTTTCAATGATAATAAACAGCATGCAAGCCTTAGGTTCACCACCACTTCCCTAGAGCTTCCAAAGGGAATGTGGCCTTGCTGACACTTTGCTTTTAGCTTGTGGGAACTGAGTTTCACTTCTGACCTCCAGACCTGTGAGAAAGTCTATTGTTTTAAACTATAAAGTATTCTTTGCAGCAACTATAGAAAATTGATACAGTGACAGAAGTATTGGAAGTGTTTTAATTTATACAAAAGCTATCCAAAACACAGGTTTTTTTTATGGTAATTGCCAAAATTTAACTTCATGCCTCAAGCATGAAGATTTAAGAGGGCCAAATGCTAACACAAGTAAGGAAAAGTAGCAAGCTCTCACCCTAGGCAATGACCCTTCCTAAAGCAGGAGGCTGAGGGCATGTTTTTTTTTTCCTTTTATCATTTAAAAAAAATTTAAAAAGTGAAAGCAAAACAAAACTTGTTCAGTTCTTAAAGCTAACATCTGAACAGATAAGCGTGCAAAGGCTAGAGGAGAGAAAGAATTTTAGAAGCTAACTTCATAGTTGAGTTACTTCTGTATAGGTGTATGTACATGCATGCATGCACACATACATATATATGTGTGTGTAGCAGAGCTTCAAACAAATGCAGCATAATTATTAATAAACACAGCCAGATGTCTACCAACGTATGTTACCAGGCTATTTTCCATAGGCTTATGGTCACTTACAAAAAATTAGAGATTCAAATGTCTACAAACAGAAGAATGGTTAAATTTCATGTAACACTATTAAAACAGCTGTTAAAAACAGTAACATAATGCTACAGGTACTTATGGGACAGGTTATTAATGAGTAAATAGTAGGGGAAGGAATGCAAGCAGCATATAGTATTACGGTATTATCGCATATTATTAAAGCAAAGCAATCTAAATTACTGTAATATACAGAAACAACATACAGTGCATGTATACCTATATGCATTTATAAATTCACCAAATGAGTGCACATCTGACAGTGAGTCATTAAAGAAGGAGCAGGGCTACTGTAAGGAGACTGCAGGGGAATGAGTAGACTTGGGCTTTATCCGTATTATTTTTTATACTAATGACATTTTTCCCTAAGCATGTACAGTAGTTCCTCCTTATTCGGTGTTTTTCATTCTTATATCAGCTACCTACAGTCAACCTTGGTCTGAAAATATTAAGTGGAAAATTATAGAAATAAACAATTTATAACTTGTAAATCTCATATTGTTCTGAGTAGCATGATGAAAGCTTGTGTAATCCTGCTCCATTGCTGCCCAGGACATCACTTGTCTTGTGTCCAGTATATACACACGGTACCTGCTATTTGCTTGTTAGTCACTTAGTAGCCATTTTGGCTATCATACTGATTATGGTACTGCGTTGCCTGAATTCAACCTTTATTTTACCTAATAATGGCTCTAAAGTGCAAGAGCAGAGATGCTAGCAATTCACCTATGCTAACAAGAAGCTCAAAAGTACTTTCTTTAAGTAAAAGATGGAAAGAATTTTTGTTCTCAAGGATAGAACAAAAATTCTAAGATGCGGTCGCTAAAATATACGGTAAGAACAAATCCTCTCTGTGAACGTGAAGAAAGAAAAAAAGTTCATGCTAGTTTTGATGTCTCACCTCAAGCTGCAGAAGTTACAGCCACAGTATGTGACAAGTGCTTGGTTAAGGCAGAAGAGGTGTTCAATTATAGGAATTGGCCTGCTGTACGGATTCAGGAACCCACCAGGGGGCTTGGAGCACATCCCCAGTGGGAAATAAGAGCTACTCTACTCTTTCTGTAGTTTTAAGAAACAAATAGATGCAAATGCAACAAAAACACACTGAGAGTGCACAGGGATCCCCCTGGAAGCTGTCCAGGCAGGGGTCTATGACAGAGGGGCTTGAGATTGCCAGTGGCTTCTTAAGGTCTCCTGCAGCCCATCAGGTGCCCAAAAGTTGAGACCAAAATCCTGGTGTTTTGAACTAAACTTTCTGGTGTCGTCACTGTGTTTTTCAAAGACAGTGATTGAAGTTTCAAACCAGTATAACTTTCGTCTCCTCCAAAGGGAAGTGAGCAAAGGCATTATTCACTGGCTCAGTGGCTCCACACCGAAGTAAAGGAGAATCTGGCTTCTTCCTGAGAAATTCTATAGGAGGATGCTCCTAACATTTGTTTTATAACCTCAGAAGGGGGGCTTTGTGGGTTTCTCATTGATGAGCAAAAAGTTCTTGAAGCATTTCCTACTTTGCTTTGTCCCTGTGCCTGTGAGCTGCTGGCCATGAAGGAGGTCATGATTTCTCTGCAAAGGATTCGTTTAGCCTCATACCTCAGAGTATACCTGGAAGTACGCTGGGCCCCACTGGATCAAACAGCCCCTATTACAGACTATTTGAAATAGTCTGTCAATTAAGAACATCAGACCCATCAACTCTACATCAAAAAGGCATTAACAACACTGCTGGAGGAAACACATACTGATGATTCAGCGCATTCAGTTCAGGAGCAGCAAAGAAATGAATGAGAGGATCTCAAGACCCCAACACAGAGATGCAATTTCTGGACAAGAAACTGAGTCCAGTTTCCTTTCAGATAAAAGAAAACAAGGACAAAAGTCACTAAGACACATGGTACAGGAGGAAAACAGTACTTTGAAGGTGAAAGTGTCCACAAACTCTGCTTAAGTGATGGCTATTTGTGAAAGGAACCCCTCCCTGCCTTTTCTTCCCTGTAACGTGAAGTGTTTATTTCTCAAGGTAGACTTCTCCAAGATTTGCCAAGACTCTTTAAAAAGTCATGACATTTTATGCTTCCTTATTACAAATTTCAGGGAAGCTTTGTACCTTCTATATTTTAAAAAGAAATCATCAGGAAAACACAAAAATTGGGAGCTGGAGTTTTCTTTAAGCAGAGAAAATGCTCTAATCTAGAAGGCTTAGATAATTTGTTAATCAAAATATATAGCCATGATCCTTCCAATGGCAGAATGTTAACATCTGGTCCAGCCCACCTATTTTAAACTTCAAGAAACTGAGAACCTGAGAGGTAAGGTTGCTTGGCTTGAGGTTTCATGGTTTGTAAATCACAGAGATAGAGTCAGAACTAACTCTGAGTTAAAACTCCCAGCTCAGGACCAGCGAGACTACCTTACAAGGCAAGCCTGTTGGTCTTAGGGATGCCTGGGTTTAATCTAAGGGCTGCATCATTCCATAGAGCCCTGTCCAGGTCCTGTGAGACTAATGATTAGGAACAAATGTGGAAGATGCACAAGATGCTTCGTTTTTGTGTAGGGAATAAATTCAGAGAAATATAAGACTGAAAAGGACCCTGAGCAATTCTCTGCTCCATTTCCCTTCCTTGAGGCAGAAGTTGCTGGCATCACTCCCAGGGAGAACTATCTATCTTATTTCTAAAACCCTTCCCGGAGAATTTCACAACTTCTCTTACAAAAGGGAACCGCTGATTTCCCTTCAACAGTGGGATCCAAAACAGCCAGACAGAGCTACCATAGTTTTTTTCAAATTAAAAATAAATCCCCTTCACTTTGATACCTCCAGAATCATTATTTTTAATGATTTTCTGGTTTAAGCGAACATGAACCTTTCTACTATAAATGGAGAACATTTTGGAAACTAAGAAGAGCATAGAGTTGTGATGAAACCTTAACTATGATTTTCGTAGAAAGTGGTACTTGAGAACTGTGACAGAAAGTATAAAAGACACCTGCAAAATACAAAACATCTGAATCATGAAAACTCATGCGTTAGAAATAGAATGAATACTACCCATCATATGGTTTTCACTTTAAGTTTCATAAGACATTCCTGCTTTTCAGAGTAGTTTCTGTTTTTTTTTTTTTTTTAGGTTTTAGATCAAGACAGTATATTTTCCAATCTGAGGGGAAAAATAAAATAAAAACAAGATAGATTAAAAACTCCACTGATGAGCCCACACATATACATGCCAAAGTAACTCAGAAGCCAGAGGTTGCTCTGAGCTGGGGAAGTCTGCATAACACCCGTGATATTAAGAGAGCGGAAGGTAATAACATTCAGCGCTTTATCTGCAGGTGATTCCACTGACCCACTGCCAAGGGCTTTGAACTGCTTTTCCATCAGAAATGAGATTCCAGGCTCCTAAAATTCACAGATGCATCCCAAAGGCGGTCGTTGGAACTAAGGTGCCTAGGCTGTGTGTGGCTGAGGGCAGCATAAACTCCCAGGGTCCTGGCTTTAGGATCCCTAGGCTCTGAACAAGGTGCTAATGGTCTTCCTTAACTTCTTCCCATCCCATCTCCCATGGTCTAAGCTTCTCCTGCAAGTAACACAGCATCCCTGTTCCGGCTACTTCTTCCCTTTTCTTCTGTTGCAAACCAAGCCTTCTCTGAGTTCCTACCACTACTCAGCACAGGAAGACCACCTCCCTGGGGACCCACACCTGCCTTTCTCACAAAGATTTGTCATCCCTCTGTGTTCAGCCCTCATTGCTCTATTTAGCTTCAAGGTAGTGGGAACGTTCTAGCTCCTTGCCACCAGGCTGATAGCAATTCTGGCAGGAAGATTCTTGACCTTAGGTCCAGTCTGAGCCAGCCAGTGACCAGGCCAGTTGTAGGTTCCATGGAGACTCAGCATTTCGCTGCCCAGTGGCAGCCTGGGCTATTGGAAGAGCCACTGTAGATAACATTCCTAGTCCAGTGAGGTGAACATCAGCATACCCATGTGTGAGGGGACCTAGAAATGAGACTGAGTGGTGCTGGGCAGATGAGCTGAACAAAACTGTAGAATTAGCATGTGAACTGGGTAATGCTGTTATCTACCAATTAGGTCCAAGGAAACTGAGACTCAGAAGTGAACTACTTTGCTCAAGGCTACTTGGCAAGGAGGGGTGAGCTGGTGGCTGACCCCACCCGGCCAGGTTCCCCAGGTCTTTCGGCTGGGTGGGGCCGTCCTGCCTCCCTCCTGGGACCTGGTGTGAATGAGGCCACCTGTAGGTGGCAGCAGCCCTTCTCAGCTCTGAATAGGCCCAGGGGCTCACTGGGAAACACCCTGCACTGACTTTTGGATTTGAACTCAGCACCAAGTCTAAAAGGATTGCAAAACTCTCTAAACCAAATTAAATCATTTTTAATTTTGAAAGTAAAAGTGAACAGATGCCCTGCCTAGGAGAAGGGATCAAGGTTCAGTAAGTCACCACCCCTTGCTTCCTTGGAGAGAGGCTAGAATAACTGTAAAAGCAAAGGCAGCTCTGCTTCTCAGAGAGCAGATGGCTTTCAAAAGCAAACGCAACCAAAGAAAAACTAGAGCTCTGTGTGCTGCACCAGAGGTGCACATTCACTTGAGAGAAGATTAAAAAGGTACAAAATGAGGCTCATGAAAAGTATCTTATCCCATTTAATAGAAGCAATGGAGTCCAAATGTTAAGGGATAGAAAAAGGAGGGGAGATGCCAGAAGTTCAAGGGGTCAAAGCTTCACAAATGTCACCTCGTTGGTGTTATTCTGCCATTTCCTGTATTGACTCTATCTCATAACAATATTTGTTTGGATTAAATAGACCCTAAGAGGCCATCCTACAAATAAAATAGGACTCACAGGAGCTTTAAAAACACACACATACAACTCAAGTGGAAAAAAACCTCATACCTCTCGATGTGTTATGGAATAAGGAAAAAGGTGGTATTGTTAAAAACCTAACAATTAAAAAAAACTGCCCTCCTCAAAAATAACAGAAATCAGAATTTATAAAATGCTTTTATGAGAAGACATTGTTATTTTCTGTGCAATCAACACATATAATTTATCAGCAGGTTCTTGGCTATCATTTTTCTAAGTCAAAGTCCTGCTAGCAATAAGACAATCTGCATTTTAAACCACAAAACCCATTACCATTTGTGTGCACGTCCTCTGAGAGTCCTCCTTTTGGTCTGATGTTTCCCTCAGTTCCCTTCCTTGCCTCCATTTCCTAAGGCAGGTTTCTGGCCCCTCTGCCCCAGCCCTAGGACCTTGGTCACCTCTCATTGCCACCTCCTGAACACCAACCTGCCACAATGCACTGTTTCTCCAAGATAGCCTTTCATCTCACACCATCATCCATGCCAATGGCACCCTGAAGTGGGTACCCTGGGCTTCACTGCCCTCACAGCATCTAAACACCTCTGAATTTGGCCTTCCTCCTGTTCGGGGACAAGACACATTCTTATTTATATTTCTGGCCTATAACTTGGTATTCAGAAGGTGCTTCACGAACGCTTGCTAAACAAATGATGCGAGCGTCTTGGACCCCTTTCCTCGACACACATGGCCTTGAGCCACTTTGCTTCCCTCCTGTCCTTGGAGTTCCCGTTCTACCTGGAATGCCCCCGCTTCCTATGTGTACCTAAACAGTCTCCTCCAGTTTCCCATAAATGAACAGAGCCATCACCCAGTCAGTCACTGGGGAGTCAGCGTAGATCTTTTCCTTCCACTGCCATCTGCTTCTCAATTTATCCATCACCAAATCCTGTCCATCCACTTCCTAGCTGTCTCTCTGACCTCCCTTCCCCTTCATCTTGGGTGCAATGCCAGAGCCAGTGCCTTCTTTGAATCTCAGACCCAGGCTTTGGGTGCTGCCCAGTCTTTTACCTCTGACTCCTCTGTCCTCAGGCCAGAGCCCAAGCAAGTTAGCAAGCAAGGTGGACCATGAACTAGCTTTTGACCATCTGCCCTTCAGCCCCATCCAGCAGTGACCAGCTCCCAGTGATAGCCAAGACCCTCTTCCCCAGCAGACCTGGATGAAAGAGCAAAAACAAAAGATTATAGTGGAGAATCATTCAAAATGTCTAAGTGAACCCTGGCTTTAAATTAAAACATATTCGACTAGGTGATTTGATACAGGTCCAAGATTTTGGGAAGAGGGGTTGGAGCTTTCACAAACCCCATCCATCAGCAGCAGTTCTCGCAGTATCTTTTAGATGGAGAAGTTACCTAAAGAAACGTGAGAAGCAGCACGAGGGCAGAATCCACCTGAAGTTTCTGATTGCCTTGCCTCCATCTCCGCTGATCTTTCACAGCCCAGTACCTGCACCAAATAATCTGGGGAAGACAGAGAGGTCTGCTCCCACCTTGAATCTTCCCAAAGCATTCAATTCAGTTCTCAAAAAATTCACTCTTTTCACAACTGTATCAACAAACACAGCTGACACCAACACACTGGGACCAAAGCCTGCCTGGGAGCATCATGTGCATGTGATAGTCAGCGGTGATGGGGCAGAAGGCTCAGCTTCTGATCTGTGTGCCTAGCACAGCACTGGTGCATACCCCGGGCTGAGGAAATGCTGGGTGAATGGACACACACAACTCCCCAGAACCCAATCCTACCCCACCACAGAAACTTCTGCAGGCCCAGGCTCCCTACACATCCCTCTACTTCAACTCACTCACTGCTTAAGTCATGCTATCAGCAACCCATTCTAAATCAGAGTGCAACAGCAGTCCAGATCTGGGTGAAAGGGACTAGAGAAGGTTTCCGATCCAGCCTCACCATTCTTCAGTTCAGCACTCTGCCAGCGGGTTCAGGGATCTGAGCAGGGGTGCCCAGTGCCTGGTGCTCAGCACTTCTCCCACTCCAAGGCGCTGAGGCTTGGCCCTCTGTCTCCAGGAGCTAGCAGAGCAAACAGCATGGGCACCAGGTCAGGACCGCTCTCAAGACAGAAGTGAATCTGGAGGATCTCTACTCACTGTCTGGTGGGAGAGCCCCATCCAGCAGGAGTTGCACCCGATTCCCTTTTTCTTCCCCATGGCCAGAAGCATGAAAGATACCCAACTGAAGAGCCAAGCATCTGGCAATTAATTTATAAATCAAAACAATCAACCCCACACCAGCGACTGGCTGAAATCTAAATGCTGTGCCTCTTAGTCACCTGGTTGCTTGGAACTGATCCAGATGGGCCCGCTATGGAGAGCCAGCTGGATGCTGGGTTATATAAGGGCACAAATAGGATACATTTGCTTTCTGGGCTCGCAACTAATTCATTAATAAGACCAGCTTCCTGAGAGCATTTATATGCTCTTTGTTCCTTGTAATAATAACACAAAAATAAGATGAAAGGCAGCAAACACATTATTGTCTTGGTTATGCTACAGTGATATACAGAATCTTAGGCAAGACCATAATATCTGGGTCAGTTTTGCTTTTGATTTGGAGATGGGCAGCCATCTCCAACCTCATGTCCCAGCCATTGTGCTGCGTCCGGCACAAAGGTGAACATGGACATGGAGAGTCCACGTATCTCAACTGCCTGTGGGATGCATTACAGGATTTATTTTATCAAGGCCCTATGTCATAATGGTGCTTTTTCAAATCAAACTCTGGAACCATTTCAAAGCCCTTGGTTGCCATTAATAATCTTTTCATTCTGCAAACATCAAATAGTATCTACCAGGTGTCAGGCAGTGTGCCAGGAATATGGTGGACAGAAGGGTAAGCCACATTCCTGCTGGGAGCTCACCTTTCTGTGCTAGTGGTGGGTAGAGGGCAGGATGGTCAACTAGTGGTCACAACCCAGGGTGTAAGAAGAGTTGGTATGAATGGAGAGGAATCTGGGTACACAGAGGAAGGCCCTTAGCCCAGGCAGACTGAGAAAGGGGTTCCAGGAAGAAATAACAGATGTTTAGAGTTTTGAGGGATGACTAGGAGTGAGGCAGGTAAAGAAACTGGAAAGAGAATTTGCAAAAGCCTGATAATGCGAGAGGCCCGGAGGCATGCGTAGCCTGTAAGAAGGTCAGTGGAGTAGCTAAGATTCAGTGAGGTTCTGAGCCAGGTAGCCTAGGGCCTTGCATGGCATGTTGAAAGGTGCAGCTTGATCTTGATGGTGGTGGCTGGAGAGCTCCTGCATGGTTTCACACAGGAGGATGATCAGGTCACAGGTGATTATCTGAGGGTCCCCAGAACAGCTAAGCAGCTCTCAGAGTGCCTTCCTTCATTCACTGCTTCCAAGGTAGCAGCAACTTAAAAGCCTCATTAGCAGGCAGGTCTCCAACCAACAACTAAGCCTGCCTTCCCTTCCATAATGCCCTCTCTTTGAGGCCATAGCTACTTTCGATTGCATTCTAATTTCAAGAAGTGATAAACATAGCTCATGTTTCCATTTACAAGTTTTTGATTATCAGCCCAGCATTGTAGCTGCAAATTACCCATTTTTTATTATAATTATTTTTACTTCTCTAGATGAAGGAGAAGAAGCACTTTTAAATTACTAAAGTGCCTGAGCCACAGAGGGAGGGAAAAAGAAAGCATCACTGAGTCTTTGCCCATGGCAATAAAATAGCAAGTGTCTGAAAAATGAAATGCAAGCTGTGGGCTGTGTCAGACTAGACCTTCCAGAGGGACACATTTGCTCACCACAATCCATCTACCTAAAAACTGGTCCAGACTGCAGCAAGCCAGGGAAGAGCTCAGTTGGTGGCAGAACGGCAGCTCCAGGAGCAACTATGTAAAAATTGGGCTGCTTTAGGTGACACGCAAGTCACTTACACTCTTGGGTAGTACCTCTTCCTTCCTCCAGGAAGAATTTTTAAAGATGGGAATGTCACTGATTTAGAGACATGCAAGCAACTGCCATACCTGCTTCTATTATGATGGAAATCTAGCCATGTTAACTGGCATTATGGTCTTTCTAAGGGAAGAAGACTTGGGCAGGCCCTGTCTAGTGACCATGGATGGGGATGGGATTGAGGAGAAGTCTTGGTAGAAGACAGGAGGTAATGAACTCAGGTCACTGACTGAAGAGAAAAAGATTTTGCCTTGCAGAGTTGCAGACCTATTGGCAGCTTAATGTCCCATTCAGTTGGCATATGACACAGACTGACACCACAGCATATGAATGAGAATGCAACTATGTCTTCGGAGGCACAGTTGGTGCAGAAATGCAGCTTGGACCAGCTAATCAGTAATGTTACTGGGGAAATCATCAGGAAATTATGCCACTGTGCCAACTTTCCAGATTCTTCATACTGTCCATGTGCCAGTGTGCTCAGTGCTGAGGACAGAGGTATGGAGGACGCAGTGTTGACTCTCCAGAACTCATTTTAGAGGAAAAGTCAGACACAGAAAAAGCAAGCAATTACTTAAATGTTCAAATACCATCTGTGATAAAAACAAGAAATGGTATCATTGCAGCTGCAGAAATCCCAAACATTGTCTTCACATTTTAAATCTTGATGACAATAATAAATCACAGACATGATGGAATCAATAATGGTAATAATAACAATAGCTAAGAGTTAGCATATTCTGGTAGGCATTTTGTCTATGAACACATATTTTGGCAGAACCTATGCCTGTGTCTACACCGCCCTGTGCACTATCTTTAATCTGTGCAAACACTGTGCAGAGAATTATAATCAGCTTGTTTCTGATGCAACCCTGAAGCTGAAGCCTCATCCAGCGACAGAAATACAGAACCATATAAGTTTCCATGGATCATAAGGGACAGGCCGTTTTGCTGTCCAGTGCCTCTGGAGATGAGGAAACCAACAGGGGCTCTAAAAGAGCCCAGATGCTCCTACCCAAGCTCCAAACTCTTTGCTATTTGGGATAGGCTTATACATTCTTGTAGGAGACAACAGATGTATTCAGCATATTAACCATCCTTCAGACATCAATCAAAAACTCTCCCCTCCAGAGTAAATGGTTCTTCTTATGCATCTCAAGATCCTTACACAAGCAAGAGAGGTAAAATCAGGCTGGCTTTTGCCGTCGCACGGTTCCCAAGTGCTTTTTATCCAGTGGCCAGCCACGGGCCTCACTCAGGGGTGCAGGGGTGTGCTGCAGGGCTGTGTTGAAGATATGAGTCACAGACACCTTGCTCAGGAGCATGGGCTGCCGGGGGCACTATGGAAGTCTGCCATATGAAGGGTAGCTTGTCAGGGGTCTCACAGGGAGAAGTGTTCTGAATGTGCAGTGAGGGTGGGTGACGGAGGAGGACTGCACCGCTGCACTGCTGTGGCAATCGCATCATGCATGGTATATTGTGGGAGTTTGTGGTGCAGCCATGTGTTGTGAGTCTGACATGGGCGCGTGTGGGGTGCGGTGTGCATAGGCTGTGCTGTGGGGGTGTGCTGAGGGCAGGGAAGATCCTGCAGTCCAAGGGTGTTCCTCAGGTCTCCAGTCAGAGGGTGCCATGGGTACTCTCAAGTGCCCCCTACCAGGCCTGAGAAGACCATTCTTGCCCACTGAACCTTCCTGGTTCCCACAACAGTAAGGTCATGCCCAGTATCACAATCCTGAACATTCTCCAGGCAGAGGATAGCCAGTAAGAAATCACATGTGGCATATTTTGGGAGTCCTGGCGGTTGGAGAAACTTAGAAAGCAACTCTCTCTGTGGCAGAGAGCATGAAATACTTGCAGTTCATATCTCATACAGGTTCTGCAGGGCTGTGTTTCCAGGGTTCACTGTCCAAGGAGAACTGCCAGGACCCAGCACAAATAAAGGAAGAAAATGTCTCTTGCATTCTCCCCTGCAGTGGGGCCAATCACAGGGGAGCTCAAACTCCCAATCCTCTCTAACAGCGCATTACGGAGGGGCTGCCCAATCCCTGTCTGCCTCTACTGCGAGCAGCCATCCCTGGCGAGACCCAATGGAGTGGCAAATATTGAAGAACTCAGGCATGCAAGTGAAATACTTCTGAATGTAGATGTCAATTTCATCCCAACTTTTATTGTAAAAGACTCTTAAACATACTTCAAAAGTGAAAGAATGTCAAAGTGAACATTTAGATATCTACTATCTGAATCCCACGATTAATATTTCATTATGTTTACTTGTATACTCACCCCTCTGTCCATGCACTAAACCAGCTTATCTCTTGATCCCTTTCACAGATACAGTAGCACACTTAGCCTTACACAATTTCATACCCACATTACTAACTAAAGATCAATTCTGCTTAGCAGGTTTCCTGCCTTAGAACATACAGTAAAATGTACCATCTGATGGATTTTGACAAATGCATGTGCCCACGTCGCTCCAATCCCTATCAACATACAGAACGTTGCCTTTGCCCCAGAGACCTGCGTCTGTTTCACTCAACTTCTCTGTTCTTCTCCTTCGATCAACCACTTTTTGATGTTTTCCACCACTTGTTTATGAGATTTTAGAATTTTTAAGAATGAATAGAATTATACCCTGTAGTGTCTTCTGTTTCTGGTTTCACTTAGCTCAGTGCTTTTGAGATTCATCCATGTTGCTCCGTGAATCAGCAGTTTGCCCTTTTGTGTTGCTGAGTGGTATTCTGCTATTGGCTATACCCGTTTACTCTCCTACAGCTGAATTACCAGTAAGAGTAAAAATGGTCCCAGAATCAAAGACTGCAGTGCAGTTACCCCTTCGCTATCAAGTCTGTTTGTTCTGTGAGCAGAAGGACCGAGCATGCCCAGGGTTAGTAAGCCTGCTTGGCCCATGAGAGTATGAAGAACATATACGGTGTACTTCACACCACTGTCATAGCAAAAAGACAGAAAACGCACAAAGTTCCGGAGTAGAGACTCCCAAAGTACGATGGGCTGCAAAAACAGCTGTATGTGAGAATTTAAACATGTTAACAGACAACACATCTGTGTTACAGATACGGCTCGCTGATGGCCTGCGGTATTAGTTTTCCTACATGAAAGACACACCAGTACTATGTATCATTTGCCTTTTAAATAAATCTATTTACATGAAAAAAATTCTTGACTTAAACAAAAGTGGTAAACAAATATACAGGGAGGTAAAGATCAGGAATAACAACAAGGACTGGCAGGTGTCTGAGGTGTGGGAAGCATGGAAGCTGCAGTGGTCAACTGCATCTTCACATTAGAGTCACCTAGGGAGCTTTAACCACACCCCCTGCCTTGCCCCATGTCCCAAGCCTCTTGTGAAATTGGTCAAGGTACATCCAAACAGCAACAGTTTTTAAAAACTCCCCAGGTGGTTCTAATGTGCAATCTGGGATGAAAAATATATTTTAGAGTGTAGCAGTTTTCAAGGACCAGCAGCGCCCCTTAGCACTTGTTAGAAAGGTCAGGTTCCTAGGTTTCGTTCTCATATCTACTCTCAGAGATCGGGGCTGGCTTACAGCCATTGGGGGCTTAACAAGCGCTCCCCTCACCCCGCCAGGTGGTCCCAAGGCTTGCTGTTTGGATCTACTGCTCGATGTCTTAGTGGTGGGACAATCCTAAGTACCAACTCCCAAGCCTGAAATCTCTACCATCACGATACCATCCCACCAAGGTCGACTGGCTCTCTGATCTGGTTCCAGTGAGACCTTTCTTCTCTCTGGGACAGAGAGGGTGGGAATCAGGGGATGAGCAGCTGCTGGCCAATTACCAACAGGATGACAACCTAGAGCCTGCTGTGTCTTAACTTCAATTAATCTACAGTCCAATTAATCAGCCTCCAGAAAATCGAGTGTTGACTATAATCTTATTTTCACCATGATTTTTGATTATGGGTGACCTCCTTCCACTCCATTACCCTTGTTAATTGAGAATTGACTATACAGTTAAAATGAATGTTTCCTCCACTAACAAAGCTGTACCAGATTCATTTTAAAGTCCCTCAGAGCTCAAAAAAAAAAAAATGTGATGCATCTATGGATATATTGATCTGATACAATTCATTTCCCGCAGAATTTATGAAATTATCACGAAGAGGTCACTTGTTGTGTGCTCATATGTCCAAAGGCTTATCGGAAAGAAACAGTGTTTCAGTTGAAGGATAACACTGTATTCAGAGGGCCAGAAGAGTACTTTGCAAAGCTTAGGCTCTTGGCTTGCAGTGATGTCTCTTTTAAAAGATGCTTAATGTGAGACCTCAGATTTGGCCAAGTCTTTGGCAATAATGCTACCTTAAAGTTAGAGGAGATAAAGGAAGAACAGCATTCCAAGTGCTGCTCCTCTTCACTGGCTGGCTACTGTGATAAGGAAAAATACAATGTAAGAGCGAGATTGGGGAATCTGATTATCTATTCCACTGCTATGTTTGAAAAATGAACTTTCATGTAAAACCGAAGAGATTATAGGTCCCCCCTCCAAAAACCCCCTACATGCTAAGGAATCTGAAATGACAAATGTAAGGTCTCCTAAGGAGTATGCACCTTCAGAAGCTTTCTGACAAAATACCATGGTCCTTTTCTGTGTGTATGTGTGTGTGTGTGTGTACACTAATAGAGCAAGAGAACATTGTCACTACAGAGGAAAACTATGCCTGCCTGTTTGTGGAAAGACAGTCACACACCATAAGAAGGACTTCAATGGTCATGCATCAGAGAAGATTCCTCAAATATTTCTTATTTACTTGATTCAGGACTGGCTATAAATAGCCATTTTAGCCACTTTTCTTGCTGCTGGAACAAAATACCAGATACTTGCAATTTTAAAAAGGAGAGGTTTATTTTGGCTCATGTTCCAAGGCAGGATGACGGAGGGATGTGGAGGAGAGAGCTCACAGCATGGTGAACAGGAAGCAGAGAGGGGTGGAACCATGTCCTGCACCCACGGACTGGCCTCTTCTGACCAAGTCGGCCTCCTGTTATCGAGTCAGCTAGTGCCTCCACAATTCAATCATCTTCCAAACACAGGCAGCTTTTGGAACCATGTTAGATCTAACCCCTAACAACAGCTCAACAGAAGGGCCTGTGTGATGGAGACCTTGAATCAGGGCTGGGTCTGACTTTCCTGGGAAGCCTGCCCCTCTCTGGCTGCCTGGGCCTCTGCTGCCAACCTGGCCCTGCCACAATCAACTTATCAAAATCAAAATAAAAAGGACTAAGAGCATAGCTCAGTGCAAAGACCCTGGATTCAAACCTCAATACTGCACCTTTTTATTATGAAAAGTTATATATAGAAAAGTAGAGGAAGCAGCAGAATACACTGCCATGTAACCAATCCTCAAACTCTTAGTGACGTTTCCATATTTAGTTCACCTTCTCCCCACTGAAGTATTTAAGGTCCATTACAAACACCATGACATTTTTGATCCTAAATACTTTAAACATAAAGGACACTTCTTAAAATAAGGACACTTTCTTACTTACCCACAATATTGTAATCACACCTGACAAAATTACAGCATTTTTAACAATAATTAACAAAAATGCCTTAATATCATCTAACACTAGTTCAAATGTTAGTGTGTATCTTTTGAAAAATAAAGCACAGATACCGTTATAGTAACTCGAAGTGAATGGCAGATGTGAGTGTCCCCACAATGTCCCCACAAGCAAATGTGCTGTACCTGAGGGCTCTACTATTCCCAGAGGCTCAGGAGGCTGGGATGGAGCACTTCCTAGAGTGGAGGCCTCCTCCTGGACACCTGGAGGGAACTAACTCCTGTAGACCACAGTGTCCAAGTCAGTGTGGACAGCAGCTGTTACTCTTCCCACAGTGGTAACCAGTTTTGGCCAGGAGGCTGCATATGGAGTCACATGACAAGTGCACCGAGACAATCACAGCATGGTTCTGCTCCTGACACTGGGGGCTGGTAACTAATCTTTACAGCCCAAGGGTAGACAAAGGCCTGAGGGTAAGGGTCAGGTCGAAACTTGTGATCAGAGAGGCCTGAATCCTAACAGACCCCCCCAGGCAGGGCTCCACCTGATGAGTTCGTAGGGTCAGCCCTGCTTAACTCTGCTGTAAAATGGGGATGTCTGGGATGGAAGTGCCCAAGCAGCAGAGGGAGAAGGCTTTACTAACTCTGGAGCACAGGGATCCCCATGGGTGACCTCCCAACTTAGCCCTCTAGTGTCTCCTACTGCCCACCTACCATCCTGAATGTCGCGAGAGGTACCAGCTTTGGATCTTCTAATATACTTGCCCATCAGCTACTCTCCCTTCTCTCTATGTTAATGACCACCACTGTTGACCATGACCTTCACTGTCCACCAGTAAGCTTCTACTAAGTATCTAATCCTCACCAGTATTTTCCTGGGTAATTTTGTGACATTATCTCTCTGCCTCTAAACTCTAATCTTTTGAGGTTGGCATGATTGGTCCCTTTTAGGGGTATAATAGTCTGTTGTGACTGTTATAATAGATTACCCAAAAACTAGTGGTTTGCAACAACACATATTTATCATTTTATAGCTTGCTGTGTCAAAGGGGTTACAATCAAGTTCAAAAGGGGTTACAATCAAGGTGACAGCAGGCTGCATTCCTTCCTGGAAGCACTAGGGAAGAGCCCATTTCTTACCTTGTGCAGCCTCTTTTTTACCCATTCCTTGGCTTGGGCTGCTGCTACCTTCCAGGTCATCAGTGACCAGTCCATCCTTTGTCACACTGAATCTTTTATGCTGACTCTCTTGCCTTCTTCTTTCACTTACAAAGGACCTTATAATTAGAAGGGCCATCAGATTGACCCGGGACCCTCTCCTGATTTTAAAGTCAGCTGATTAGCAACCTCAATTCCACCAGAAACCTTAACTTCCTCATGCTATGTAAACTAAGGTATTCAGAAGTTCAGACTGGGCCATTATGGGGAGGGTCATTATTCTGCTACTGCAACAGGTGAGGAAACTGATGCTCAGAGAGGTAATGGAGCTCACTCAAAGTCACACAGCTTTTAAGTGCTACGCTCCAAAGTCAGCATAAGAATTTCAAACCCAATTCTACTGCAAATTCTTTGTATGACCTTGGAATGCTCACTTAACTCCTCTGGCCTAGGCTTCCTCCTCTATAAAACAAAAAAGCTGTCTAACATTTCCTCCAGAAGCCAATTCATGACTGGACACTTGAGTCTCCCCCTAATTACATACACAGATCAGAATTTCCAAGACCCTACCAAGCCCTCATCTGGTCTGACCACACTCAGCACCCAGGCTCAAGTACTGCTCATGAAAAGGGGAGATGCAGACACAGGGTCACAGTGTAGACATCCTCTTCCCCGTTGAAACAATTTTGTCCTGGGAACCCCACAGAGATGTGGCTGCAAAGGCTTTTCCGCCCTCCACTGCTTTCCCCCACTGCCCCCCACCAAGCACACTACACAGGTCTAAAGTGTTGTGTGTTTTTCTGCAAATCCTCAGCTTAGAGGGAAGTAAAGATTAGGGTTTCCCTGCACAATAAAAAGAACAGAGCAAGAAAATCAGCCAGTAAACAAATAGGGATGTGGAGGCTTGCTTGATGAAAATTCTCATACAAAGCCAAAAAAAAGCTCCTTTTCTCCCTTTTTAATGTATTTAAAAAAAAAACTTTTATTACAGAAAATTTGAAACATACAAAAATGATGAGATTAGCCTAATGCACATTTTCTTAACTTCAGGTCCACTATCTCCAATTGAGGAACTTGTTGAAGCCTGAAATTTTAAACTTGAGTCACCATCCATGATGGGAAGTTCTACTGTGTCTGACCTGCATCCTTCTGTCCTGAAATCTGCTTGGCTACCCCTACTTATAATTCTGGATGCTCTGGCAATTAAGATGGCAGGAAAAATTCAACCTTAGACAGCAAAGTTGATTGGTCCAGAGCTGGACACAAACTCCCCCTGGTGCAAATTGTAGCTCCTTGCCAATCTGGACACTGGACTAAGTGTTTTTCTGAGACCAGGAGCCATAAACTCCCCAGAAGCCTGAGCTGCCATCTTCCACGATGTACAGAACAAAGCCAGCAGTGGTATGTTGGGGGTCCGAGGGAAGAGGGATTTTTCAATATCTCTGCAACCTGTTTCCGGCCACCTGCTCTTAAGAGCTGAGAGTGGGAGGAGGTGAGATTTCTATGTCATCTGAGTACCTGGAGTCATCTGGCCTGATACCTTGGAAGCTTTTCTATAACAAAAGTGACACTAGGTTTGTTAACCTAGTTGAGATGAAATTTATATTTCTTACAACAGAAAGAATCCTAAACATACACCACCCCCGAAATCCTTCTTTAAAGCATGACTACAAATCTAGCTTGTGATTAATACTTTAAGAAAATCTCTGTTCCTTAAAGAATACATTTCTTTAAAGAATACATTTCCTAACAGAAACAATAAAATTATGTGATTTTAAGAATACCTCCTCAAGAAGTGAAAATTCCATTTTGTTGGGTTTTTTTTTTTTTTAACCAGGACAGCAGTACAACAGTGGTATTTTAGGATGTGTGATGACAACTGTCCACATTGTCCCCTACCGCACAGCCCTGCTGGTGCTATTCTCGTAGAACAAGCTGTCAGAGAGTCATCCCAGGCTAACCTGGGAGGCTGCACAAACACTGAGCTTTGGGCTTCATCCTCCATGTCTGTGCCTAAAGATTAGCCAGTTTCAAGGAGAAGCTGAGGAAGGAGCCATGCCCGATATGGCAACTGCCACTGAGATTCCACCAGAGGCAGAACACAGGCCCCCGAGCCACCTGTACTCAGCTACCTCCCTGCTTCTCCTCCTCCCTCCTTGCCTATACCTCTTCTTACGGTATAGACACAGTCCTGAGTGCTGAGCAGTGTGCAAATGAGCTACTATGGCTTCGTGGTTGTCACTGTGACCTTGAGGAGCCTGTGTCTGTGAGAAGAGGGTTGGGTAACACCACGCTGGCAGGAAATATGCCCACGCTGGGTTAAGCTTTTGAAAGAACTTCCTAGTGTGTTCTTTCACATGAAGACAGCATATGCATGTCACTCGCTGTAGTGCCGTCTGTAACAGTACTGTGCTGAAGCAGCTCAGTGTCCCCCCATAGGAAGCTGAAAAAGCCACTCTGGGTACAGTCACACCATACACTGCTATGCAAAGAAGTGGGCAGAAGGCCAGACACAGGGAGACAGGAAGGAAGCAAGAAGGTGAAGGCAAAGAAGAGAAGAATAAGGGGAGAGGTTAAGAGAGATCCTTTATATATTTATAAAGAATCCATTTCCAGAGCCATTGTTAGGTGAAAAAAAAATGCGGAACAGGATACTGTTTTGTACAAAAGGAGTTAAGTACAAAAATGTATGTTAACTCTCAAATATACAAAAAAAAGTGATTGTTTATCAGCAGTGGCAGTAGAAAATGAAATGAGTGAATATTTTAATTGTATATATTTATATTTTCTTAGCTCTTATATCCTGTAAATCTATCAGATATTTCAAAAAAGTGAAAAAAAAAACAAAACAGAAACCTTTGGTGGCATTTCAGATAGTTCTCTTACACATGGTGGGGGTCTGTGGTAAGAGGCGTTTTCTAATACCTCTGCGATACCATGTCCCATCCACATGCTTTTCTTACACCGTGCCAATGACATTCCTCCTACGAGCAGGGTCCATGTCCATCCCCTTGAGGGTAGGTGAGCAGTAAATATGGCAGAAGTGATGCTAGGAGTTTTGCTATGAGAATTGTGAGGGTAGTCAATGGAAGTGAGCCAGCTTCTACCTGGTCCTTCTGGGATATGTATTTATGGAGCCCAGCTGCCATGGTGGGAAGAGAGCTAAGTCATCAGAAAAGGCAACCCCGCCAACATCCCAGCCGAGATCGCCCAGCCTCCATCAACCACCAGCCACTGTGAGGAAACCTTTAAAGTGGCTCTGGCTAAAGCCACCATCTAACTGCCACTGCATGAGAGATCCAGAAAGAGACCTGTTTTGTCGAGCCCAGGAAATTCCCAGAAATATAAGAGATAATAAAAAGATTATTAAAAGATAAATAGATTAATCAAATATTATTTGAAGATTAATACAAAGATTGTTTTGTTTTAAGCTTTTAAAGTCTTAAGGAGTAGTTCTTGGTTTCTGTCCCTGCTTTCCATTTGACTTTCTATGATGGCAACATACTGACAAGATTATAACAATTACCCATGATTCCAAGAAGGTAGCAGAAACTGTCTGATGGGGAAAGTGTCTAGCTGGCCTAGAGACTGAAGGAACAGTCTAGAACAAATGGGTTAGGCTCACCTTGGACGTCTCTGAAAGCCACAAAAGGAGGCATGCAATAAACTACCAGATGAGGAGAAAGGAGGGAGATAAAGATGCACAAAGGATCTATACAAAGGCAGCAGTAGCACCTGTGTTTTTAACGGCACAATTTGTAACAGCTAAATCTTAGAAACAACCCAAATGTCCATCAACTACAAAATGGATAGAAAAGATGTGGTATTTTTATATAATGGACTACTTCTCAGCTATAAAGAAGGATAAACTCGAGGCTTTTATAGGTAAATGGATGCATCTAGAGACCATACTCATAAGTGAAATAAATCAGACTCACATGTATAAACATTGTATTGTCTCCCTAGCGTAAACAACTGAAAGTTTAAATAGGATCCAAAATGTACAATAGATATTGTAAAATGGAAAGGGGAAGACAATGAAAGAACAAGTGGGGTGAAGGAAAGGAGAAAGAAAGAAGGGAAAACATACACAAAATAATTCTACTACTAATCTCTTAGTTCATCAAAAAGAAAGGTTTGTGCTTTCTCTGTTTGATCATTTTTTCATGCCTATATCTTGTAATCTGAACAACTACTTTGAAGATAACAATACATAACGTATTAACCATTGTAAATCTTCTATTATGTTGTCCTGAAATTCTGTATCATCATTTTTGTTCTTTCTTCATTTAAAAAAAGTGCAGATGAAATTATCCAGATGGAGTGACAGACAAGAGGAGGCCAAGAGGACAACATCTCCATTTTTCTCTGAAAAGGCCAGCAGAAGAAAGGGGGCAGGAAAAGAAATCAGTGAAAGAATGGGAGGAGAGGAAAATCCAAGCAAGCTCAAGAGGTGGGCATGGGGAGAGCCACCGCATGTTGCACAGGATATGTGAATGGAAAATGCCTGCAGGTTTGGTAATGTGGAGGTCACTGGTGACCACTGAAGAGCAGTCATCCCAGAGAGGTAGGACAAAAAAAAAAAAAATCAAAATTTCAATGTATTTCCATTAATACAAATAACTTCAATCAAACTTTAAAGAGAGAGAATAGCACATAATTTTAAGTTAATTATTCGATTGAGCAAAAGGAGAAGAAATTAAGAAGAAATAAAAAAAATCAGAATTCACATGACAGAAGGAAAATGGAAGGGAGGTGACCGTTGACAAATTGAGTAACTCATCCCATGACACAGGGGTGGCTGAAAAAGCACCAGGTGATTAAACCCGCTACCTCTTCAATTTCTCTTTGTTTTTCTTCTGGTGAAACTGTGAAAGCTTCTTTTATTGACCATTCTTAGCACTGGTGGGGACAAGTTAAAAAGCTGCAGGCACAGGGTGGGTCCACAGGCTTCCTGGCGGCTTGAGGCACTGCACAGCCAAAGCAGAGCAGATACAGGCTCTGTGATCATTCAGAGGAGTCTGCCCCACGCAGAGGGCAGGGGAACAGGGCGTGAAATGAGGATTCCACGGAATGCATCTCAGACTACAATTTAAGGGAAATGGTTTCATTTCTCGAAAACATCAGGATCTTGAAGTCTTCCTATAAAAATTCTAAAATGCCTATAACTCACAGCATACCAACTGTAGCCACTAAACCCTATTGAGTTTACTGCATGAACATTTTAAAATCATCTCTTAGAGTAAGACCTCCATTTGTGGTGGGAAGCATTTAAACAAAATAAATATATGGAGATTGTTTCTGGAATCTGTATTATGCTCCAAATCGCTGCTGCTATTCTTCCCTTATGCTTAGGGGGAAAAGAGAGAGAGAGAAAAAAAAGAACCCATGTAACTATAGGTGAATTAAGTTGAAATGTCAGCACAATTGAGAAGAAATGTCTCAACTGAGAAGATATTTTGATGTAGAGCTTACCAAATCTTTAATTGGAGATGGAGTGTTTTGGTATAAAAGCAATGACTACGAAACATTTATCACAGTAACTAAAGCCATAACTACCGAAATTCTCTGCCATCCTTTGGCATTAATGTCCATATAGTAAATCCAGTATTAATATTAAAACATAGCACAACGTAATCATAAGTTGATACAGAGGATGTTAAATGGTTTTTCCTCAATGCATTTTTGTATTAAATGATCTCAGCATACTAGAGAAATGACAGGAATAATCAAATCACGACAAAGGAGCTGACATTGCCACAATCCAGATAAACGTTATTACACACTTAAACTCTCTTTAAAGTGTTGGCTCTCAAACTATACAGCTACAGAACACTAGGATTTTGCCACTGAAATAAAACTGTGGCAGTCTATGGTAATGTGTAAATTTTCTTTTCATAATTGAGGGAGGGAGGGTTGTACTACTTGTGTGGTCTTCAGTTTGGTGTAACCAGGACACAGCGTATAATTATGAATTTGGTTATCTTCAGTTTAGCACCCTGGCAATGTCTATAGTGTTTAGGGAATAATGCTATAACATACACTGCCAGGGATGTGCCCTGTGTCTCACGCTTTGCCATCTTAGGGCAAACTAGCTGGCTGCACCTGTGTCTCTTTGCTCTGAGGCTTTACCTGGTTACTGAAACTTCCACAGGGCCCAAGGACTAATTCTCCATAAGCAACAATATTCAACCAATGACTAGACAGGAAGGGTGTATAAATACATGGCCCCCAACCCTCAACAGGGGACAACCTGGGGCAGGTGTTTCGAAGACCTCCATGTTGGTAACAAGCTTAATAGCACATTCACTTGGCTCATTCATTCACCTATTTCTTGCTGATGTTTCCTGAGATCCTCTCCTACTTAACTTCAAATCCTTGTCTAAAGATATGTCAAGACTTCCCAGTGTCTGGCCAAATGAATGAGGTTATTAGACACTTGGCTTTGGCCAGTGTTAGGCAGTAAAGGATACATGGGCACAGGGAGAACTGGCAGTAAGAATGCAGTGTCCCACCCCTGAGGTGCTAGAATATCAAAGCCTGCAGGACAAGAAAATAGAAGGATGCAGAGTGGCTCAGGCAACTGCTGACTTAGGGTATAAGTGTGTATATGTGGGGAGGGGGTATGTGCTGGAAGCATAAAGTGCTGAGACTTCATCAGCAAGGAACCCAAAAGTTGCAACCCTCTCCCCCTTCTCCCACAACACTAGTTTAAAACCCTGAGAATCAGTCTTATAGGACCAGGGTGAGCAGCCAGGGGACCCAGCATATGACCCTGGACTACAGAGATGGAGGCAAGGAGCCAAGCCTGCTTTAGAAATTGTTGATTGAAAGATTTAACTCAGGATAAGGCCACGAATACAGTGCCCTGAAAATAGCAAATAGCAGAATGATCATTGTTTAACCTGGCTCATGTTAAGATTTTTAAAAAAATTATGGGAATGATAAAGCAATATACAAATTTTGAAATAGTTTTTTTTAAAGTATTCATATTTTGCATTGCTCATATACAACTCTTGTCCCTTTGGAGGGTTCCCTTGCAGCTGGTCTCCTGAGTGCATTTTTAATGTGATGGTGTCCCGTTCACTGTGCATGTAAAGGTTTCCTATGTTACTAACCTTCACATTTTTTAAGCACTGTGTGATATGTCATCAATCTAGTATCCTTGTAAATTCACTGTCCTTCTGTACTGTGCATTCTGGTCACATCTAAGCTCCCACCATTATAAGTAATGTTGTAGACAGGAACTGTATACAGTGGCTCTTTCCATTTTGTAGGTTATTTTCCTAAATGAGAATCCCAGAAGCCAAGAGGTAGTAGAATTTCAGTGACACCTGAAGCAGGCAGCCCCTCTACTTTCATCATCTATGTTCTTTGATAACTGACAAAATATAAAGTGGGCAAATAAACTGTCATCCTTTCTCTCTCAAAGAAATACAAGAATGGCCAATGGCATCATAAATGTTTCATAGAAGAAGGAAAGATGGAGAATTAAAAGCAAAAAGGATGTTTTGATACTAAGGATAGGGTCTGAGCAGTAACACCTATTTCTGATCTTTAAAACGCACTATTCAAAGTCAATAATAATTTCCAGTTGAACTCCTACATCAGAATTCATGATCATATGCTGTCCGCATGATCACCTCCCCAGAGAAACTTCCAGCTTCCCGAAGCCTTCTTTCCCCGGCCTGGTGTGATTCCCTTACTAACGGCGACACTAAATCTCCCCCATCTGCCACTCAGAGCCCAACTTCAGGTTAGTGTGCACATGTATCTTTATTATACCCCCTCCCCAAGCAAACACGTGGCTGCTGACAGGGCTGCCAATGGCTGTGACAAGGAGATCAAGCTGAATGAACCCTGCACTGCTCCACAGAACAATGTGACACAAGGGAAGGACCATCCTATCATCCTCAGAACAATGTGACACAAGGGAAGGACCAAAGTCAAGGTACTAAGCCCTGCAGGCCTGCCTCCGATATGCTGACTCTCTTCTGCAAGGCAGTTCCACTTCCTGCGTGGCCGTGCTCCTGCTCTGACACCACAGTCTCACAGAGGAAGCAAGGGAGGGGACAATGGAGGCAGAAAGCAGGAAGACTGGCTCTACTTTAAAACCACCTTATGAGCTCTAAAAGAGTTCCAGGTTGACTGATGGACACATTTACTCCTCAGAACTTTTTGTGTAAGTATCCACAACTTAACACGCACTTTCAAGAGGCATAAATACTGTCCCTGTGTGTCAGTCTTTATAGAAGAGAGATTTCCAGAGCTACTTCTTTGCTACATGGTTACCACCACACCATCACGATCCTTTAAGTCTGTACTGACTACAGTCTTGCTCACTGGGCTACCGGCGGAGGTCGTAACTGCCCCTCCAGAAGAATGCCGAGGCCTCCTCCATCTGTGTACAGTGATACAAGTCTCATTCCTCCCTTTGCTCCTGGGAAGATGAAAGATCATGTTTCCAAATATGCTCTGCATCTGAGACTGCTGAGGTTAGATGGTGTATTTTGTTGATAGCTCTGGGAAAATGAATCAAGTAACCTAAATAATACCCAGGGATAGTGAAAAATGTTTCCCAGGGTTGCTCAGACCATCTACCACCGCTCTCCGTTCTTGGTGGAACTGAATGGGCTTGAAGGCAGGCATAGTATCCTCTGGAGGATGGTTGGTTCCTCGCGAGGAACCATCCTGTGATGGTTAGGTCCTGCCTGGGAAGGCTGACCACCAGCTCAGCTGCCACAGCTGCATGCAGACTGGTGAGTCTGCCCTTGGGGACAACAGCGGTTGGCTTTGTCCTACTCTCCTCTGCCACGGCAGACTGCTGGCCACCACATGAGTAAGGCCATGCTGGACCTTCAGCCTGGTGCCCACGGTTTCAAAGAGGTACAAGTAGACTCTATCACTTGGAAAGCAGAGGATTCCAGCACTCACCCCACCAGATTCACCTTTAGGCGAGCCTGTCTGTGGCTGCCACCCCGTATGAGATGATGACACTGATGAGTGGAGTATCCAGTGGCACAGTATCCAGGGAGACACTCTGTAAAGTCTAAAGGGACAAGTGAATTGGAGATTAGAACCATTCTTCTGTTTAGAAGCTGAAGCACAATCATTTTCACAGTATTCCTTCTCAGTAAGATTACCCGAGTGGTATAAAACAATGTTTACCAGAATTTATGAAAAAACACCATTCAAAACCTTTAAAGGTATAAAAATAAATGAATATAAAACTCCTATCAACATCTATTGACCCACTATATGTATAGATACATACTGATTCTATTTGCCTCATTTTTACACATTCTCATGCACAAAGGTTGCTCTGTGGTGACAACTAAGTATATGATTAGTTGCTGTATGATTAGGAGCTTAATTCTGCCTTTATTAAGCCTGTTTCACAATGTGTGTCAGCTTCAGGAGGATCAGGACTGTGTCATTTTGATTCCTATTTGAATTCCCAGAGTATTTCCTGAATTATCTGCAGAAGAAAGAAGGGTAAAAGGAAGGAAAAAGAGAGGGAGAGAGGACAGAATCCAGGCACAGTTCTGGGTCCCAGGAACACTTGGTGTCCAGCTGTGGAAGGACTTGTGGTCCTCAGAGAAGGTGTGCAGAGCTGGTGGAGAAGGGCAAGCATCAGGGGTGCCTAGCACTGTGGGAAGGCCATGGTGGGGAGGAAGAGGGCTTGGGAAGGCTTTCACACAGGGCAGGGGCTCAGCAGTTACCCTGGCTTGTAGCTTTAGGGGCTTATAGCTTATAGCTTTACTCTGCCAGAGGCAGGCAGTAAGCACACTGATATGCAAACAGGGCCTTCACTGGCTAAGAGGAGGCTAGGTGCAAAGACAGCACTACTGTCTGGACTTTCAGAAGACTCTGTCACTTTTCATGCAAAACACTTTCACTCAAAAACCCACTGTCTTAGAGAACTTTAGATTTCCTCAGGGCTAATTTCCCAGGTTCACACTAGCAACCTAATACTTCGCTATACCTAATCCCTAAACAGGCACCCAGGTCTTGTGTATGACAGACAATGAGGTTTACAGGAGTCCACTGTGGCTTGCGAAGCATCATTATGCAGAACTGCATGGCTAAGACAGTGGAGCAAGAGCTGCTGTACCAATGCCTTCCCATCCCAAAGAGACCTGTCTATCTATAGTAGGAAAATACGATAAACGAGCCAAGAAAGACACTGGTCAGGACAAGCCACTTTATTGAAGAGCTTCAACAGCTAAAAGTGGTTTAACATAGATGCATGGAAGATTTATCTAGGTGATAAAATACCTGAACTCGAAAGGCACATAAAGTATAATTTTGAAGGTTTTTCCTTTTAAGATCTCACATAGTCAAGTGGTTTAAGTAAGGAGTGAAAGGTACATGAAGTTGACCACACTTCACAGCAGCTCTGCAGAGCTCCTCCGATGAGACTGAGTTCAGAATCCACATCACCCATTTATGCCTGTGGTGATTAATACATGTAATGAAAACACCAGCAGCTATCATTCACTGAGCACTTCCCATACTATGCGCTGTGTGCTGAGGTCAGTGCTTCATATACTTACGTTGGTTAATGACCCAAACAGCCTTACCCAGTGGATATAAGTCCCATTTTACAGATACAAAACGTGGTTTAGAGAGCTTCTGTGATGTATGGGAGGCCATACAGGCAATTTGACCTGATTACTACCATGCTGTAGCATATGTGAAAATGTTTGGCTCTCAGTCAATGTTTAAAAATGTTATCTGTCTCTGTCTTCACACTCTTTTTTAAAAAAATTTACATATACACTATGGAAAGTTTATATTTGGTTTATTTTCATTTATTCATTCATTCTATTGCTCATGTATTTTATGCATAGTACTGCTAGGTATAAAGGTTACAAAACTGGGCTTCACAGCTCCTGGCCCATTGAAAAGTCTCAGTACCTGGTATAGCCAGACGCATACACAGGGGAGAGGCAGATCCCTGTAGAAGACCTGTGCCCTGCCATAGGTTAAAGACAGCCTGAAAGAGGCAATTTTACATGCCTTTCAACCTTGGTCCCTGCTTCCTCCAACATTTGCTATTTTCTGACCCAGTCTTTACAGACACCCAGACTCCTAGGCCTTTTGACAGTGCAGTTGCCCAGATGCTCTTTATCACGCAGAACAGCCTTCTCATCTGGAGGCTGAGGCTTTCTAGTAAAACCACAACAACAGATAATCCAACTCTCCCACTAATCACCCTGCACAGCTCTGCAGATCCCTCCACCTTCCCCAACTGGCACAATCCTCACCACTGAGAAGCCGAGTGACCAGGTCTGTAATCGCCCAAGCTTCCCTTCTCTCTGTGGCTGGACACTGCCATGGAGAGAGAGACCGGCTGCATCAAGCCTCCCTCTCCTTTGTCCCTCCAACACCCTCTGCTGACATTCATCCTGAGGTTCCTGACCACTGTCCAAAAATGGCACCAGACTCTTCCCTCAACTGTGTTCCCCACACTGGCCCTCCCAGGTTATTTCACAGAGCAAAAGCAGTGTCTACACCAGCACTGTGAACATAGCCACACATAAAGATCCTTCAAGTCCATAAAATATACCAGTGAGTGACAGGTGTTTTCTGCAGCCCAAAGTACAATCCCAAATCCATGGAGAGTTTAAGGGACCTCGCCAGCGGGAAGAAGACTGCTGTTTCTGGACAGCCTTCTGGCCAATTTTAGCACATGATCCCAGGAGTGGAGGGAAACCCTGAAGGGCAGGAAGGCACTGATGCAGTGTGAGCCTGATGTTCTAGGGGGCTCCCGGAGCTGCCAGGATACTGTGCCCACCCAAGCCAGAGGGTCAGCCCCCTTGCGCTGCTTGCATCAGGTTGCACCTGGCTTTATTGCTCCTGGCCTACCACATGTGGCTCCAGGAGGCCAGCTTCTGAGTTCTCGCTGAATTCTAGGGGGAAGGGAAAGTGGTTGCTGGTTAAATGTTTCCTAAATGAATAACTAACCCAGTGCTCACTTCAGAAAACAAGCTGTTTGAGACTCTCACTTGACACTGAGAAAAGACTCAGGAGAGGCCGAGAGAGTGCTCAGAGTCAGCACACTGAGGCCAGTCCCAAAAACACGCAGTCTCTTTGCACAGCATCTTTCCGTCGTTTCCTTACTGCTCCCTGGTGCAGTGCTGTCTTCTACACCCAAAGCTGCTGTCCCCCTGGGCAGGTACAGTCCTACCGTCCAGAAGAGGACGTCAAAGGCAGGGCACTAGCTCTCTTAGCAGGCCCTATGGACCCTCCTTCCACTTAGGCATTTGCTGAATAGTTCTTTTTAACTGTGGAGCGCAGGCTGCTGGAGGTGGAATCGGACGGAACCCAAGTCTCAAGGCTCCAGGGGAGTCACAGGGGCCAAGGGGTTAGGTGACACCCGCCGCAGCTACAAAGGGCGGCCCTGAGGGATGGGGCGGGGCTGTTCTCCAGCAGCTCGGCCGCCACCTGTCGACCTAGATAGAGCCTGCGCCGGGTCTCCCGCAGGGCGCGAGTCACGTGGGCCCAGGCGTCCAGCCCAGATTGGATCCTTGCAGGCGCCCACGCAGGCAAAACAGGAAGGGTCAGGGCTCCTGGTGGCGCTTACCTGAGCCTCACGGGGCTCTGCGGCAGCACCGGGTGAATCTCGAGGGACGGCAAGGCCGAACCAGGGTTGTCCCCGCTCTCAAAGATCAGAGACCGTGCCTGGTCTGGACGCTGGGTGGCTTCCAGGTCAGACCGCTGCGGAGTAGGGTGACCGCTCCGCCCCCCCCCCTCGCGCGCGCTGGGGGTGGGGTCTAAAGCGAATTTGACCCTGCGCTCCCCGCCAGGGGCGGAGTCTGAGGGAAACAGCTCTGCGCCCCGCCCCCTTGCCGTGGTTGGTCCTAAAACCGGACCGCCCCGCCCCTTACCAAGCCCCGCCCACTGGCCCACCTCACTCGCTCCTTTGGGTCCCTAGGCAAGACCTTTTCACGTGGTGTGCGCATTTGATCATTGTTTTGCTGTTTTGTATTTCGTTTGTTTCATTTTAAATTTTTTTTACCTTCTTTCTTAAAGATTCAATTAAAACATCAAGCAATGCATGAATACTTTTTACAAAACAAAATTATCGCTTATAACGAAAGCAACAGGCTCTTCTCCCTTGCTCCCACTCACTGGCCTTTTATCAGTTCCTTTGTTTAATTCTTCTGGTGGTCACCTCGCGTCGCTAAAAAATAAGCTTACATAGCGATTTCTTGATTTATCTATTGACTTTCTGCCATGTTAGATGAGGATTTACTCTTTTACTGCGCCCCGGCTTCCTTCTCCTGAAAATTTATGCCTCTGTTCTCAAGCCCTGCTCTGGCGAGGCTGAGACCTGGAACCAGGAGTGCTGGAAGGGTTTTTGGGGACCTATGCTTCTACAACTGTGGGGGTCGGGGAAAGAGGAGAGTGTTTCTGAGAGAGAATACAGAATTAGGGGCCAGAGGATGACATTTATGTAGAATGAGAAAAGAAACCACAAAGAAATCCTAGGGCTTTAAAGATTCCTGTGTTTATCCCCTGAGGTCCTCTTAGGTTATTCAGGTCCCCAGTTTGCCTCTCTCTAAAGCAGTCATAACTCCTAGCATTCCCTGGGGCCTTGCCACGCAGACAGGTCCTGAAGGGCAAGATTTGCCAGTTCTTGGCTGTTGGGTTTCCTGATGAAGTGAATTTGAGTGTGTAAAAAAAGACATCAAGGATGATGTCAACGTCTTCTGGTTGCTGTACATTTAATTTTCAGCTATTTCCCATCACAGTGACAAGTCCTCTTCTGAGTATGGGGACTACTCTATGAAGCTGGCTCTAGGCCTTGTCTCTATCAGCTGGATCCTCACAGTGTTCCCACGAGGTTGGCACAATGTCCTTAAACTTAGAGTGCCTCATGTGCTTGTCCCTCCTGTATAGCGCAGGACCACACAGCTGGTACCTAGTAATTCCCCAGGTGAAGGTTACTTCCCCAATCAGACTGAAGATGGAGTACACTCTGTCTATCTCCTTTCGGTCCTGCCAAGGGTGTAAAATGTGTTTCCACAGATGACCTGGGATGTGTCACTTTGCCTTTCCCTCTAATGAGGTAACAATCTCCTCCCACACTGAGTTTGAAGAAGGATTAAGAAGCTTAATACCTAAAGGTAAAGAAGTAATTATTTTTGGATATTCTTTTATTGTTGATAAGTCAGTCTGTATTTGGGTGTAACGGGAGGTTCATGAGAAAGATTAGGAGTTTCTAAGGTACTGTGTGTGGCATATGGTACCACAGGTTGCTTAGAACTCTTGGGTTACCATCAAAGGCCAAGTCATTCTGATTCAGAATCTTGTACGAGAAGCTTTCTTTCCAGGACAGTAAAGACGAAGCATCTGTCTAGCCTTAGTAAAGATTTAGGATCTCTTTCTGGCTTCCTGGATGAGAAGCAGTATGGGAGAGAAGGACCTCATATAACAGCCAAGCTTTATCTAATCTATGTGTGGAGGTTAAGCAATGGCTGAGAAACCAAGCTCCTAGTTTTATAAGTAGAAGCATCTAGATGCAGGTCATATCCGTTGCTTTGATCACAGATAGCTAATGGGGGATAGGTATAATGGAGCCAGTACTTTTGGACCTTTCTTTATTGGTAAATTTACTATCTCCTGGCTGAAGGAAGGTGACTGGGTGATGTCATCTCAAGGAAGAAGAGAATTTTACATAGGAGAGTTGCCTGTGTGAGTCCCTCAGAAACAGATCCCAGATAAGTGTTTTGGGAGGCACAGGGAGCACCAATAGAAAAATGAAGAGGTCAGGCAACCTTATGAAGGAAGCATTGGAAAGTCAGCAACTGTAACAGGTGATCAGAGCTGAATCTTGGGGGAATATGCCAGAAAGCAGTGTAAATAATATGCTTTGCAATTATCCTGTCCTGGAGTATCTGCAGGAGGAAGATCTTTGAGTGCAAAATAACGGAAACTGACAGATTAGTTCATGTTTCTAAAGACCTAAGAAATTATTTCTAGGGATAAAATTGTGGTTATCAAAAGTAGGTCAACTATAATATAACACTACCTGCAGCCTTCCTCTTGCACCTCATTCTGATGAAATGGGGCATTTTGGGCAACTATATGGGCATATCGAGTTGATAGTTATGGTCTTAAGCAGTGTTTTTTTTTCTAAATGTACAACCTTTTTATTTAGTCTTTATTAAACACTGCACAGGTTTTTACTGGAACAAAGACTATAACATTTAATACTTTTCACAGAGCCCTTCAGTGAAAGCTTTGGGATAAAGAAACATCAATTTCCAAGTAAACTAGCCAGCTCTGTGAGTCAGTACATATTTGCCAGAATTATCACACATGAAAAGGAGAATTATCCTTCCTAGTATAAAATACAGAAAACATGGAAAATTTAACAGTATAAAACCACCACAAAAAAAGAGTACAAATAGTAGGAAACAGCACAGGGATGGAAAGAAATGCAGAAAAAAAATGAATTACCTTTTTAAAATGTAAAACTTTACAAAAGGAAAATAACTCCCTTTCTAAGACTAAACTCTCTCCTTGTATTAAATATTTTTTCCTCTGTAACCTACTAGATTTTTCTCCTCTAGAGGAAGATCACCTTGGGTATTTAGAAGTTTACAGTTCTGTTAATTGCTACTTGGACTCTTAACACAAATGTTTGTGTCCTTATCTCAAGGCTTAAAAATAAATTAGGTAGCGGCTCTTAAAAAAATGTGCTAATGATGTCACAATCCCTAATGTCATATTCTCTAATAATGTAAATGTATCTCATGAGTGTATACTGCTAAATGGCTTACTATTTGTAAAACATGAAATGATTAATAAGGCAAATGACAGAATACTGAATTTAAATAAGTATCTCTACCTACGTGGGCCTGAAGTATTCTGCTAAAATGGCAGAAAAGCAGATTATGAAAATTAAAAAGGCATGGTAAATATCAAGATTAATTTTAAACTCATAATACTAGTTGACCAAATGGACACCATATATATGGATGCTAATTATCAGGAAGTTGGAACTTAACTGATTACTTATGAAAAGCCCAATGCCATGTGTAACTCATTCAGATCAAAAGGTCCCTTGACAATGATTTTTGCCAAGGATCTGAGAGAATTCTTGGAGTTAAATTTAGGGCTTAAAGAGTTCCAAGAACAGAAAGGCATTGAGAGATTATTAGATCTCTTCAGAGGAAACTTAAACTTGATTAACCCACAACTATTCCAATGAAATCATAGTAAGGACCAGGCCAGAATTATTGCTAGTCCATAAAAAGTGAGATAAATGAAGCAACATCAAACCAGATAGATTCCCTGATTTTTAAAGATAACATTAGTTTTTAGAAAAACAACTTTAGTATCACCAATTTACTCATCCTGTCAGGTCTAACATTTCAAAATGATTCCAAGAACTATAACAATGTTTAATATAATACAGCAGTCTATTGCCTCTCAAACAGGATTTTGTATTTTGAATAGTTTACCAAAAATATGTAACTTTGAGGTAAATTTCCTTGTTATACAACCAAATATTCTTAAAACTTAGTACATTAACATTTTAACAAGTCACCTTTTAGTCTTTAAGTGGTTTTCAGTTTTACTCAATTTTTTAAAAATGTAATTAGCATATTAGACATTTCAATATTGCTGCATACTTTGTAATCTTATTTGGCAAAATGTAGTCATTTTCAGAGTTATTTTTGCACATTTACAGTGACTTAAAATGAACAGACCAACTCCCTCCCCCTTGTCCTCAATTAAAGATTAAAAACAGAAAAAATTAAAAAATAAGAAATGAAATTAGGTACCTAAGAGGGAAACTAATCAATAAAGCCTGGGGATGCAGAAGGCAACTTTCTACACTCATGTTCTACAAAATTAACTTTATGAGACTATAGCCAGATACTTTCTAAACCTTTCAAGAAGCTCCTGTGGATTTCTGGATTTGTTCTTTTAAAATCAGGATACTCTGCCTTTGCTCTGGAGGCAGCATGGCAATCTGATCTGCAGTCAGTTGGAGAACCTGCATGATGTAAGTTGCTTTTTCTTGATCCTGTGGAGTTACCTGACTCTGCCCAGGACTAAAACTGCTAGGCTGGCCTCCACCTTGCTTGCTTGCCCCCCGCATGCCCACCCCCTGTATGCTTGCTCTCTGCATTCCTCCTCCCTGCATGCCTGCTCCCTGCATAGCTGCCCCCTGTATGCCACCTCTAGGATTTCCCACTCCTGATATGCTTTGGACCTGTCTAGGTCCCTGAGGGCCACCTGCCCCTATATTAATGGGACCAGGTCCCTGGATTCCACCAGTCATAGGGCCTCTAGAACTAGGTCCAGGGCCCCGCATTTCCAGTCCTCTTGCATCCATGCCTCTTGCTTCATTCCCTCTGGTTTCCATAGCACAGGTCTCCATTCCTCTTCGCTCCATTACTCTGGCTTCTAAAACCTCAGTTTCCATCACTCAAGTGTCCATCCCTCGAGATTCTCTACCTCCTCTTCCATCCATAGGTAGACCCCTTTGATCTATCATGGGTCCTCTGGACTCTCCCATTAGCAGTCTGGCATCTGCTATTGGCTCTCCTCTCATATCATGTGCAGAAGGGCCACGGTTATCATGACCAGAGGCATGGTGTATGGGAGGACCCTGGTGGGGTGGACCCAGATAACCTCTGGGTTCTGCTTCTTCAGTAACTGAAAGAAAAGTTCCTCCACGTGGGTCATTTGGAGAATCTCCTAATAGTCCTCAAGAAGGTAGGCCAGCAGCAGTCATGGGGCCACGAGGTATTGGCGCTCTTGGACCTGCCATTTGCACTTGTCCTCGCTCTAAAGGGACCGGGCCAACTCCTGGTATTCCAACTTGTGGCTGCACTGCCCCTGCAGGAGTTAAGGAACCAGGTCCAGGTCCAGGTCCAGGTCCAGGAACGGTAGCTGCTATTGGCCCTGGAGCTGGAATTCCACTCTGGATAGGAGTCTGCATCAGAGGAAGAATGTCTTTCACAGGTCTTCTTGCCAAATGCTGAGGCTGAGGAGCTGGAGGATTCTGTTGGTTCAACAGAACATTGGGACCTGGGCAAAGCCTGAGACCTGGGCCAGAAACAGGGCCTGGCCCAGAGACAGAAACAGGGCCAGGGCCAGAAACAGCAACAGGGCCAGCGCCAGGGCCAGAGACGGACTGAGATTTGCCTGGGATCAGCGGGGTGACATGTATCTTGCGATGCAGAATTTTCAGAGCAATCTCAGGATCCATGATTCTCATGACCACTTGTGCCTGCAACAGTGCATAAGCCAGTTGCAGGTTTTAAAGTAACATGTTTCGAGCTTCCTGGTGACTGTTTTGCACACAGTTTCATCTGCTTCATCACCTCAAACATCTGCTCTGGAGGAATACTGGCTCAGGGGTGTCTTCTGGATCAACGGGATCCCTATAAGGAAGGTCAATGATGGGCACTGCAGGCCCTAGGCTCTTTAACTCCTCCTTATTCTTTTTACTGGCTGCATTGTCCACCTAAAGTGCTCTCCCACTAAACTCACACCCATTGAGGTTTCACATGACACTAAGCGCAGTCTCCTGGTCTTGGTACCCTCAGAAGCCATAGCCTTTGGGCTTTCCCATCTCTCTATCATATACAAGCTGGAAACTGACAATGGAACCAACCTCCAAGAAAATGTCCTTCAACTGCTCCTCAGTTGCCTCATAAGGAATGTTTCCCACGAACACAGAACGCAGTGATCAATCCATTGCCGGGTCTCTCACTGACAGACTCGACATGATTCTAGTTTTCCACACAGCGGATAGTGGGTTCTTCCAAGAGTTGTCCTTTACCTAAGCAGTGTTTTGAGAACATTCTGGAAAATAGGCTCTCAAAGGGGCTGTGATGTTGTTATAGACTGGGTCAGGCTCTATGTTTAGATGACACAATTCTAAACTTGACTTCTGGACTTGCGGAAAGAACAAGTTTTGGCTAAGTATGGTGACTAGGATAGAGTTTCGACTTGATTGTCTTTATGATCCATCCTGAGAATCGATGGATCACACTTAGAGTGTGCCTTGGGTGGAGATCATGAAGACTTGGCCTTGGGATTTATGTCTGGTTCTTCATCTTTTCCTCTTTGGCCTCACTCCCCTGTGCTGCTTCCCAATCACCATGAACTAAGCTCCAGCACACCCTCTGTCATGTTATCTTTGCCTTGGAGTCAGTGGACCATGGACTGAAACTGTGAGCGAAGTAAACTGTGCCCCCTTTTAATTATGGGGGTTCAGTAATATGTCTCAGTGATGGGAAACCTAGCTGATACATTGGGTACATATGAAAATGGAGACTGATAAACTTTTTAAATGACTAAACAGCAAACTTTCAAATCACTACAAGTACTTCACAAGGTGGGTACTTTCTTACAACTAATGAATAGACAATGCTACTGCCAAGTCTTTCTTTTACTGCCATGCAAGCAAGACTGCCCTAGAAAACTTCCATTAGACATAATAACCATTGGACTAAAGCAACCTCTTAAAAACACAAATCACTTCACAACACTCCACTGCTCAAAGACTCCCATGGGTTCCACCATAAGTAGGGTAAAAATCTCAAAATTTCTCCATGGTCTTTAAGGCCTTCATGAGTCCTGCTCTGCTAAGGCTTATGAACATTTCCCACCCTTCAGCTCTACTTTCCTTGAATTTACTGCCATTTCTTGCACACATTGGGCCTATTTCACACCTGACCTATTGTGTTACTGTTCTCACTGACATTATGTACTCTCACCACCCTGAAGGTAACTTGCCCAATTTATTAGCTGTCTAATAGTCTGCCTGCCAAATCTACAGAGAGAGAGAGAGAGAGAGAGAGAGAGAGAGAGAGAGAGAGAGAAGAAACTCATACGCTACCCTTTTGTGGCACTTATTACTTGTACCTTTTGCTATCTGTTTCTTTCACTGAAGTATAAGGTCCAAAAGAGGTTGAACCTACATATCTTGTTTTCTGACATATCTACACCTAGAACAGTGCCTGGTGCTTGATGGTTTTTCAAAAATATATGTTGAATGAATATAAGAATAATTGAATAAATTGAACTGAATGTTTAAAAATATCAGTAAATAGACAAGAGAGAAGTATTCTAGAGTGAAGAATTTCCAAGAAATCTGGACTGGATTTCTCTTGTCTTGGAAAGAGTTTTGGAATACAGGAAAGGTAAGATGAAGTAGCTGAACTGCATTACACAATCTGATTCATAATTATAGGTTAAGTATTTGAGAAATTTTGCTGATTTACATTTTATCCAGTGTCTGTGTTAAATATTTAAATAAAAATTAGCTTGAAGAGCTACATTCTCAATTAAAAGTAGTAAAAGGAAGAAAAGTCCCCCTTGTCATTTTAAGAATTCTGAATGGGGTTAGTGAGTTTTGTTTGGTGTTAGAGAGCCCAAAATGGTAACTAGTTACCTAAAAATAGAGCTCTTGATCAAATATTTAAGATCTCACTTATTTTCATTTTGTACCTATTTTGCATTCCTGCTTTTTCTTGACCATTCTGCAGCCACACAATTTGCAAACGGAAGTTAATAGAAATGTTTCATGGATTATTAGATGCAGCTAAACAATGTTTGTTTGTTTGATTGTTTGTTTGTTTTTGCTAGAACATAAGGCCAAACTGGGGCCACTTTGCTGTCCTAACAAAATAATTTTTCCTTGAAGGTATGGCTACAAGTTCACAGAGGCTGCTCCCCTTTATGCTGAAGTTTCTTAAGGCAGATGTGTGCTTGCTGCAGGAGAGGCTTTCAAGGGGGGAAAACAAATGCTCCCTAAAAATATGTTTTACAGTGGTTCAATTAAGAAGTATTACAATCAAGAATAGTTGAAATGATAGGATTATATGCAGGCATTTGAGATGATGACAAGAAGATACTGAATAGTGCCTGTTTGCTAATATAAACATTGCACTCTGGTACCACCAGTAGTGAGTGGGCTTTGGTCAGTATCTATGTGGGCTTGGTTGTCTTAGGAATGCCTCAGTAGCTTCCGGTGCATAAGTCATCTTTCCTAACGGAGCTTTTATGTTTTGCACCTACTGCCAAAACCTAAATCCAGGCTTTGAGGTCCATTTAGGACTACTCGGTAGAAAGATGATTTTTTAAAATCACTTCTGTAAGTGATCAAAGTCAAAGCGAATTGTTCAGAATAGGGAATACTTTAGGGATAATCTATCATTTTATAGGTTACACAAGGAGGTGAGATGGTGCTCTCAGGGTCACACACAGCTGGGCAGTGATGGCATCAGTCAGCTCGTGTTTCTCTTTCAGTAACAGCAGTAGTCTGCTCACTGAGTAGAAAGGACCTTAGTGGTAGGCTTGGGCCTGTAGAACTTACAGGAGGATTGGCAATCTGGGCCTAGAAAGTGCCAGGAGGAAGGTGGCTCTGAAAAGTGAGAAAGTGAAAACCTTAGGAAGGAGTGCTTAGAGGAGATGGTTTAGGCAGGATTTTCCTACAGGGATAAGTGATTAAAGTGCAGACACTTCCGTGCTGTCTCACTCACTCATAAGCGAAAGTGCAGGGTGAGGCCTTCTACCGGGGCACAATTCTACACACTTTTGACTCTCTTGGGGAAGGGTTGCAAATTTATGCACCAAATCACTGTAGCTGAATATCAGGAACATGTAGCCTCACACAATCTGATAATACAAATTGGTCCTAGAATTGTGTGGATTTTTAGGGGGCAGGACCTTTACCCCTTTGAATTTGGATTTAAAGAGAAGGCACTTGAATTTATCTTGCTGAGACTCTCAGAGTGGAGAGAGCCATCCCCCAAAAGGAACTCCCAAAAGAGGCTTAGGAGAGAAATGGGGCTGCAGAGAAGCTGGTGTGTAGTGAGACACTATTTAGTGCAGAGTGGTAGATTCCTATGAAAGCAGGGATAGCCTGCAGGAGGAAATGGGAGTATGCAAGGGATTCCTAGGAGGTTTAACTCCTTAATTACAGGAGCTCCCTACCCATCTCCCCCTTTTTTCTTTTGAGCTGGAGCATGGCTACGAGGCTGGAGGTGAAGCAGCCACCTTAATTGTATGAGATGACAAGCATGAGATCCCACACCATCTGCTGAGGATGAGCGAGTAGTAGACAGAAGGAATCTGATGTGTTAAATGAATTATGGAACTGCTGCACCAACTCTGAACTACCTGCCTCCAGACTTCTTATTTTATTAGAAAATTAAAAATTTATTGACCAAATCACTGTAGTTGAATATTAGGAACATGTAGCCTTGTACAGTCTGATAATACAAATTGGTCCTAGAATTGTGTTGAGTTTTTTTGGGAGGTGAGCAGGGCCTTTACACTGAGCTATATCTCCAGCACCTTTTTATTTTAATTTTGAGATAGGGTCTCACTTAATTTTCCTGGCTGACCTCAAAACTTGCAATCCTCCTGCTTCAGCCTCCCAAGTAGGTGAGATTATAGATGTGTTTCACCATGCCTGGTGAATTCTGTTCTTTTCATTTTTTTTTTAATGTAGCACAATCCTATTTTTACAAAGAGATTGTTCAAGGACTATGGTCGAAGTGAAGTTGTATTATAAAGGGTTTTCCAGAGGAACAGAACTAGTAAGATATATAGAGATACATAAAAGCAATCTATTATGGGAATTGGCTCACATGATTATGGAAGCTGTGAAGTCTCACAGTCTGTCTTCTGCTTGCCAGAGAGACAGGAAACTCATGGTGTAATTTAGTATAAATCTGAAGGCTGGAAAGCAGGGTGGGGGTAGGGACGGGAGGGAAGGGAATGCTAGAGAAAGTTCCAAAGAATCCAAAGGCAGGAAAATAGGACATTCTGGCCTTGGAGAGTAGGAGAAGGTATATTCCAGCTTAAGAGAGAGAGAGAGAGAGAGAGAGAGAGAGAGAGAGAGAGAGAGAGAGAGAAAGAGAGAGAGAGAAATAGAGACAGAGACAGACACATAGACACACCAGACAGACAGAATTCACCCTGACTCTGCCTTTTTGTTCTGTCTGGCCCTTACCAGCTTGGAGGATGCCTATGTACATTGGGTGTTCTTTACTCAGTCTTGAATTCAAAGGGTGATGTGTTCTGGATACACCTTCATCTCATCCAGAAATAATGTTTTACCAGCTATCTGGGCATCCTTTAGCCCAGTCAAGTTGACCTGCAAAATAAATTAACCATTACAGGGTTAAAATAAGGGCGATGGGGATTTTTGTAGAATGTCTGCCTCCTGATCTAGGTGTTCTCTGCTAGCCTGGTGTTTTCTGCCTCAGAGGAGAATGTTAGAAAGATCCCAGGGCTCCTGACAGCCAAGTGAGAGCCCTGACATTTTTTCTGTCTTCTGAGAAGGAGCAGGCAAGAAATGCTACACACTCAAACCACAGTGTTTCTAAGCTGGTTCTTTCTTTCCTCTCTCCTGCCTTTTCTCCAGCCCTTCTGTGCCTGATTCATTCCCCAAGTAATAAACTAAGATATGGACTTAGAGATGTGAAAGGGTTGGGTAGGGGTCACCAACCAAGCTGCAGACCTTCTACGGAAGTTCTGGGTCGGGAACAGATAGTCAGGCCTCTGACAGCTATTTTGTTTTTATCATTGGCCATTCAAAAATATCATGAGCCTGACTGGAAAACAGAGGCAGATCCACAGAAGTGAACAGCAGAGACTGTCAGGAAATCTGCTGCCTCCACCTCATGGGACTGACCTTTCTGCAGATTTGAGCAGTGAATCTCCACGTCCCCCTCACCTTCTTCTTACCAGTATTTGCCCATGAGGTGGCCTCCATCCACACAGATGGCTCACAACACCGTGTCAAAGTTTCTAGTGAAGCAAGGTAGATTAGGCTGAGTAGTGAGAGACAAGTTTTGCCATATCCCGGAACCTAAAATATAGTTAGTATAGAAGACTTCACCGTGGAGTTCTTGGACATAGTGTCAGAGCTCAGCTGTGGCTTTTGATTCTCATCTTCCGGCTGCTGAGTCCCTCCCTGTGTGGGCGCCTGTGCCTCCTCTGCATAGCGCTGCTGCTCTGGCTGCTGGGGCCTGCAGCTGGGAGTTCTCCCTGGCTGAGTGCAGGAGACGGCAATACATGAGCTAGGGAGTGAGTGAGGGAAACAATGATGGCCCAGATGAAAGAATACAAGAACCAGGAGAAAAGAACAAATTGAATGCTGACACTTTGGCAACAGAACTACCAGTTGAGTCACTTAGAGATGAGATGATTGTGTCTACCCCCCGGTGATTCT
The DNA here is from genome assembly GCA_004027455.1 of Hydrochoerus hydrochaeris. Classification (NCBI taxonomy): domain Eukaryota; kingdom Metazoa; phylum Chordata; class Mammalia; order Rodentia; family Hydrochaeridae; genus Hydrochoerus; species Hydrochoerus hydrochaeris. The sequence continues at coordinate 170,509 of PVLA01002776.1, read as the reverse complement.
TTGAAAAATCACTTGACTGCTTCATTTGGTGGCAGAAGCAGGGTCTGCCATCTCTCCTGCCTGTTTCTAGTGATGACAGCTATTTTTTTTTTAATCTGAGCTGCAGCTCCTGGTTAAGCTGCCATTCTTCTCTCTTAGGTGGTGATGCTGAAGTTACAGGGCACAGGTTGCCTGGAGAAGGTGTGTGGCTCTCTGGCTCTCGGGCCAGAGGGTGCTCAATGGCCACAATCCCCCTTTCCATTCATCTTTATTACGTTATGCTGTGCCCGAATGACCCCTGAGCCTCCAGCTGGCCTCCTTCCACTTGGGGCTGTACTAACTGAGCCATGTACTAATTGGTCTGCCCACCCTGGGCCTCTGACTGGGAGGGTTGGCCAGCTGTCCCGTCAGGAAAGCAGGCTGCAGGCAATGCACTGGGGGAAGGAATGCTGATTGGTCCAGGCAAGATCACGGTCTGAAAGGACAGGTGGATTTCACCCTAACGCTCTAGTGAAGACATCCTTGTTTTTCCTTTCAAGAAGATGCGAGAAGTATGTTAGAAACTGCTCACACATCCACAGTTTTACATACGCTGAGTCTGTCAGCGGAGGCTAAGTTACGTTGTGGTAACAACCTGCCACATCCCAGTGACTTAGAGCAACAAAGATCAAGTTCTTGTCCAGGCCACATGTCCAGCATGGGCTCACTAAGCCCTCCTTCTCTCCATGGTTACAAGCCGATTTTCTTGGGGACATGGCCTTGTGGCAGAGGGGACAAAGTGATATAGAAAAGCACAAGGTGACTGACTTCTCACACTTTTGTTCAGAAGCGATGTCATTTCCCTCCACTTTTATTGGCCATTTCTAGGTTCCACAAGCCAAGGACACATTGTGCCCCCTCGGGTTATAGGCCAAAGCTGATGTCAGCAGGATGGGGAAGTGGACTTCTCCCCTGGGAAGGCTAATCTTGTGAGTCATGTTGTATGAGCCATTGACACTTAGACTGAGGATCCAGGCAAAGTCGCTTGGCCATCTCTCAGTTTCCAGGTGTGTGCCTCAGACACCCTTCCCCGCAGGCAGAAGGAGAGGGTGGGCCTCTGCACAAGCCCGTGAGTTAGTGGCTGTGGCCTGAGGTCTTGTTTGATTTCCATCTGTGCTTGTGCGACCTTGAGCAAATTGCCTAACCTTTCTGTACCTCTAAATGGGCATATAAATATCTTCCTATTAAGGCTGTTGGGAAGATTAAATCAGTTATCAGGCAGGTGCGTGATACATTGGAGATTTTATTGTGATAAAACAGCTCATGCTAGCTTTGGACAATTTGGAAAGTTCAGAAAAAACAGGCAGAAGTAAATAATGCTAAACTATTCATTGCCATCCAAAGACAGCAAGTGCTAAAATTTTGGCATATTTCTTTCAAAAGAAGAAAGCATGCTATTTTTAAAGCTGCAGCTGTTTCTACATTTGGGAGGAAGGACAAGGAAGGTGCTTGTTTGGGAAGATACCTTAATGGGCTTGTTAGCTCCCCTCTTGCTCTCCTCAGTGAGTCTGGATGAAAAATATCAAAGAAAAGTTTTCTGAACTGTCTACATTCTAATCAGACAAATCCTTAGTCCTCTGCTGAGAGCAGAGTGGAAGGAATTTCTCATTTTTGGGACTCTGGAAATTGGAGAAGTCAGGCAGCAAATGCATTGGGACGTCTAAGAGATCATCAGAGACAGAGAGATACAGGGAGAAAGTGAGGGACGCAGAGAGGGAGAATGGCAGAAATGGGGAGTAGGGGACGCAGAAAGAGAGTGATACACAAGTGGTATATACAGGAATGCACACCTGTGCACCACACACACGTGAGTGCATGCATAAACACACACGAGTGGTAGAATACTCAGAACCCCAGAGCCCACCTACCTCCTCAGAGACACCAGGCAGACTGTGCATGGGACCCAGCCTGTGCAACCAGCTTCACAGACTGAAGCCTGAGCTTTAGTTCTCAGCTTTTCATATCGGTGCTGCAGCTTTGCCCTTATTCATTCCAACTATTTAGGATAAATTCGGTTTCACCAGACAGCCTGATACTGTTTGAGCTCTGGGGAATGCAGGAGGGAGTGCTTGTGCTGAGAGCTATGAAGTAGCTTAGGAAGAGGAGTGGGACATGGAGGGACGGTGATAACTCTCAAGGGGATTGGCAACTCAGCCAGCAAGAGGGTTTTGAAGAAGAGAACAGAGGCGATTCCTAGAAAAACGCAATCTCCTTTCCTCACGGCATCCTTGAGATCTCAAGGAGGAAGCTCTGGATCCTCTTCTTTCTGTGATATTGGGGCTTGAATTATTAGATTTGGATATTAAAGGATTCTTTTAATTGGTATGTAGTAAATGTAAAACCTAGTGGTATATAATGATCCTGATAGATATATATATGAGTGTGCACACGGGTTTAACAGTTGAAATCATAATGTCCATATATTGTAAGCTTTCCTTCCTGAGTATTCTATTTCTCGTACTCTCCTACATCATTAAAAATTCGTCATAAACATCATTTTAGGGCTTTCATCTCCTAACAATCATTGTGTCGGTGTTCCTGGACCTTCTCTAGCTCCTGCTGTCCACCTTCTTTGTTTAACGAATTTCTCTTAGCTGAGCTGGAGGAGGGGCCTGTGACAAGGTCCTTGGGGGGTTCAATTATGGAAAACATGGACCGACACAAGTGACTGATTGCCACATCCCTCCTGTCTGTTACGGTAACCACTGCGAAGATGCTTCCAGAGTGCAGGCACAATTATGTTACTTCCAGTGTGGTTAATGAAAAGATGAAATTGGAGCCTATGAACACAACATGTAGGCAGGACCATAATTAGCCCTTTGGAAGGTGAAGGATCCACTTTAAAATAAAAGAAAATAGCTTTACTCCCACATTGAAATGGCTGCAATTTTCTAGCTAATGCAGAACTTGCAGTATTTCTGTAATTATTTCCCCTGGGTCTTTTATTCAGTGTAATTCCTTTCTTTCTTTTTCTCTCTTTCCTTTCTTTCTTTTCCTTCTTTCTTTCTTTTTTTCCCCCTTTTTACTCCAAGGTAAAATTTCTTCAGTAAAAGAAGGCAAAATAATATTGTTTGCAAACAGAAGGGTAAAGCTCTTACGTACATAGTGCGTACATTTTGTTTTGAAAAACAAATTAAGTTCTTAATGTATTATATCTGTGCTGTTTAAAATTCAGACAAACGTGCACAGGCAAGAGTTGGCCTTTGTCTTGATCAAAGGGTAAGTGCTCTGAACAAGGACTGGTATTTTCTGGGAGGTAATTGACATGTGCTTTGCCAAATCACGCGGAGGATGGGGCAGCAAGGGGTGGGGCCAGAAAACCTGGGCTCTGCTCTAGACCAGGTGACCTTTGCTCTTTGTGCTTCAGTTTCCTCACCTATAAGGTACATAAAACCCCCACGTTATAGCTGGTGTTGAGCATATGAAAGTGCTCAAAGCGCTTGAAGCAAGGCCAATAGTAGCAATTATTTCTTCTACTCTATGACCATTGAATGAATGAATTTTTAAAAAAGAGAGAGCCTGAATTGAAGGAGTCATCAGCTTCCAAGGAATTCTGGCTCCAGAAATCTAGAAGATGGTCAAAGTGAGTATCTCTTGATTTTCTCCAAGCAGCACTTTGAGGGGTTTTGTGGTGAATAATCTTGCAAGACAGATGTTTTTGCCCCTGTTTTATACCTGGGGAAACAGAGACTGAGCAATTTGCCCATGGCTGCATGTCCTGTCAGAAGAGCCAAGTTTATGTTCCATTTTGTTTGATTCCAGCACCTATGCTGGTTTTTTCACTCAAGCCCCATTCTGACTCTACTGTGTACTGATTTTTAATCTATGAAATGGACATTTCAAGAGGCAAAGTGGCCGTGCACATGGCTTTTGTTATCAGACAGACCTAAATTTGGGCTCCAGATCTCATTTCTCTTAGCTGTGTGACTTTAGGCAGGGAGTTTAATGTCTCTGACACTACCCTATGTATAATAAAAGCCACCTCTCTCCTGATGCTATGAGTATAAAAGATATAGCATTTATAAAGAAAATATGTGTAGTATCTAGTATGTGTCCTCCCAAATAATAGCTTCTGTGAGTTCATGCCCTGTGTTGCTGTCGTCAGTGTGCGTGGAGATCACAGACATGAAAGGCTCTATGACTTGGAGAGCACTAGATCAAGACTGGTAGATTATATCACCAATCTCCATGCTCCTCCTATGGTCATGGGCCCTCATGGTCCAGTGTGAAGAAACCATTCTTATACCCCAAAATGCTTTCCACTCTGCATTGTCCCAGAACTGAGAAAACAGTCGTCGGGTGAATATGTTTGCAGGAGTCTCCTGAGGTCAGCCAGAGGCTCAAGTAGCAATACCCTCTCCTGATGGATCTTTCTGAAGATCCTCAGCAAGCAGAGTCCCTGTCCCCTCAACACACAGCAGCATTGTGACCTGTCAGGGGAGCAGGAGTGGGAGCAACTGATCTGTGATTAAAAATTCACTGCAGATCACCAGCCGACAAATAGTGCCCTTCAGGAAGAGTAAAAATTGACTGCAGTGTCAATTTGCTGCTCCAGCCTGGAAATCTGTGCTCCTCATCTTGAGATGAAGAAGTCACTGTCTTTGTCAAATCTGAGGGCCAGATGATGGTGGTGGAAAGTCAGATCAGCTAGGATCGGATGGGCCCTGGGAGGCCAGGTTCTCCCTTCCTCTCCTTCTCTCCCTCCCTCTCTACTGTTCTTCTTTCCTTCCAACAATTATCGAGTCCCAGTTAAACCATGTACAGGTCTAGGTTTCTCAGGTAGAGCATTAATCCAACCTGACTGGGTCTCAGGGGGTAAAGGGCAGAGAAATAAGGGACAAGTCATGGGTCAGCCATGACAGAGGGAAACAGCAACCCTGGGAGGTCAGGATTGAGGGTGGCAAGTTGGAGTAAGGATGCATTCCAGGAAAGCATTCCACAAGAAATGACTTCTAAATGGAGCTTTTAAGAATTTTGGCCAGATAGGAATGGGGACTCAGAAGAGCCTCAAGATACGGCCTGGTGACATTTGTGAGATCTAAGTCACTTGCTATGCGTGGAGGATAGAATGGCAGCATGAAAGCGATGAAACCAGAGAGGCAGCATCCTAGTGGCCAACCTGTAGCAGAAGCATGAGCTGGCCAGGTCCATCCTGTGTCAGACGGCCTCGAAGCCCAACCCCGCCATTTAGCAACTGGATGGTTGTGGTCTAGATCCTTATGCAGAGAACCTCAGTTTCCTGACCTATGTAAATGCCGATTCTAACACCTACCTGGCGAGGGTAACTCTTCAAGTCAGTGTCTGGCTCCTTGGGGGCACTCAGCAAATGGTTCCTCATCCTTGTCTCCACAGTTATAATTGGACAGATGTGGGATAGGAAACCAGACAGCCTAGTACCTGACCAGTACACTTTTCCTCTGCTAGATCTATCTGTTGTCAAGCTCTTTGAAATTCATGCTATCGCTGGAAATAGAGAGCAATAGTGCCCCAGCAGTCTCCAAGTTCTAACCTCTCCACTGGCAGGAGAGGACAAAGGGCAGCCCTCTGTGTTTGTTTATTGTAGAAGTGGTCACAACCTGATGTGTGTGCCACTTGGTTGAGGCCTTCACCGTAGAATGGGGAAATCTACAGGCTGACTGAATGCTTACGAATTCTGGGTTTTATTTATATATTCTTATTAGAACAAAAGCACTTCAAAAAGGGAAATAAGGTGTACCACGACATCTAACAGGGCATGGCACAGAGCTCAGCAGGTGTTGGTTGAACAAACGCATGAGCCATTTGATTCTTCCCCTTTCCTGGTTCTCCCCAGTAATGTCTGCCATTCTCCATGCTGTAAGAAGCCTCGAATAATGGGTTTATCCTAGAAATAGATGTGCCTTTTACCCACCAAGTGTCCTATTTTTGTCTGTCCCCATTGAAAGTGTTTAGTAGGCATAGACAGGTGTGCCAGGCTTGCTCCAGCTTCACGGAAGGGGCGTGGTGATGCCACCGTGGCACACCGTGGAGGCCTAGGTCGGCAGACAGGGTCCTCAGAGATCACACTATAGGTCAGTTATGACTGTTGCTATTTGGAATGTCATCTTTATTCTCTGTATTTAACCAATCCATCCTCTTCTTTCAGGAAGTTTGCTGTGAACTTTCCTGGTGTCCTCCTTCCTTTCTGCAGCAAGGATTTCCAGATCCTGGTCTTTTAGTTTGGATTGTGGAGGGAGACTGTGCTCAGCATTCAAACCTTTAAGATTTGTCACAGTGCTGTGCATTTACTTGAGACTGAATAAAGGAAATTATGGAAATAGATTAAAATCTTCAAATCATTAATAATACAGTAGAGTGTTTTATTCCTCTTCCATGCATAGTAGCATGGTGATTTAGTACATAAACTATGGTACTAGATAGCCTGTGTACAAATCTAGCTCTGTCACTGGCTGTGTGACATTGAGTGACTTTCTTAGCCTCTCTGTATCCCAGTTTTCATATCAGTAATGTTGAGGTAATCATGTTATATAGTTGATATGATTAAGTAATAGGTATACTTACTGGGTACACATTAAAAAAAACCCTGCATTTTAATAAGTGCTATGTAAGTCTGAGTTATGGCTATAGTTAGAAATATTGGGTATTGTTTCTCCAGCTTAACTATTCTGATGAAAGATAATAAAGCAACAAAAAGCACCTGAATCCTGTTCATTCAAGAAACTTTGAGACCTGGGCAATGGTTTTGAGGTACTTTGCAACTTTGCTGATTAGCAAAAAAATATTGACCTGCAGGCCAAACCTCTCTCATCCTGGCCTAAGTGCAGATTCTCTTACAAAAGCTTAAATCACCATATTTGGCTGCCTTAGGAAACACAGGTCATCCTCAGTCCTTAGCCTTCGGTGCATGCTAATTCGTGTTCCTGTACTGAAGGCAACAAAATAGACCAATTCCAAGCAATGACGATGGCAGATAAAGATTTTGTTTTTCTGTACCTAATAAGGGAGTAAAATATCGTAATGGGATAAATGAATCCAGCCACTCATTACTCGTGAGCATGCGCTCAAACAAACAAACAAACAAACAAGACTCTACATCCCTAAACAATGGCAATTCCATTCATAAACTCAGGCTACAGCAAGAGAGAGGCCTGGATATGGAACCCTGCATTGGAAGTTTGGAATTTTGAAATGAATGGATAACTTATGAAATAATAGACTAGCTATCAAACAGAGGTTTATATGAGCTCTTTCTCTTGTACTCCCATTTCTCCTTTTATCTGATTCTAGAATACTATTTCACAGCTGGGCAGAGGCCCACATAACTAGCCTTTGCCTGCTAGTCTACCCTTTCAGTTGCCCCAAGAAGTTGTCGAGTTTCTCCACCAAGACTCATCCCCCTTTGTTTCTGATACAAAAATAGCCAAGGTAATCACAATGACTAAGAACAGTTTGAGTATAAATACTCACTTTCCCCTTTAACAGTCTGTGATGTTCATGCTAAACCAACACTGCTCAGCCTCTGTGCCTAGGCACGGAGCTGGTCCTTTCTAGGATAGCATCCCGCAGGATGGAGGGCTCATTCCCTCACAAAATTATGCATCTTTTGTGCTGTTTGTCATGTGCTTCTCAGAACCATAAATCCAAACCAAGAAGTGCAACATGGAAACTCTTCAGGTGGGTGCATGAATTTTCCTTTCACTACACAAAGAAGTCAAGATATATGTGTTTTCTAATACTCCTTCCCCAGTGAGCACAACTCAACCCAGTTTCCAACTGAGCAGCTTCACAGCCTTAATGACTAGAAAAGCATTCATTTTGTTAATTTTGTAACTGACGATTTCTCGCTGGTTTAAGTGGCCTGCAGACTATGATTTATTAGTTCTCATTAGAAGGGAAAAGGTGTAGTCCTGCACTCCGTGGTTTTCATAAATCACATTTTCGGGTGGTTTTAGCATGCTAGAACATTTCTAAGCACAGAGCCTGACGTGAATAATCCTGAGGATGTGGATCTGTGTCAGGCAGCCAGCACGCCAATACTTCCATGATCCCATCTGTGATTCACTAAACATGCGTGCTGAGGCACAGACAAAGGTGAATTAGTTCCAGACAAAAATGCATCAATGCTCTATTGAATAGTCAATTATTAAACACATAATGGAATTCTTAGTTAGCAAGGCATGCTGAAGATGTGCCATGTTTACACAATTTCTAACAGGAAGGGAAGGCTGGCTTATAATTTTTTAACAATGAAACAATTCAGTGGCATTTAAGTTAAACATGGAAACACATACCTTTCCTTAGATGTAAGTGTGAAATTTTGGTTCATTATTCACATTTCCTTCCATTTTCCCCTTTAATTAGGCCTTAGGGCAGTTCTCTCTTGAAACTCAATAGTCAGCAATTCTAGAGAGAAAGTAAAGGGATGTATTGTTCAAAGTGATAGACCAGCCACCAACTTCTACACTTTTGGTTTGTTTGGCCTTTATTCAACTTATGTATGAATATGGATGCAACTGTTCTGAAATTCATATGACTCCATGCAAAATGGTGCATTGTACAATCTGCATTTCTTCCTTGCATATTTAGTGTGATAGTTAAGCTTAACTGTCAGCTTGCCCAGATTATGACAGTACTAGAAAGGCAACTGGATCATGGAAGCGCTGTATTCATCAGTGGATGTTCACAGTTGAATATGTTGTTAGGAGGCAGGGGTCAGTTGGAGGGTCACTGTTGGAGATGTGCCTTTGGAAGGAATTATCTCTCATTAACACTTTTCTCCTGTGCTGAGCTCCCTGGCTGCCATGAAGTGAGCAGCTTTGATCTAGCACACTCTTTCACCATGATGTTTCTTGTTTGAAGCCAGCTAATCAGGGACTGAATCCTCTGAGACTGTGAGCCAAATTAAACTTCTTTAAGTTGTGGTTGTCAAGTACTTTGTTGCAGCAATGGGAAAGTTGACAATATATATGTTCTCAAAGTCTCAAATAGATGCAAAATACCATTTACCAGTTGTTCTCTTCAATCTAAGGTTACATACACAAAGCTTCAGACTGTTCTAGGATGGAAGAAATTACTCAGAGTTTGGATTCAAAGTGCCCACATCTTGACAATTAATGAAAATTCCAAACATATATGCTTCATTTAACTCCATGGAAAATCAGCTGGAGAAGTTTTTCTGTGTTCTATTAGATATGTATTCCCTCTTCTGGTTTTACTCATTTATAAAATGATTTGATTACATTTTTAAAAAATGATTATTAAAAAATCTTTGGTTGTTCATGAAGACATTGAAAGAATGTACCAAATTTTGAGGCGTGTGTTGTTTATTGGACAGTCTTAATTTCCCTGGGTTAAATTAAATAGAACTATTCTTTATTTCTCTAATGACATTCAGCTGTGTATGTTGACTTTCTGTCCTTAGCAACAGATTCTGTAATGCTTTCTGTAATTGAGTCCAGTTTAAAGTTTGATCTGAAAAACTGTTTAGATCTCCTTGCCTGACTTCCACAGAGAAAACTTTAGTTCTGGTCATAGAAACCTGTAGGAAGGAAGGAGATGTCCTCCCCAGCTGAGTCCTTAGAGCTGGGATTATGGGGCTTCCCTTCCTGATGCTTGCTTCCTTCTTCCTTTGAGGGCAAGAATGGAGAGAAAAAGGGAATGGAGGTCATACCTCACACCTGAGAATTGGCCAGTATTGGGATGCAGGTGCAGCTGACCTCCCTGAAAGTTAGTGCAGGCTTGACTCTGGCTAGTGGCCAATCCAGTGGTTCCTCATTCGTGGTATGTGTCTGGTTAGGGGTCAGTGTTCAGATTTCCCCTAACTGAGGACTTATTCATACAGAGACACCCAAGAGTTTTATCCTTCTATGTCATACTGCACATTGTCAACTTCCTTTCTGGGTGCCATGGGGAAGAGGGAAGTCCTTTCTGGTTCCAGTCATGGGTCACTTGAGGTGGTGCTAGTGATGGTGGTGGTGATTGGTTCTTATGCTATCAGCCTTACTTTTTTGTGTGCGCATGTACACGTGCAGTTTTACTATAACAAAGCAACTTGTACACTTTGAATATTTAAAACTGTGCATCACCTTTTCCTTTCCAGGAAAAACAAACAAAAATTTAAAAATAAACCAACAAAATTATAATAAAGAATGTCAGCTCCAAATAAGACACTACAGGTTCTGATTCTCCCACTGAGTGGCAGGGCTCAACTCACCATTAAGAGATAATTTTATTTTAAAAGTGCCATTTTAACCTGCAAGGATGTCTGTTAATATCACAATTAAACATGCCAAAGGAGAAGCCATGTTGTTCAATTCCCACTTAACCCACCCAACATCTGAATCCCACCCTTTGCTGACCTTCTATACCCCGTTTTAAAAAGATTTTTAAAATATTTTTTTAAACAAGAGAAAGTAGGCAGGTAAATGTTGGTAAATACTAACTGTTCATATTCATATAGAGACACAGTGTAATCTCTGAGCTCAATAAACAGAGAAAGGAGGAAACTGCTATACTGGCCTTCGATGTTTAAAAACTTCTAGGAGGAAGGCCCTAACTGCTCCTAGACATATGCTTCAACCTTCATGGAACTCATATCAAACTTAAAAAAAAAATCACCGGTCATTATTCCAATCATTATCAACAATGGAAGCACCAATGAATGCTAAGTTTGCTAAGCCACGAATTGGTGCATGAGGCCAGCCCTCCCCTGCTTCATTCTCCTCCAGTCTCCTGAGTTCATCTTTTGGAGTCTCACATGCTTATCTTTCACAGGGAGTATGATGCTTTTCCCCACTGAGTTTTCTTCTTAGGACATTCTCCTTCCCCACATCAGATGGACAGGAGGGAGAGAGTAGCCTGTCACTGGGGCAGCAAACCTGGCTCTGTCATTTCCTCCCAAGACTTAGAATGGGATCAACTGTCTTGTTCTCATTGCTTTGGGCTCACTTTGCAAAACAGAATATAAGGTGACTCCATTTTCCCAGTGTTGGACATAGCTGAAAATCCAGGAACCACTGGAAAAAACCTAATCAACTACTAGTATGTATACTGGTGTTTTTCTGGTTTTATTGGATCCTCACAGGTCACATGATAGAAAAAAAAAGAACAGCTATTGAAACGTATGACATCTCAGGGACTTCTTTTCCTTACACTGAATGTACCTGGAACACTCATTTAGACCTCAAGCTAATTGGGAATGTTGGAAAGATTTGGCTAAATTTTTAGCACTTGTTCCAGTGGCAGAGGCTGAAATCTGGGACCTGAAGTTCTCCAGGAAGCTCACAGAGGGAGAATATGTGAAAGGGAGACCTGGCACCTCTGGGTAGGAAAGGTTCTCTTTGGTCAGAGAGGTCATGGCTAGTGATAACTACTGCCACAAGAAACAGGCTAGGCGAGAAAGAGTCTCCATAAAGGTGGGTTTCAGAGTGGGCTTGAGAGGTGGCACTGGGGGAATCTGCTGCCTGGGGGAGACCAAGAGGAGAGAAAACCATCTTGTGGCAGCCTAGACACGGAAGTTGAGGATCTTCTATAGCGACCCTGAGGTGACCTGTTTTAAATCCTGTTGCTTCTATTTATTTACCTTGGAATGTTTGATGAAGCCTAGTCCAGGGGTCCTATCGAATCTCAGCTCCATCTCTCCATCCCTGGACATGAGGGAAAGATCCTTGCACCTGAGTTTTCCACTCTTCGCTCACTACCATGTATCTCCTCAGGTACGAGTGGGAGGCAGCGGACCTTCCCAACCTAGGCTCCTTAGTTAGGGCAGGGTGCGCTGCATTGTATTCACAAAAATCTCCCAACCCCAGTAGCATAGAATATTAAGAGTTTGTTTCTCGGTGACTCTAAGACAGAGATTCCCTTCATTTTAGAGTGTCATCTTCTTCACACACATCCTAAGAGCCCCACGGCAGGCAGAAGAGGGTTGGAACAGGTCTGTTCCTGAGCTAACCTTGAATGCCAAGGATTTTAATTTCATTAATGAATGTAACATTTCTTCACAGACACTTCAAGCTGTTCATCATGTCCAAGATGTTTTCTATCTCTGCAACATATTATTGCACTGTACTTGCTCAATAATGTTACAGTAAGCTAGGACCAGACTTGCCGGGGCTACACTAGGTCTGATAATGACATCGTGCATGTATACAAACCATTTAATTTCCAAGAACTTTCAGATTTATCATCTTATTTCACTCTTCCAACATCTTTCTGAAGACTAGACACCACTTCTTCCCCACAACGTCCATATGGAGAACCTGGCCAAGTGGGGCTCAGTGCCTCACCTCTGCCGTAATAAGTGTGACTGGCCTATTCAATAGCATGTTGAAATGAGGGTTACAGCAAATGGATAGAACTCTGTGTACCTGCTGAATTTCCCCTCTCCTTCTCTTTCATCACCTGTCCAGGCTACCCTAAGGAGTCACCTTCCAACCTAGAACTTATTTTTGCATGCTGTTATAGTTTGGCTCTAAAACACCCTATGAAAGTCTCATGTGTTTGGAAGGTGATTGGATCATGGGGCATCATACTCTTCAGTGGGTGAAGTCGTAGCTGACTTGCTGTTGGGAGGTGGGGCCTGATTAGAGGTGGCTCCCTAGAGCTTGATCTGGAAAATTGTGTACTTGTTCTTGGCACCTTCCTTCTCTGTCTGTGCCCAGGCTGCCATGATCTGAACAACTTTCTTCTGTCTTGACATGCTGCTGTGTGATTTGTGCCTTGAAGTCAGCCAATTCTTGACTGAACTCACTGCAACTGTGAACCAAAATAAACTTCTTCTCCTCTAATTTTCTTATTGGGTATTTTGTTCCAGAAACAAGAAAATGAGTCAGACATATGCTCACTGCCATCACCTTACATCCTTCAGAAATGGGAGTCCAATTCTACGATGTGGAAGCCATGCAAATGACGGCTATCGAACACCTGATGATTAGCTGGAGCACATGGCGTTCCAGTTGAGGCAGGGAGGGGAAGCTGAATGTATATGTTCTTTAAATTCCCAAAAAAAATTTTTTTAAGGCTCTTGAAAATGTGTTAAAGCTGTCAAAAGTAAGGGATTTGGCATTTTAAATTGTTAAAGACAAATCACACCTCTGTTTGGAGTGAAACAACATAAAATGGCAATTTTTTAAACAAAAGAAGAAATAAAAATAGAGACTCTGAGTTAAACAGGGTGATTTTCACTCCGGCATTTCCCCTACATTCTCCTGAGATACCAATAAAATGTCAGAACAAAGAAATAAAACTGTAAATCTGCAGAGATGAAGAGAGGAGGAGCGAAGATGGCAGCAGGCGAGAGAGAGCAGCAAGATTGGGAGGAGGCGTGAGCAGTGTAGACAGAAGTGCTGTGTCCGCAGCAGAAGAAGGGTGAAGGCGGACTGCTTCTTCCTAGAGCTGGGAGCGAAGGGGGGGGGGAGATAAAGATGAAGGGGAGAGAACAGGGGCGAGGACAGGACAGGAGAGGACAGGAGAACAAATCAGGCAAAAGTCAGTGGCAATCAAAGTAACACCAAACTTCATAACAGCAACTCAGCATGTCAGAAGGTAAGGAGCAAAATTCTTCAAAATCTTTAAAGGAAGTTGTTTCCAATCTAGCATTTGCTGCATGACCAAACTGTTAGAAATAAAAGATTTACTCCTCAGGCACTGCCTTTTATACAGAAGGGTGTCAGAAATGAAACACTTAAAAAAAGACGTAGGATCTAGGAGCCAGAGGAGCTAGAGAAAAGGGAAGGAAATTTGCAAGCTGGGGATAAAGGATGTCCTGGGATGAGAGTCCTGCAGTAGTGCTAGAAAATGGCTTCTGAGTCAAACAGCAGGAAAGAACTAGGGGAGATTTATTTAAAAAAAAAAGTGAAACTTAGAGATCTTAGTCATGTATTGGATCCTGATGAGAGCTAGATCATGTTTAGTGTGAATTAGTGATTGATATCCAGAAAAACAAGAAGTGAAAATGCAAGGCAATTTTAACTTCAGGAAAAACTGAGAAACATATACAAGGAAATTAGTATAGTTACAATATGCTATTTGTCTTAGTTGTGAATAATATTTACATGGTCCTGGAAATGTAAACAGTATCTGTGATGTGGTTCTCTTGGGAGGACAGAAAAGAAATGTTGGGCGTACTTGTGTGTGTACACGTGTATATGTGTGAATGTTTGTGTATTGGGGACAGGATGGGAATTTTTACTACTTTTCACAGTCAAAGTTAATGTAGATGAATATTGCTTTAAAAAGATCCAAAGACTGGACTTGTAAGCATCTTAGGTGGAAATATAAACCAGGGAAACATGCACAAGCATTGTATTTTTTTCTCCCTGAGGTTCTGAAGGAGATTGTAGGCCAGTATAGGGAAGTCAAATGGGCAGAGCTTCTGGTGTCAAAGGCTTACCTAATTTGGGGTCCTCTAAGAGCTATAAATATAAAGCTAGAAACACATTTTTGGAAGGAGAATGTCCAAAGGAAGGACTTGGAAGCTTTATATCAATTGCTTTTTGATGCAGCCATGACTGAAGTCAAGTGACACTGTAGGTCACCGCAAATCTTATATCATTATTTATTGCTTAATGCTATGTACTAATACTCCATGGGCATTACCTCATGTATATTTGTTAAAAAGAAAAACTGAGTACATTGCTAAAACTCAACTGACAACACCATTTCCACTAAACCATTTCTACTTAGTTCTGAGGAGTGTTATTGGGAGTGAAACAGTTAAGGCTGGTCATCAATTTGGTTAGATTAATAGATGTTTAACCTACTAATAAATCACACTTCTGAATGTGCCCTAGGAATGTCCAGAGATGATTGTCATATGGGTTGGCAAACTGATGTGGGAAAATCTTACTTTGATTGTGGGTGGCGCCGTCCAGCCGGCTTCCTCCCAGGTAGACTGGAAAGAGAACGAAGAAGGAAGTTATCTGTGTTCTGAAAAGTTCCTTTCTGTTTGAGCAGGCATATTGTGTCTTTTGCTACTGCTATTTCCTGATATAAGACTCCAGCTTATTCACTCTTTCAACATAGACTCACACTGGTGACACTCTAGGGAGCTTCCAGACCTTCCAGACTGGCCCTGTGTCCCTAGTCCCTCTTGTCCTGGAGTTCCCAGCTTCTTGGACTAAGCAGACACGGAACCTGTGGGTTCTATAATGTACAGATAGCATCATGGACCACCTCTTTTCTTTTTCTATGACCTGTATAGTAAACCTCCAGCATTTTCCTATTTATTCTATTTCTTAGAGATTTATAACCAATATAGAGACAAAATAATTTGTGCTTATGGTTCCTTGCTCACCTCTTTGCATTGCTCAATCCTTAGATTCCTTTCTCTCCCATTTGATAAAATGGCCCAATAATGCTTTGTGCTTACTGAGACAGGAGCCTTAACATCTATAAGTTAAAAAGCCCATGTCCCTTTTCTTACCTTGTCTCTATCCCCAAAGTTCATCCACTCAACATTCTCTGGCACAGAGACAACTCCCATTGGAGCACTTGGTCCTCTCAGTGCCCCTGAGAGGTGGCAGCCTTAGTTGCAGGAGGGCACTTGGTAAGTACCTTACATGCTCTATAGCAGGTGGCAGAGCTCAGACCAGAATTCAGGTGTGGGGCAGGCAAAGGTAGGAGATTGCCACAAATGTTGGTGAGAAGAGCCTGTCCTAGAGGGCTACAGATTGCCTCCTCACTGGACCCTTAAAGAAGGCTATTACATTGTTCTGTTCTGATCTGCTTAGATCTGCCCTCTTTTGTTTTATTCTCTTTAAAATAAAAAAAAATTAAAGAAAAGGTTATCATTCTGTCAGAATGGTTCAGCTGTGTTTTACCATTCAATATAATGCAGCACATTCAAGAATCTGAGATGGAGGGGCCACAAGTGAGTGACACCTTCCCTTAAAGACTCCATGGGCCAGGGCTCAGGCTTGCACACTTCAGCTCAATGCTGAAGCTGCCCCCACAGCCCAATGCTAACTGGACTCTCCGTATGTGAGACAGAGCTGGGAACATTGACACAGAGCAGAAACTATCACATTTTCCGGGAGGCCACTGCTTTTCTGGGACACATGGGACACAGTAGGGTCCCTTGTCCTTGTTTTTGTGAAAGCTCCAATCCCTCTGTGAACACAAAACAAACCTGTTTGAATCTGGAGCTAAGTTACTTCAGGACAGGCAGAGCAAGTGGTGGTAACTAGTACAATTCTTGTAGATCAGTATTTTATCCTTTTTCTTTGCCTGTGATTTAATAAATTTATAAACAAACAGAAAATAATCAAGACTACAGATGTTTTTGTTATTACAAACACTACTGATTAAATAAATGTGAACTTGCAATCATCACAGTTTTTCCTCTTCTTGAGGTTTGTACATGTACTGGATACTGAGCCAGGGATTCCCCAAAACGTCTGTTAAACCAGGAAGAGACAGTCTGAGGCCCTCCTAGGAGGACCTCATGGATACCTAGGCTAAGCGAAGCCTCCCCTCTGTGTCTCAGACTTTCTTGTAGGTCGCCTTGTTGAAGCACGGATCACACTGAAAAGAAACTGCTTGTTTCCCCAGAAGGCCACAGCTAGCTGAAGTCGGGAATGCTGTGCTGAGTGCCATAGTTCTGGCTCCCGAATCTGGCGTGTGGTAGATGCTCAGAGGATGCATCCTACAGGGAATGGGGCGTCTATTTTTTCTTGCAGAGTTGCCCCCCTTCGGACTGGCTGTGCTAGGGTACGGGTGAGGAAATAGGTGATGGCCAGGGAGCAAGGACACAGCAACTCCCCCCAGATGTGAATCATCTCCAAACTCATGGCCTCTGGGACAGATGAACCTTGACACACTGCCAGGCAGATGGCATTGTTCATTGTTCTCAGACAAGTTCCCTCCCTGTTTGCACAGCAACTAGAAAACAGCCGGCAGTGACCCCTCTCATATGACCAGGGAGGGCCTGTCTGGGGAGAAATGAGTGTTTAGAAACTCTGGTTTGAAGCATAACATGCTTCAACTTGCCTTCTCAGAAGTTTGTGCCTGTCCTTCTGGCCGTTTGATCACTTTTTTTTCCATCTTAAATTTGGAATAATGTGAAACCAATCTCTGGAACCAATCAACATTTTAAAATAAGCATGGCTAGATTTGATGGGATTGAAATATTTAGAAATCCTAACATAAGTAAAACTGAGTCTATTTCATAGGGAAACAGTTAAAATTGAAGAAGGCATATGACACATTTTAAAAATGAGCAAAGAATTTGAATAGATGCTTTTGCAAGGAATATATAAGAATAGCCAAATAGATATATGACAAGATACTAACAAAATTAGCCAATAGGATAAGAAGAATCAACTCCACTTCACATCCACCTGGTTGGCTATAATAATATATAAAACAGATAATAAGTATTGGCAAAGTTGTGAAGAAATGAGAATCTTCATACCTTGTTGATGAAGATGTAAAAGAGTACAACTGCCTTGGAAAATAGTCTAGCACTTGCTCAAAAATGTTAAACACAGAACGATAGCAGGCCCAGAAATTCCACCTCTAAGTATATACCTGAGAAAAGTGAAAACATATGTTCATACAAGAACTTGTATTTGAATGTTTATGGCAGTGTTATTCATGATAGATAGAAAATGAAAACAACCCAAGTGTTCATCGTTTGATGAATGGGAAAACTAAATGTGGTATACCTGTGCGACAGAGGATTGTTTAACCACAAAAGGGATGAGGAACTAATAATGTTAAGACATGGATGTACTTTGAAACTTTCTACTGTGTCAAGAAAGCTAGCCACAAAATATCATACATCATATAATTCTCTATATAACATGTTCAATAGACAAATTTGTAGACATAGAAAGTAGATTAGTGATTGACAGAGGGAAGAGAAATAGGGAATAAATATTAATGGGTACAGAATTTCTTTCTGGGGAAATACAAATGTTAGTAAATTGATCCTCGTTTTGGTTGTATAACCCTGTTAATATGCCAAAACCTACTGAATTTTATAGTATTTGCATTAAATCTCAGCCATCATAAAAACCTGAGTGAGAAATCTGTTCATCTCTCTCACCTAGAATAATTTCAGGGCTGATTTGGCAATTTCTCCTCTTTGGTTCTCCCATGGAAGTAAGGACAATGCTAAGTGCTAGGAAATTCAATTATAGGTTGCTTGGATAATTAATAAATATTCCTTAAAATGGAAGGAGGAAATGGAGAGGGAGAGATAGAGGGAGACACAGAAAGACAGAAACAGAGAGAGAGACAGAGAGAGAAATGTTCATATTTCTCCAGTCCTAATGCTGACGGATAGGGGATAAGGCAGCAGTGGAATTGCGGGAACAGGAAGATTTGCATTTTAATTCCAGTTTGGCTGGTGCCTACCTTGGAACTTGGGTTCTGTGACTCAGTTGTCAGCTTGTGAAAAAAGAGATGGGAATTTCAGTCTCCAAGATGCCTTACTGCCTTTGAGGAAAAAAAGGGGGAAGCTTTGATTGGGATCTGGAATTTTAACTGTGGCACAAACCTGAAGTGGTTTAAATCTCTTTCTTCCCTTGGACTGCCATTTTTCTGTGTGTAGTAGAATGGGTTGGCTGAGGCCTACCTGTCTTCTTCCAGCACGGCTTTTTCGGGTGGGAGCACATCACTGGGGGGTCTTTTCCCTACCTGTATTGGTGGCTACATTTGCTAGAGTTATGGATGATGAAGAGTGGTTCCTTTCCCATCTACTTTCAACTCCAGCTTAGTTTTTCACTTTCCTTTGGCCAAAGGAACAAAAGACATAATAGTATGATTAGAGTAGACAGAGGAGGAGCAGGAATAGGAAAAGGAGGTGAGGAAGATGAGGAGAAGGAGAAGAAAAAATATAGACAAAGAGGAGAGGGAGAAATCTGTCAGAGGGGCTGTAGTAGGATAGGACAGTGGTTCTGGAATTGGTAGCAACATCTGTGGAGGGATGTGAGTGGAGACAGAATCAGTAACAGACACAGAGTTGAGGATATCAGTTAGTTGGCCTTGGAGCCAATTCAGGTAGGTGCCATAACAGTGGATATTTCAGGATCCTGGTGGGCAGCAGGTTCCTGAATGAAGTGTCAGTTTCCTGCCTTCATGAGACTCATACTGCCACCACAGGATTTTATCTCCAGTGATAGCATCATAATAAGGGCCACATCCATATTTGTATAAATAAGCAAGGCAATTTGTTCCCATATTCCCTTGGGGCATTAACTTCCTCCCCTTTATGGATGGGAACACAGAGTTGGCAGAGATTAAGAAACTTCTTAAAGCTTCGTGGAGCCTTGGAGTATTTACTATGGAGCCCAGATCCTTCTACTCCGTGATGCCATTTCTCAATGACAGCATCTAGGCTTTTCTCTCTCCTCTCTCTCTCTCTCTCTCTCTCTCTCTCTGAACTACATCCTTGTCCCAGCCAAGCCCACTGCTTATGGATGAAGCCACCAAACCAATATTTCCTGACATTTGAGGTTTGATAAGGACTTGATCCTGCAGATAAAAGACTCCAAAAAACAAATATCCTACAGAATTTCCCCAAGGGTCAAATTTACTGCTCACAGCAGAGAACTGGGCACTGTAGGATGAACAACCTCTCATTTGGTTAATTCCACATTGCACTCCTGGACGTGAGGCACTTATAGCCAACCTAACACCATATTTCTAAAAGGTATTCATGAGCTATGGACCCTGCTGCCACTGGACATCCCCTTTGGAAGAAGGCTGTAGTCACCGGCCATTTGGCAGGCTGGGTCAAATTTCATGCTTGCTGATTTTCTATAGCTTTATCCCTCTGGTATCCATAGTGGAGTCACTGTCAAAATGCTTGTTAAGACTATTTTTAAAAAGTTCTATTTAGCATCTAAGTGATTCCAGAAATGCAGCCTATAAAGAAAGATGACAAATGATCACTTCCTCTTCCAATTCTGTCCTAGCCCTGAAGCTGGAAGACTTACTGCAGAGACTATTCTTGGGCATTCAAGACAGAAGGGTTTTTTTTATTATTATTATTTTTTTAAAGTGTCAATCAAAATGCAATGCTATCAGCATTCTTTGGGAGTGTATGTATAACGTGTGAGCCAATGAACATTGCCAATGGAAGAATTATCATTATGGAGATGGAGGGAGAGCATGGATCAATGTATCTAAATAGAAGCAGTCAGTATCTTTCCAAACACCATTTTCCATGAGTATTTATGGGACTGTTCTGTTTTGCTACCCACAGGAAGTTGACTATAAAGGTCCCTATGAGCTTTATTATTATAATAGTAAACATTGTTGTAGAACTATCACTACATCAGATCATGTTTTAAGCAGTATTTTATATATTTATATCATTTAATTTTTATAAACACTGTAATAAGTCAGTACCATTACATTTCCATTTTAAAATGGGGAAACTAAGGCTGAGGGAGGGTAAGTAATTTGTTTAAGGACGTGCAGCTAGTATGTGGTAGTGTAGGAATTTAAAACTCAGACATTCGGCTCCAAAGTATGTGAGCTCTCAGGCCCTGCACAGACAGCCTCTGAAATGCATCGTCAAACAGGTTGTGTTGATGGTGTTAGGGGAAGATGCAGGTTGGGCACCTAGAAGGGGACTCCTGCACTTTCTCCCCTACATGTGCTGTATGATGCCATGTGCTTTTTCTCTTACTATTATGCTGAACACACTATGTTTCCAGTGCTATTTTTCTTTTGCCATTGTTTGAATGCATCCACCAAAGTCAGTATTTTGAAACTTTAGTCCCCAGTGCAGCAGCGTTAGGAAGTGATTGGGCACTGTCTTCATGAGTGGATGAGCATCATCATGAGAGTGGCTTCAGTCCGCTCTCCCACACCCTCTGCCATGGAATGGTGCACACTTGCTAGCTCAGACTTTCCAACCTTCTGACTCATGAACCAAATAAACTAGTACTTATACTACACAGACTCAGCTATTCTGTTACAGCAATAGAAAAAGGCTAAGAGCTCTTCTCTCTCCTCTCTCTAGCTCCATGAGATTGGTCCTCTGCCTTTGTTGCCTCTGTGTCCCTGACCCCAAGCCATATGTTGATTAGAAGCTGGAGTTCAATAAGCCTAGACCGAATGGTATTGTGAATGTGAGCTACAAAGGACATGAAGGACATCTAATTCGGATTTGGGTGGCCATTTGAACAGAAGTATAGCAGTGGGGATCTGCAGAGGGTCTGGGGCCCATGGGAAAGCAGACAAGACTGTATAGGCCTTGAATGCAGGGAAGGGACACAAACCCAGAAAAGCCACTATCTGGTGGATAGGATGAACAGTTTTGGAAGTGTCAGTGGACCTTGATAGCTTGGGCAACCCTGGAGGAGTCATTGACCAACAAATGGAGGCCAGAGCCTTGGGAAGATTTCTGATTGCTGTAAGAGGGAAGCTCAGAGAGAGGACAGACAGGTGGCTCAGAGGAGGGAGCAGACAATCATCCGATGGAAACTTTCCATATGGTGAAACAGATGGCAACTCCAGTGGGTGCAGGAGTTCTCCCTTCACCCTTCCTCCCTTCCCTGGCGTGGAGGGTTGACCAGGGCCTTTGTTTTATCTTACCAGTTGACTGTATCTTACTGGGCACCATCAGTTCACATAGTGTATCTCATCACAGCTACCTTTTCATCACAAGAGCTGAGCTGCCTAAAAGCCTTCATCTTTTCCCCAAGGCTGCAGTTTCAAGTATTATTTTCCTATCATACAAGGAACGAAAGCTTTTATTGTTACCTCATCACGCAGGAATGGGAGAAAAAAAAGAATTTCTCGCTCTCAGCAAAATTGATGCAAATGCCAACTCTGATTTGGAAACAGCCGTGTCATTGGGAGGCTGAGTTTCTCTCTTATAAGCTTTTCTTGAGTTCCCAGGAAAAGTAGAATAATCATTTATAAGAATAATAAAATCATTTTTATTTGTTTGACAGCACCTGTTTTCTCACATAGTTGGCTGCAGAGCAGGTGCTGATTCTTGGGTCTCTGATTTGCTAACAAACATCCTCTCTTTTAACACAGAAAAACTTCTGGGCTCATTTAGCACTAAAAGCCTACAGAGCATCCTTACTTAGTAGCTTAGAGGTAGAAGTGAGGCTAGACCGAAACCGGAACTCCTTGTTGACTTTTCACACATGAGTCTATCATTTTTGCTCAGGTGCTCTTACCTACCCTGAGTTTCCATCAAATTCACTTCCATCTTCTGGTTAATTTTGCATCAGCTGCCTGGGATAAGAGAAGCCCAATTGCTGGTAAAATATTACTTCTGGATATATTTGTGATTGGGTTTCCACAATAGATTTGCATTTGATTTTGTTGACTGAATAAGGAAGACTTCCTCTTCAGTGTGTGTGAGCATGACCTAAATCATTGAGGACTGGATCAGAACAAAAATGCAGAGGGAAGAAAAATTCTTCTTGAACTGGGACATTCATCTTCTCCTGCCCTTGGGCATCAGTGCTCTGGATTCTTAGGCTTTTGGGTTCTGAGTCTTACACCAACCCCTATCCTCCAGAAGTGGATTGAATTATGCCACTAACTTCCTTATGCAGAAAGCAGACTCCAGGACTCCTTGTGCTTGGTTTCCATAAAGATATGAGCTAATTCCCCTCATAGAGATCAAACCTTTCACCTGCTATTGCACTTATTTTTCTGGAGAACCTTGACTAACACACAGGCCTTGAATAAGTGTCATGTATTTGATAAGGGTGGTTCTAGGCTTTTCCTTATCTATTGAAGGCCTGTTGGGGTATAATCTGAACCATCTGAATGATTCCCCACTAGTCTTTGGATTCTGATGCTTGTGGTTCTGCCTTACTCGGGCTATGGAAAGAGGAGGCTATTTGGGGGGGTCGTGGTTAGCTGGACTCAGCTCTACCATTTGTTGCCTTATAGAAGTTCCTCGTCTCTCTTAGCCTCAGTTTCCGTCTATAATGTGGAATTGCGGTGACAACACCTTACACTGTTAGATTAAGAAAAAAAGCATAAAGCCCTCGTTATAGTGCCTGTCATATAAGAAAGCTCTTCATTCATGATATCTACCATCATTACCTTCCTCCTTTTCTTCCTCCTTACTATCATAATTCCCTAGAATACTCAAAGCAATTAATGGCCTAGAGCATATGTTAAATGCCCAATATGGGATTAATCCATCCACTTAGGCCTGGCAGGCAGAAGCTGAGGCCCATAATTATTTCAGGGCCCCATGAAAATAATTTTAATTTCTTTTAGGTATAGAAATGAATCTTGCTTGGATTATATTGATCTTTCCACCAATACAATCATAAAGTATATTTTTTAAATTTTTGTTTGAAAAGTGTTTCAAAATGGCACTGGGGCTGGCCCATGAAAATTACAAGAATCTATTTCAATAGGAATAAGAGTCCCATCCTAGGAGCGTCTTAATTTTGGCCCATCTCCAGGACAGTGGTAGTTCCACAAAAAGAGTTTGCTAGAGCCTTAGGACCTAATGCTGGGCTGGGCATCTGGCTGGAGCATAGAAAATGCGCACTACTTTTCAGAGACAAGAGACAACCTCCCATCTGCCCTGGCAACCCAAGGAATGTCATGTGACTGAAAATTTCTTATGCTTTTGCAGACTACAGAAATGTAAACATTATGGATATGGATGAATAAAATTCAGCAGAAGTAAAGAGTCATCATTTGACAAACAGACTTTGGACATAAACAGTTTTGGAAATTTAAAGTGTCACTTCCTTGGGTAAGAGTAAATAGTTGTACTAAAGCCAGAGCAAGAATTCTCCAGAGCCTTTGGCAAAAGGCTGCCTTAGATCTCTGAGAGGCAGCCTAACACCTGGAGTCTCTGCTAGAATGCAAGGATCAGTCAATTCCCTAAGTCCCTTCCCTGGTACACAGACATCAGAGATTGGAAATGTCACTACTGACTTCCAAGGAGGTGATATCACAGAATTGGTGGTGGATTTACCCACAAGATCACAATAGAAGAATTAACTATTACAGAAGAGTGTTTGGCAAAGGACTTTCTACATGGAATTTTCTCTTTGGAGCTGTATAAATGATTCCTGGAAATAATACTAGTAACTAATATTTACAGATACTTGCTATGTACTAACCCTCATAGCAACTTTGTGGGGATGTTATTTCAATCTCTTGGTGGGATACATTGATCTGGAAGGTGGGTAATTAAAAGAGCCTACGTATGTATTCTTTGTGATGTCATTGTAGGTCTCTCAAAGTACATAGCTGCTCTATTGAAAATAGGACTGGTGTAGAAACGATGTGGGCTAATGTCCACTGAGTCCCTACTATTCCTCAGGTGCTTTGAATAGATACCATCTCACCTTTGATGTAACATTGTTCCTTCAGTTTTACAGCTGAAGAAGCTGAGGTGGAGGTCAGTGAAGCAGTTCGCATAAGGTTAAGTTTATTAAATAATAGATCAGCGATGGCAGATAGGCAGATTGTTCTAGCATCACCACTGGCTCTAGGTTCCCTTGCTGTGTATTCTCTGTCCTCCAATTTTTCTTTTTTTAGGCTCTCAGATGACAGGGTGGAGCTCTTTATAACACTCGGTTTGTATCTCACCATCATCACCTGTCCACTCATGGCCATCTCTCCAGGCCTGTTTGTCTGTTTACCTTTATTTATTTCTTGTCCTATCTGTGATCTTCATACTCATTACCCATACTTCATAGATTTCTATGTGGACAAGATTTTTGTAGAAGTTTAAATAGAGTGATGGTTGTCAGAATTCAAATGGGTTTCATGTGTCAAGTCTCAACAAAAAAGTAATAAAAATGGGGTTCAGAGAAGCAGGTCTCATGTATGTATGTATGATCATAAAAAACTACTGTAAGAGACTCTGTTAGAATCATCACCTTGCACAAAGCCACTACAACCTTAAACAAAAAGTACTTAGGCAAGGATATCTACCCAGCAACTGCCTGTCCATCCTTGGACTGATGCCACCATTATTATTGATCCTCGTAGACAAGAATAATTGTTTCAAAGCCTCTAATGCAATCTTCCTTATTTTACCTTTTAAAACCCTTGTCTCCCATTGCCTCCCTGCAGATGCCCATAATTTACTGTGGCATGCCTCCTCCCATGGCAGTGGCCATTCCTGATTAAGTTCATTGTTTTTAGAGAATCTCTCTCTCTCTGTCCCTATGTTATTTAGGTTGACAATAACCATATCTCCTTAAAAATTCTGGACGTTTCTGTGCAATCTTGAGTTCTGCTTTATAAAAAAAGTTTGTTCAATAAAATCTTCTGAGTCTCACTTTTTCCATTCAGACCCATGCTTTTAAATCTGTTCATGTTGATTTATGTGTTTCTAGTCTACGCTGTCACATGGTTGCCTGGCATTTTATTCTCCAGCACGTTTCACTTAATTATCCTTCCAACAACGGATCTGCAGCTTAGCTTCCTGTTATTAAAACTAATAATAGTATTGATAAACACCCTCTTTCTGACTCTTTTACTAGATCTGTGCACAATTTCTGGGATGTGCAAATGAAAGTGGAGTCTTATTGTATATAGACATAAATAACCATAATTTTACTAAGTCCTGCTAAATTACTTTCAAGGGAGCTGTATGAGTTTAAAGCTCTCAGAAAGCAGTGCATACTGTTTCCCACCTCTTCACATGCTCACCTTGATTATCACTCACTTTTCTAATTTCTGCTTCTCTGATGGGTGGAAAGCATTGTCTTATTCATGATTTAATTTGCATACATTGATTACTAGGTAGTAAGAACACAAATTTATTATCATTTGGCTTGCTAGTACCTAAATTGCCTCTCCATAGCCTTGTTGTTTTTTAAAAAACATCAAATTTCTTACTTTTTTTCTTGATGATCTGGAGTTTCTGGCAGAGTCTAGGGTAGATACTAAGCTATTATTGGCATTAGATATGACAGCATTTCCTTCCACTCTGTCATTGGTCTGCTAACTTTGCCTGTGGTACTGCTTATTAAATCCATGACTATCAAGTTGTGATGTTCAACTTGTGTTTTTGCCATATGTTTATTTGATTATTGGCATTCGAGTACATTTTCTTCTATGAGGTTTATAATTTTACTTTCCATTTATTTTGTTTGGAATCTTTGGACATAAAATGACCTTCCAGGTTTCTCTCTCTTATAGCAAGCAAGTTTCCCAACACCACTGACTAAACAACTCTCTTTTCTCATGTCTCATTAATCACTACCTTGATCGCTTGTTAGTTCTTTAAAAAATGGTACTATATCATACCATTTCTACGTTGTTCCTATGCCAGTATCATGTGGCTGTTATTCTTACAGATCTGCTTTATATTTTTCTACTAGAGAAATCTACCAGACTCTTCTTGGGTCTTCAATTTTTTTTTACTTTGAGACAGGGTCTTGCCGTATAGCTCCGGGTAACTTTGAAATCACTCTGTAGCACAGGCCAAACAGACCAGAAGATAAAGAAGTTACAAGAAAGAGCAAAAGACAAGACAACCTTTATGTTGTTGTTGTTGCATCCAGAGAGTCATATGTCAATCCTTGCTTAACTGTAAACTCTGCTAATTTTCTTAGGCAGAGGTCCCAGTTGAATTTTGGAAAGCAAAGGTAGGGAAACAATGTCCTTAACCACTACATAGAATGGACTACATAGATGCTAGTCTCTGATCTCCAGTGTGAAGATGTAAGAGTAGGTGGGATGTTGGGGGATCTGAACCTGAGTCTTGTTCTTATCTCTCCCGCCGCAGGAAGAATGGCTGCCTCTTGGAGGAGTCAGGAGTCACTGAAGGGTAGTAGGGGGGTGGATATGAGAACTTTAGAGAGGCTGGACCTATCTCGTGGGAGGCAGTGCTTCTCTGGACGCATTTCTATGTCTGGCCCAGGAAGTTCCAGAGCAATTCAGACACTGAAGAGTACCATGATTAGAAAATTACTCTTACACTGGGTTGCTGACCTTCAGATTGCTATGAATGTCATGTGTATGCTGGGAAGGACCATGTCTCAAGCCCGGCTTCAGGTTAGTCTGTATTGTGTATGGGAGTGTGTGTGGTACCATCTTGATCACAATGATGTGAGTTGCACCACCACAAACTGGGCAGTCGGGCAAGTCACTTAACTTCTTTGAGCTTTAGGTTTTACCTCCACAAGTACCTATGTCACTGAGCTATCAAGACAATAAGATGAAGTCCTTCATTTTCTGGCAAATAGAAAATAATAAACAGATAATTTTAAAGAATAGACATTTGCTAGGTAGTTATGCTGGTGGGGCTGCTGTCAGGGGAGAGGCAGTTGAATAGAAGACCTTGAGACATGAAATAACCTGACATTTTCAGGACACTTTAAGTGGTTTGGTCTGACTGCAGCCTAATGTAGGAGAGGGGAGATATACATGGTCAAGGGAGTGCACACAGCCTGAATCCCTGACCCTGAGGCCCTCCAGCGCACCACTAGCCAGAGCCCTCTGCTAACTCTTTCTTTGCAGGTTATTTAAAGGGGTAATTAAGTTTGAATGAAGTTATTAGGATGGGCCCTAACGCATTATGACTGGTCTATTCTTGAAAAGAGTATATGAGCACATGGACACCTATAAAGGAATGAGCATGCACAGATGAAGAGGAAAAGAGAAGACAGTCATCTAGAAGCCAAAGTGAGAGGCCTGAAAAGAGATCAGCACTGCTGTCTCCTTGACCATGGGTTTCCAGGTCCAGACTATGAGGCAATAAATCTCTTTTTAAACCACCCGATTTATGGCACTAGCAGGTTAATGCAGTCTGGAAGGGGTGGCGGTGGCAGCTGTGAATCATACAGTCACTACCCATCCTCTCAAAGTCCTGAAATGGATGGGTAAGTTGGAGCTTGCAAGAAAAATAGGAGAAGCCAGGAAGCCCCAGCTGCAGCAATGTGAAAGTAGGGTTCGTGGGAAGGCAAGCGTGAAGTGGTGGCCTCACTATAGTGTTCACCTCTGTGATGTGGAAGCATCTGTTGGTGAGTTTGAGCCGCTGTTGGTGGTTAGGGACAGAAAAGGAAAGAAGCACTAAGCATGCAGTTATGGAGAAGGTATTAGAACCTATCAGACATTTCCATGTCACTCCTTAACCATCTTTGACCTGAGAGACCTTCAGAGAGAAATGATTATTGTTTTACTTCCACCCCACAAATATCATGCAAGTTCTTCTTTCAGCCAATTTGAACTTGAAATCACGCATTAAGGGGATTCAGGGAAACAAAACTTCCAACTTGACCCAGCTGATAATGGAATGGTGCAGCTCATGAACCTTTTGAAAAGCTGGGGCAAAAGGGGGAATCTAAACTACAACAGGTTGCACAAGTACAAAAAGCTATAATCTTCCTCATTTACACATGAAAGCATCTTAGAAATCTTGCTGAAAAGAAACACGTTTAATTTCAATTAGGCATCTCCTAAATGTCAGTGGCCGCTTAATCTTCTTTCTTTGGGCACAGCAATATTAACAACCTGTGAGCTTCAGAATGGAGGCCGGAAACTGCTGCCTGGTAGCAGCCCTATTAAGCAAGTATTTAACTTCCTGTTCAGCCCCCTTCCTGATCATGCGCCACCTTCCGGACAGCAGTTGTTCCTTCAGAGGACTCTTCTACTCAAGAGTCTTCTTCTGCTTCTCCTTGCTCGCTCTTGTCCTGCCGCTGACATTGCACAGTACTAGCTCTGAGTATTAAGTCTGCCAGGTTCTCCTCCTAGGGATCTCCAGCTTGCTGAATGGTACAAGGCTGAGAGTAAGCTCAGAGCTGATGGCAGATCAGGTGTGAAGATGTGTGTGAAGACTTGGGGTGGGGTGGATGGTCTCTCTGGTGCATTCCTGGTTGCTTGCTTTTTTCAGCGAAGTCTCTTCCCTCAAATTGTTATTTGGATGATAGACTCACCTTTGGAACAAACTAGGGCAGCTTTCTTGTCATCTTGTGTTGCATGATAGTTACTTCCTTGAGTTCAAGGTGGAGTAGAGTCAGGAAGAGTCTCTTGTGTGGCCCAGGAAAGGTCCATGGAATGAAGCGAAGACATCTTTCAACCATCATTCAGGTCCAAAATGCATCCAATATGAAGTCTGGTTGTTTTAGACAAATGACAGGCAGTATTATTTGGACAACATTTTAGACAGTCAGATATTTTGAAATCTATTGTTTCAGGGGCCAGGTTACTATTGTGATGTTTGAACCAGGTCCTGTGGATCTGAACAAATACATTCTGGAGATATATTTGAACAAATACTGGAGATGCCAGAAATCCTGGCTGTCAGCCCAGATAGAAACCAGAGCAGAGCTGAGCTTTGCTCTCTGTATTTATGTTCCTATTTTCTGTATCATTGAGAACTTTAAAATCAAGTTTTACCTAAATCCAAGCAAGTGTTGGAATTTGAAAAATAAAAATAAAAAGACATTTCTGACAAAATTGCTGCTTTAAGTTAGCTTGGCAGGGCTTTAAATAGCTGTTATTGGAAAAAGGCCGAGGAGTCTAAAAAGGGTACATTCCGTTTCTTGCCTCCTGTGCCCCCACTCCCAGGGGTCAGTGGGCAAAGGAGCTATAATTACACCTCAAGTGGTTTTAATGACACAGGAGGGAATTCGGAAGCCTTAGGTTGGAACAAAAGCAGGCGCCTATCTTCAGTCAGACATAGTTCACAAATCTCCCAGCTTTCTCCAGATAAAAAAAGTTCTGAGAATTCCTAAGAGGCAATGATTCCCGGGAGGGAGTTTAAAGATGGAAATAGATGCATGTATTTTAAGCAGCCTATAACCCTGGCCTTAAAGACCACTCTTCTCCACCCTTCAACTCTATGTAAACCAGGGCATTGCAGACAACATTTTGGGTGATTTCCTATATTTCTCTGTGAATAAACATTCTCAGTTTCTCCTGGAGGAATTGGTATCCTCAGAAACACTGTGTGTGTGTGTGTGTGTGTGTGTGTGTGTGTGGTGGTGGTGGTAGGGTGAGATCAAGCTCAGAACCACTTCTTTCTTCCCAAAGTCCCCTGGCTATCTTGCTGTGGGGCTGACCCGTTAATCCAGTCTCCTGGATTCCAGAGAGAAGATGGCAGAGAAGGACTCTGGGAAGCCTGGCTTTCCAGTCTTTAAAACCTTCCCTACACCAGTTCTGTTTGAGGCAGACATAAGCAAGTAGATGAATTTCCCCAAGAAACAGCAGAGGGAGCTTGGGGTAGAAGCTGAGAGCTTTCAAGGGCCTCAGATGGGAACATTAGCAATTCTAATTTCCATCTGTTTCCCTCTGTTTATGACAGCAAATAAATAGTGAGGAGCCCCTCCTCGAAGTCACAGGTGAATTTATGCTCCTGAGCTGATTGGAGGCACCCAGTACCCATTTTGGACAGTAGACTTCCACAGAAAACCTAGTCTTGATAATGAGCAATATGCCGTCCTGTGTCCCTGCTGCGAGAGGACACACAGTACCCAAATTCTACACACAGAAAGCCACGGGGAAATGGAAGGATTTGCCTCATGGTGGAGACACTCAGAGCACTGTCACCTCTGACACCTGGAGAGTAAGGCACCTTTTCAAGTAGCAAATGTAGTCAAACCAGGGACCAGAGGCAGTTTAAGTTAACGGGATAGACTTTCTGGCCAAGGAGGATGATTCAGCAGGGGGAAACAGCCGAAAAACATTAATGTGGGAGCTTTGTTTTATCACCAGCCATTTCCTTTATAGTTGAGGTACAGCCCACACCATTAGACGTAGAGAATGCACACATTTTGTGTACGCAGATTGATGGTTACTGAGTAGGTAGATGCACCCGTGTGATGCACCCAGTC
This sequence comes from Hydrochoerus hydrochaeris, assembly GCA_004027455.1. Taxonomy (NCBI): domain Eukaryota; kingdom Metazoa; phylum Chordata; class Mammalia; order Rodentia; family Hydrochaeridae; genus Hydrochoerus; species Hydrochoerus hydrochaeris. The sequence goes on along the minus strand of PVLA01002776.1, from coordinate 139,769 downwards.
AGAATAGCGGGCATTTCTAGCACCCGGAGATTTCTTTGGTGCAACTCCCCGGAGTACCTGCTCTCCCAGATGATCACTATGCTGAACTCTGTAGCCTTGGTAAGTTTTGCTAGTTGTTACACTCAGGTGATACATTCACCTTCGTGTCTTGCTTCTTGTGTCCATGTGACTTGTCTATGTTGTAATATGTACTCCCTCCCCTCTTCCTTCTCCTCTTCCTCCTCCTTCTGCAGCACTGGGGATTAAACCCAAGGCTTTTTTGCCTTATGATTTTGAGACAGAGTCTCCATAGGTCGCTGAAGTGTCCAGGATGGGCTCATACTTGATATCTTCCTGCCTCAGCCTGCCAGAGTTCTGGGCTTACAGGTTTGTGCCACTGCACCTGGCTGGTATTCTTTCTTAATACTGGAGTTTCCCACTGCGTGAATATACTATAATTTCTTGTCCTCAAATGATAGCTCTTTTGGTTTTTATCAGTTTGTGCTTAATGCAAATGAAGCTACTTTATCAGCATAGGTTCTTGGACAAGTCCTTGTGGGGATATATGTATTCATTTTTGTTGAGTAGCTATTGAGAAATGAAATAGCTGGTTAGAGGACAGGTTTCTGTTTTGCTTAATCAATAATGCCTAAGAGTTTTGTGAGCAGCAATTTACACTCCTGTCAGCAGTAAGAGGGGTCATACTGGGGATCTGTGAAACTGGGGTCATCCCAGCCGTGTCTCAAGCCCAGAACCGCACTGTTTTGCTGGTTCTCCTGTGGGTTCCACCAAGGTCCTACCCACTCTGGCAATAATTGGATTCATGAACAGGCAGGACTTGGAATCCAGTCTGAGTTCAAGGTGGGGTCAGTGGTTGGCCAGCGCTAGGGGTCAGTCTGTGGCTGAGGAAAGAGCTCTTCACTTGCTGGGATGTTAGTCATTATGATGGTGGCAGAAGATACAGCTTACTGAGTTTTCATCTGGGGATACTGTATCATTCATAGCTCAAAATGCTCTGAGATGGCAGATACCATTTACCCTTTTAATGTGGAAATCAGGGAATTCAAGTCTTTGTGAGGCTAGACAGCCTAGCCTATTCAGGTAGGTGGGAGGATTGGAATCTATGCCTTTGTCTAAATAAAAAAAAACTTGCTTTTTTGTTTTTCGTTATGTTATTCTTTGAAGATATATATTTGGCACAGATACAGATAAGAAATGCAAAGAAGACCAAGCCATCCTTCCAATCTGTGTTCTACTCATTTCTCCTCTTTCAAGCCAACATGACTATTGGCTTCTTGTGTATGATCTGAGAGGATGTCTGCATTTACAAATGCACAAAGATATTCAGAGCAGTGTTTTCCCCAAACACTGCCCTGCACCTTGCTTTCTCTATTTAATAAAAGACATCAGATAGCTTTTCATTTTGTGTACTCACTGACCTCTTTTTCACAGCTGTACTAAGTCGTTTACATCCTTTGGTGGACTTCTAGAGTGCATCCAGTTATTCGTTATGATCAGCAATGTTGGCACAAATGTCTGCACACATGCTACTTTCTCCATGTCAACATGCTCGTAGGGTAAGTATCTAAACTGGGGTTACTTTATGTGCATATTAAGTTCCATAAATATTGCCAACCTACCCTCTGCATAGCAAAGCCAGTGGATTAACTTCCGAGAATCCAGGACACATCGGCTCTCAAGGGAGTTAAGTACTTGTCATCACCCCGACTGGCAGGTGCGGTACACTGAGCTTGCAGCTTGCGAATGGAAGAACCCTGCCTCCTAGCGAGCATTGCAGGTGGCCCTGTGGTAGATGTTTCCAGGCCCCCCGCATGTTCGCAAGCTTTGCGACCACACCTTGACTTCTCTCTGATGCTTTACACTGTGGGGTTGACTTCTAGGTTAGACAGGAAGATTTGAGAGCAGGAATTTCTTTTCCACCTTAAACCGTCACATTTCAGCTAGGACAGTTTGAGGTTGAGGTCTCTGAGTAAGCATGTGACTGTTATTTAACCGTTACTAGGTAGAAATTCAGACAATTTTATCAGGCTATCCGACAACTGCAAAAGTTCCTCATGTCTTTGCTACTCACCTCTCAAATTTAAATACTCCCAAACTAAGGGAAGGATTAGTTTCAAATGACAACATTAGGAGTGAACTCCAAGATAGGCACCAATAGTAGATAAGAATGAGTGGCGGGAGGCTGAGGCAGGAGAATCACATGTTGGAGCTCAGCCTGGGCAACTTAACAAAATAATGAGACCCCATCTCAAAATAAAATTTTTAAAAAAATAGGCTGGTCATATAGTTCAATGTGAAAGCCTTGTGTTCAATCGTCAGCCCCATAAAAAATAAATAAATGGATTTAGTACTGTATCTAATATAGATCAGAGATACATGGGTGTGGGGCTTCTTAGTGGTTTCATGCTTCACTACAGCTGCTTTCTTTGTACAGGGCTCCATCTCCTCCTCTGTCCTACACCCCTAAATTGAGAAGGCAGCAGGGGGGAGAGGCACCTCCCTTGCCAGGACAAAGGTACCTGCCAACAGCAGCACTCTTCATTTGCATTTCATTGACTTATTAAAGTGAGACCCAAATGTTGCATTTTTCTCAATTACATTTATTAATGGAAACTAAAAGCTTCTGAGGGTGGAAGCTTATTGGAACATATGGTCAGCCTTTTACCTCTGAAAGCCTGGGGCTGAGGAACACAGGGCGAGAGGAGGCTGGGATTTTAATAAGCATTTGGTTTTTCCTGTCTCCTGTCCAAATAATTAAATAAAAGAACTCTCCTCTTACTTTGCAAAGGAAGTTTGGATAGTTTAAATTTAAAACAATGTCAGAGAAAGCCTAGGGGATATACTCAGATGATAATGTCTGTAGACATGGGCTTCAAAGGTACAAATTTGCCTCATTCTTGACATTTCTTTCTTTAATTTTGGCTCATTTTTTTGATAGTTTGGTACCTGTTCTAGGAGGAATTATGAGTATTGAGTGCCATATAAGTCTCCATCAACAGCTGGATCACAGATGAGGAAAATGAGTTTCAGAAAGATAGACAAAATGCCAGGGTGACCAGATGCAGAAGGAGAAGTCAAACTGGGGAGGGTAAAAAGATATGGGGACTGATGGATGGGGTCACTGGGAAACATTTTTTGGAGGAGGTGAATTTGGGCTTGAAGAACAAGTAGGATATCTGATCATGTAAAGAGCAGGGGTAAGGTACTGAGGTAGGGGGCACTGAGCAAATGTGCAGAGACAAGAATAGACAAGATGTGCCTTGTAGACACTAAACATGGTAGTCTGGCTTTAAAGAAAGGTTCATGTAATATAATGGAAAACAAAGTTAGAAATGGGGTTTGAATTCTGATAAAGGATAGCTAAGACATTTGTGTGTTAGTCTTGAGTGATCACTTGGGAAAATACCAGAACAGAAGAGGTATTTTGGACAGATGATCAGGTGGTTAGCAAGGCATTAGTAGAGATTCACTGGGAAACAGGCACTGAGGCTGGTGTTGAAGACGTGTGCAATGTTCTTCCTTGTGACTCACGATACATCAGGGATTAGCGTGCTTCAAAGGGGCCTTGGCCTTCTTTTTATTAATAGGCACTACTGATTTCATAAGTAGGGAACTTAGTGCTTTGCTCCATAGTATTTGTGAGGAATCATAACCCTAAGAGGTTTTTATTTGGCAAGAATAAATCTGTCTAACCAGGCAATGCTTGAGGCACTATTTATTACTTTACTTCCAATAACACTATCTTATGCATTAATGCCTTCATGACACAATAGTGCTTTCTCATGCAGTATCTCATTTTTATTTTTAACCTTTGTGAAGTTGAAATGGCAGGTGTTATTCTCTGAGAAGCAGAACTGAGATCTGGGCCAGAGTTCAGCGGACTCCTAACCCCATGCACATTAGGGAGTGGAAAACAACCCTTCTTTTTTTAACACTATAGTTTCTAAAGTGGCCTTGTGTCTTTTTTTCTAGTTTACTTTATTTAAAGAAAATATCTCCCCTTGTGTTTTTATCCCTTTGATTACTTTCAACACTAGTACAATAACTGCATACAATAGTAGCTAAGAATCTCTTTTGTTCTAGAATGTTCTGAGGACTTACTAGAGAAGCTGCTGCTCTGGTTATTTATATTTTAGCACCTTGGACAGTACCACTACTCACCACCATGGCTTGAGACTCAAATTTCTGTCTTCAAATTCTTAGCTGAGTTTCAAACAAGCAAGATGGAAAAGTCCTTGAGATCTGCTATACAAAATTGTGCTTAGAGTAAACTATACCACACTGAACACTTGCAAATTTGTTAAGAGGATAGATTTCATGGCTTTTTACCCCTAGCATTAAAAAAAATCTAATCTGAACACTATGATTATAAAGATTTTAAAGTCTGAACACTTACCTGAACACTGGGGCTTCCAAAGAGAATTCATTATCTCTAGCACCCAACTCCTAGGCCTGACCTTTCTCCTTCTGTATTCTTAAAGGTGTTCTTGCTGAGTTTCAGAACCAAAAGACCATTACAGCCCTGAAGGACAGGACAGGAAACTGTGCTGTGTGTAGAAGACAATCCTGCACATTTCCATGATAAAACTGCTTTCACTATAGAGCTTACAAAACAAATGCCAGGCCACATTGACTGCGGACATCTGTTCACTTGAGACCTGGATCCCTAGGACTTTGGAATACACTTGTCACACAGGGTGGGAGACTCAGTGCTGGACTTGGCCAGTGAGAAACCAAAACAAATGGCCATCGCACATAGGTGGCTTACTCCACCTGGCAAGCTTTCTTTCCAACTCTGCGTCCTGACTCACTTCTTCCCCTTCTGAACACAGCGCAGATGTCACTTTCTCTGGACAATCTCTCATCCTTCAATTCAGGGTGAATTGTTAATTTCTAGGGAGTTCTACAACACTTTGTATGGTTTTTGGTTATGTCTCTTAGAAAGAGGCAGTGTAGTATAGATCTAAAACCAGACCCTGAGACCATGCTGTAGGATTTGAGTCCTGACTCCACTGCTCTATAACATTGTGTGAGTTTATTTTACTTCCAACTTCCTTACTGAATGTGAGGGAATGTAAATGATGATGATGGTACCCACACACAGAATTGCTGTACTAGACAGCATACAATAAGTGTTCTGGGATCCCTGCTGTTATGGTCGGCACAGCTTGGCTGTGATTAGAATTACTTGAATCCTAGTGCGTTGAGCATATAATCAGCTTTAGTACGTATTTATTGAAATTCAAAGATTGCATAAGAGATGCTCAATAGTCATTTGTTTATTGAGTTGTTTCTTGAATTAAAATGAATCAAGACATGTAAGAAAATCATCATTGAATAAGTCAATCAGACAATGAATATTTTGTAAGTGCTGACCAAGAGATTAACCCCTGTGAATATATATAGGCTTTCATATTCTCTGTAACATAATGCTGGTGGTTACTATAATAATTGTTAAATTAGCTTAACTGCCAAATCTAACAATCTAACAAAAAGCAGGATACTTAGTATCCTTTAACAAATGTCTAGTGAATGAAATTTCCCTCCTGAGTTATAACTATAATGATCAGTTTACAAAAAAACTAAATCACCCAAACTCTTTTAGGAATTGGCTCCCCAGGGCACATAGAGATAGCTTCACACATGGTGTGCCTTTCATTCAGCAGGCCAGATTACCTTCAAAATGTGTCTTAATGTTTTATTTAGAAACAACTGTAGACACGTAGGAAGTTGCAAAGGCAGTGCAGAGAGGTCACCTGTCTCCTTTACCTAATGCCCCTCAATGGTTACCTTTTACTGTTGCTGCAATACCATATAAAAACCAAGAAATCAATGCCAGTGCAGGGCATCTATACAATTCTCCCTATGTGTTTAATCTTGCATCTCTGTGGGAAAGCAATGAACAGGCTCCAAGTAGAGATGGTAACAAGATCACCCTGGGCAGGTATTGGCCCTACAGCCACTGAAGTGCAGGCTTCTGAGCCCTTCACATCCACAAGAGGCCCCTATGAGAGATGTACAAGGGAATTTGTATGTCATGTGGGGTGGTCACTAGATCAGTGGAGATTCAGGCATGACAGAAATAGGACTTTGCAGATGTATTTATGGGATTTCCTAGTGCCGAGTTGGTTTGCTTTCCTCTTATTCAGGGATTACCTGAGCCCTGGACATAATTCTGTAGCAGACCCCCAGTCCAGGAATGGGCTTGTTGCTTAGCTCATAAACACTGTGTTCTGAGGATCTTATCCAAGTTTATGAGAAGGAATGGGAACAGAGCCAAGTGCACCCAAGACATCTACCACTAAGCCCAGTTTATGAAGCCGTGAATAACCCACTCGCTGAGGTGTTGGTGATGCTGTTTTATAGAGGTTTAGAACACGTCATAAAGGCCTTTTATTCACCATGCTTAATTTTAAATAGGTCTTTAAATTGTAGGGCATCTAAATGCCAGTGTTCTTTGAAAATATCTATGCTTCCCTCGAAGAGAAAAACAACAGAAATGGCAAAGCAATGGAGAAACCCGATGCTACGGTTCCCAGCTGCTTCAACTGGAAAAGGCTGGGAATGATGGGACTTTTCCCTCTATTAGAGGTGCGGGAGAGAGATGGGCAGTTAAAGGTTTCCTGGCAGCTGTGTGCTGAGACTGTGGTAGACTAACCTCATCCTGAAAATCCCATGGCAGCTGGTGAGTGAGCAGGCCACCCCACAAACTATGTAACAGGGCACATTTACCATATAAGGCCCAGTATGGACTGAGGGCCTACTGTGTGTGATTGTTTTTATCCTCACTGAAATCACATTAGATAGAAATCGTAGTTACCACGGCAGGATGGGCAGAAGTGAGGTTCTATGAGTCAGGTGATATACTCAAACACCAAGGGCTAGTGTGTGGCAGAGCCAGGATTTAATTTCTCTTTGAGCTTTTGGCTCCACTCCTCAAGCTTTTTTAATGCAGAAAGGAATGAGAAGAGAAGCAGTACTTATGTGACAGTCAAGTGAGATCACCACCATAAGCGTAGCCTGCTGCCAGGTCTATGGTGTTTGATCAACATCTACTTCCACCATTATTTTATCAGTTTTGGTTAACAAAACCTTACAGAGCACTTACTGTGTTCTAAGCACTCTTCCAAGCACTTTGAGCCCCAATTCACTTGATTACTACAATCACCTTGCAAGGCATGATCATTATCATCTGATGCATGGGGAACAGGAGGTATAGAGAGGTTTGGTAAGTCACCCGGTGACACACAGCCAAGCAATGGCAGCAACGAGACTCAAAACCAAGCAGTCTGGCTTCACAGTGTCATCTCCGAACAAGCCTCTGTGCTTCCTCTGTTGTGGAGGGACACCTGAGATCACTATGACCTGGGAGTCTCTGATACCACTGTGTCAAAGTCCTACTAACACTGCTAGGTCTAGCCCAAGGAACATCACGGGTGAGTGTCACCTGGAGGGTGTTAGAACAGGTAGCCTCCCCACTCTGAAGGTCCTAATTCAAAAGGACAAGAGAGTGTGTGTTCCTTCCCTCAGCAGGTCTGTGGGAAGATGTGGTTGACTTCCTTGCTCTCAGTCAAGGCCCTTATTTTCATTTTGCTCGAGAGTCTGGCAATTCTGTAGCTTCCCTAACACAGCCTTAAACTAGGCTGCTCTGCTCTGTACCTCTGTACTTGTTCTTTGCTGGGAGAGAGTCTTCTATCCTCAGCTTGGTACTGGACAGAGCAGTTCTGTTGGTGCAGTTTGACCTACTTAATCTTAGATTCTTGAAATGCATCGTGAAGGTGGGAGCTGACTCATACAGACTCTGTAATTCTTTCTTTCCTCAGTGATCTGAGTTTGTTTAAGGGACACGTGGGAGTCCCCCGCTCAGGACCACTTGGAATAGAGTAGAAAGAGGGATGCGTAATTTGGTGTATTTTCTCCTTCACTCAACAAATTTTTACTGAAAGGTGATGAGATTTAAGAATAGGCAACACGGAGATGGTAAGGCAAACCCCTCCTTTCAAAAGCTCACCCCATCATGAGGCGGGCGATAAGAACAGAGACAGCTAGAACATAGCCGGGAACTGCTCTAAGGAGGACTGTGTGAGAGCTGGAAGAGCAGGGAGTGGGAAGCAATCTGCTCGGCCCCACGCCTGCCACCCGCCCTTCCCTCTGTACGGCACAGACTGTACCATGAGAGTTACTGTGTGCAGTTTCTTTTAGGTGAGGATGGGAGCGCATTTTCCAGGACCGGACACACTCAGGCAGTGGGGGTTTCCTGGCCTCTGCGTGGCCCTGTCCTCGGCTGAGATTTCCCCAGAGGTCCCCTCTCTTTCTCCACGAACAGAGCAAATGAAGGACAAAAAAGATCATGACTGGAAACATGTTTTCCTGTGATACAGTAACAACAAGAAACATGCCCTTCACTCTTGGTTCAAAGTGGTGACACTAATTGAAGAGAATCCAGGAAGATTTGCTTCCAAGGAAAACAGCTGTGTAAAGGCCAGCAGGGAAGAAAACAGTCCTCATCTCTGTGTGAAGGCAAAGCTTCCTTTGGGTCAGAGAATAGAGGGCTATTAACCCCGAGAAAATTAACCCCGTGAAAGCTAATATTTATATACTATTTTCTTTTATTGTGGTTCAGGTGTGCTTGGCCTGGAATGGTGCATAACCCAGCCATATATTTCTCAGTCACAGCCACCTCTATCTGCAAGAAGCTGAGATATGTCGTCTAGCTGTGTGCCCGGAAGCCACTATCAGCCCATCTCCAGCACAGGCACGATATGCCATATGAGGTTGGTACCGTTGCGGTGCAAGAAAACTGTCCAAGAGATTGGTAGCCTTTTGAATATAAATCTTGGAAACTCAAAAAGCATGTCAGGCATGGAGATGATGAGAGAAGGATGTGTCGTTTGGAAGAGCATGTTTCAGTTTCAGCCATTTACTAAGGTTTGGGATGTCTTTATCGCCCATGAATTGGCTCATTTAAAAACAAGACACACACAGACGTGTCAGGATGCCTCGTAAATGCTGGGGATCTGAGTCCTTCACTGTCTTGTGGAGCTCTTAGCCTGGGGGAGATAAGGTGTGATGCAGCATTCAGGTGCTCCGCTAGGGGTTTAGCTGGAGGAGCAAGAGCATATGGGATTTTGAAGACTTCAGAGGTCTTCAAAAGGAGGAGGGGAAGAACAACCGGAATCCGGAGAGATGAAGTTCTAGCATGGAACTGTCAAATTTCTAAGAGCATTAAATATGCAGAACTGTTAGGTCAAAATCCTAGCTCTCCCACTTGTTGGCTGTGTGACATGGACACATGATACAATTTTCTAAAGCTCAGTCTTTTTATTTGTAGAATAGCAGGCTTTGTAGCAATATAATACCTGTTCTCAATACATGGCTTTGTAGCAATATAATACCTGTTCTCAATACATGGTACCTGATATGATGATTCTTACACACAGGGCAGAGCAGGTCAGGGAGGAGAGGTATTTCAGGTAAGGGGCAATGACTAGCACACAGGTACTGAGTATCCAAGCAGCTGAGACACACAGAGCTGGCTGGAAAGTCCAGAGCACAGATAAGCAATGGGGCGGGATGGAAGGCAGGAATGCTGGAGGGGAGGGTGCTGAAGGAAAAGGGGGTCTTACAGAGTTTTAAGCACTGATGCCCATGTGTACTGAAAACTCACACCTTTTGGGATCCCTGTGTCCTGAGAACTGCAGCTGTAGAGGGAGGTCGAAGTGAGGGAAATACTGCATCCTTTTCTGTGTTGCTGTCGGTTTTGTGCCCCATTTGGCACAGGGCAGCTCCTCAGCATATCCTTACAGAGTGAATGGCTGCACAGCATGGGCACAGGCCTGGCAACCCCAGAATGGAGCCGTTTGGTTAGATGTGAGCTGTGAGCTGGCACAGAAAGTGAAGCCATGTCCAGTCCACTAATTATGCTAACTTTAGGACAAACAGAGGACACAGCTTAGCATGTGGTGTGGGGAGACAGAAACGTGCACAAACAGGAAGACAGAGAGCCATGTTGACCACTCTCCCCCTAAGATGCTTCTCCAGACATGTCCTTTCCTCTGTGCCACCTGAGACTGACCAGCAGACGAGTGAACATATAAATCAGAAATGACGGTCCGGAGACACCCTTCTTTGCTATGTGTAATGCCTTGGACGACAGAATACATGGGATCTTCTTGGTTAGATGATGCCTGACCCATGTTAGGGGCCTCTGTGCACTCATTTTGGTAGACACATAGGGGCTTGAGAGTACCAACTCTGGATCACAGTGCTGAGTTTAGCGTTAGATCTGCTTTTTGCTTTCTGGGTAACCTTGGGCAGTTTAAGCAATCGCTTTGACTAAAACAGAGGCAGTAAAAGCTACTCCACAAGAAAATATGAACCATTCATTCTATCAGCAACTATTTCTTAAAGCACTTACTGTGGTCTAGACTATGTGCTGGGCCCAAGGAGATGGAAAAAGCACACAGCATGCTCCCGAATACAAAGGGCAGTCGTGTAAATAGGTCTCCTGCCTAGGGCATCTTGGCGGCCAACAGGCGGCAGCTAACCCAGCTGGAGAGCAAAGCCTGTTGGACAGTCTCCATGTCTGTGTGAAGCAGGGGATAAAGTAAGGGGCTGAGAGCACGGGGCATGTGTGAAACAGTTGTCAAGGAGAATATGAGAAGCAATCGATTAGGAATTGCCAAATGGTGGTTAAGAGGATCATTATGACAATGGAACAAGGTTCTGGGTGGAAAAGCAAGTGATACAACAGCAAAGGGCAGTCATAGTGTTAGTCTGCCAAGTTGTATTGATACTTACTGTTGCTAGTTCTATATGCTCACTAATGTTTTTTAAGAACCCCTAGCAGACTTGTTGGCTAGAGTAGTTGTGCTCTTTGTGTCTTCTGACATAGTCATACCTACTACCAGCTCCTTGATAGCTCACAAGCTTCTGTTCTCTTTGTCCACTCAGCTAAGCCCACCCAGTCCTCCAGACTTCCCTCAAGGTTGGCTCTCTCTAGGAAGCCCTCAGGACATCACAGTCTGGGGTACTTGCTATTTCAGTGCCTTCCCTCCTATCCAGGGTCAAGCAGCTCTAGGGGTCAGGGCCTCCTTCTTGGCTGAGTCCATACTTCACCTCCCTTCTGTGTGATCTTGGTCTCCCACTCAAATCTGGCCTGTCAGCTTCAGAGGTTCCCTTAGAGCTGTGACTCAGGAGAAGTGGATGACCTGCACCAGAGAGCTGAGGCTGGGATAGAGTCGGGCCACCTCCACACTGTCACATCTGAGCAGAAGGATGCTTCAGGGTATGTAGCACCCTAGGAGAAAGGACCACTTCTGGTTCTTCACTGGATCCCAGGTCCTGCTCACAGGAGGAACTCTGGTTCCTCCTCTCTCCTGTTCCTTCATTTCCTTTTACATCCCTAAACTCTGCTGAGCACAGACCCTACATAAGATCCTGACAATACAGCGTTGAAAAGATACTGTTCTGAAAACGTATGGCCTAAATTCCTGGTTACTTCCTGAATGCCTGTCCATCTTAGGTTTCTTAGGAAGGGAAACGTCTGACTCTCCCAAGATGAATCCTTAGACCTCTTCATTTCAGCTCGTACTCAGTTCTCAGAAACCAGGGAGGTTGTTCTTCATGCTGCAGCATCTTTTGTCCTTGGGCCTGAGCAACTCACAGGGATATCGAACTAGGACACCAGAAACTCAAAAGTTCAAGCTGCATGGAGTTGTCCCAAAGTACAGGTGCTTCTGCTATGGCGTTGTTGTCTCCACTAGGGAATTTTCATTCCTAATCAAAGAAGACTATCTTGTTCTCATCAGCAAGATCTGAGGCCAATGTTGAGGTGGAGATTTGAGCAGGGAACTGAATGTTTTCTTGCTATTCAGGGAAGAATTGAAAACTGCAAAGCTTAAAATGATAATGGGTATCAAAGAACAGTAGAGACTCACATAGCATAGACAGAGGCCTGCCTGCTTAGGAGAGGGACACATGCCAATTCCTCAAGGGCAAAGCATTCAGGTGGGAGAGAATCTTATTCAGTGACACCGCAATAGCCCTTGCTTGCCTGGCACTGGCAATATGCTAGGAAGGCCCTTATCAATTACCTTGATCTCCTTTGGAGGGTACCCATATTGTGGAAGAGGAAGTCAAAGCTTGGAGAAGTGAAGAGACTGGGAAGTGATAGAATTTGAATCCAGGATGGGTCTCCCTCAAGTCCATACCACATTCTTTAAAAAAAATTCATTTAAGAATAAGATTCTGATTATTATGCATTCCATGCTGAGAATGAATGTGATACATGTGGTCAGGGACCCAGTCAGAAGGAGAAGAAGATACTGTCACCTCTCCCTTCCCTGGTTCAATTTACTGACCAATCTGGGCTACATACTGCAGACCTAGCTATGTCAGGGAGGGTCATAGACGTTATGCAGAGGAGCATAACGTCTACCTTGAGGCAGTAGGAGGGTTGAAGGGTGCAGAGAGGAAAGGCAGTTCCTATGACAATTTTATGGGGCCACTAGACTGCAGTGTAGAGGGAGAGCTGGCAATGTTGGAGGCTGAAGTATCATTTAGGATGTATCACTGGTAGCTGTTCTCTGGGAGGATCTGTGGTGGGTGCTGCAGGGAAAACAGTCCTGGAATGTCTGTCCTGCTCTGACAAGACTGGGAATCAGACCTGTGCAAATCCTTAGTAGATACTTTCCTGCCATCTGTGAGATAGACAGCGCTTCAGAAAACATGTGCAGCATCAGAGCAGATGGGTGGGGGGAAGGAGCAGGAAACATCAGAGGGAGCCCGGGATATTCCAAGCAGCAAAGGGAGGAGGGCTGTGCTATGACACACAGCAAGTTGAAGCAGACAAGAAGGCACACGGTCAGGAAAAACCAGAAGCATAGGTTTGGCACTGACCTGAGGAGGATTTCTCCTTGGGCAGATAAAAGATGGAAATGAAGCAGGGAGGATTCCAGGTGTAGGATGAGAACTGAGGGCCTCAGAGAGCTCTGAATGCACAATGTGTTGAGGGAAGATGGAGGAGATGGTCAGGGCAGGTAGGCATTGGTCATACAGGGGCCAGGAGGGAAAAAAGAAGGTTAAGTAGGGCAAATTTCATATGGTAGCACCATTATCAGTAGGAGGCATCCCCAAATATTGGCCAGGTATGGGGAAAGGAGACCAAAAGAAGTTTGCCAGAGACTTCAATGGGAGTTATAACCCAGAAGATGGTCAGTAATGGCTGGAGAGGCCATTGGAGCATCAACAGAAGGTCAGTAACCTGGCTTCACTTCCTCCAGCCCTCTTGGTGGCTGAGCCTGAACCCTCTGATGCAGGGGCCTGAGAAATGCAGCATGAGAGGTCACCCCTGTGGCCCACAGAGCTGAGCAGGGGGTGGGAAGTAACTGACCAAGGGAAAGTAGCCTCAGGGCCAGCCAGGTCCATGAGGCATGTTGTGTGCCAGCCCCAGCCTGAGTCTGTCCTTTGCTGTGTAGCAGCCTTCCATGGACCTGCCTTAAGGATATTCCTACTCTCATGCACTGGGATTTCTGTGTTGTATTCAGAGTCACATTGTGCTGGAGTACAGGTCGAACATTCTAGCAGGAGCAGAGGATGTGGAGGATGTGGAGGATGACTCCAGGAGAAGGATCATCAGTGGAGGCGCCTGCCCCTTAGCTCTAGGGCTCACCTCCGCACCACCTCTGGCTCCTTGCTGCGTGTACCACTCACTCTCCTTCTGCCCAGTCTGCATTTCTGTCTCTTGACAGTAATTACCATTGACAGCTATTGGCTGGTGGTGATGGGGCTGGGCGCTGAAGGCGAGGGTGTGAAGGACTTGCTCACGCTCTGGCTGTACCACTCAGATGCAGAGAAAGAGGGGCTCCTCTCTTGGCTCAATTCTCAAGCCTAATACTCCCTTGTTCCTCATTTCTTCTGTGTCCAAAGAGGCTCTTTTTGAATGCTAGCTAAGGATCACCTCCCTCAGAAGGGATTCCTTCATTAATCCAGCCCACAGTCCAAAGGCAGGTGTGACAGTATCAATTCCTTGATGCCCTTACCACACTGTAAAGCAGAGGTTCTCAAACTTAAGCATGCATTGCTGTTGTGTTTGCTGAACCATTAATTTCTTGATCTCACCGACATGTTCCATTGTCTCATCAATGAGAAAAGTAATTAACAGTGAAGGCCACCTCGTGTCCTAGACTACCCAAGATTTTCTCTTTATTTAGCTCTCTTTTTGAGAGAAAGGGATGAAATTTACCCAAATGTCGGCAGTTATCTGTCATTGTAAAGTTGGATTATAGATGATTTTTATTTTTTTCTTTATACTTCTCTGGACTTTCCTAATTTTCTACCACAAACGTATGTTATCCTTCAGATAAGATTTTAAAAAGTTATTTAGAAAATCCTACGCATCTTAACTAAAACAGCAGAGAAGACAAAGATTGAATGCACAACATGGGTTAGAGGGCTGAGCCGTTACTTCAGCACCAATGTGCACATCCTTCCATATGAAGTCAGGGGCTATTAATCATTCATTCTTTCATTTATTTGTTTACTCTCTTAAAATGTTGATTGGATATCTAGCACACGTTGGCTAGGGTTCAAAGACAGAAAGGCAGTGTAATAAACAGTTGAGGATATGACTCGGCATCCATCTAAGCCTGGAGTCTGATCCTGCAGCTGGGTGCCTGGACGATTTACTTCCCCACCGTGTGCATTAGAGCATCTGTTTTCTCTGCTGTAAATGGGCTCCCTATGCTGCTTTTCTCTATGGTCTCTGTGAGGATGAGATGTGGGAAAACCATGCCCACGATGTAGCCAGCAATTGCCAATTGCAGACTGTTATTCCTGTGGTCCTTGTCCAAGGATCTGGTTCCTATCACAGCACTGTAGTGACATCAGCCATCCCAGGGCACCCTTCTGGATGGCTTTGTTAGGTTTGGTGAATGTGATCATCCTCACCTTTAAGACGGAGACTGTTTGTTCTACAGGATGGAGAGACTGACACAGAGTGCCCAGAAGTCCCAAATGTTCTACCCTGCCCTGTGGGGACTCTGTGCCACATCACTGGGCATGTAGGGTGACACAGTGCAGCCAGCCTTCTCAGCTATTGGTTTGCTTTTGGTTTGCACCAAGATGGTAAGTCAATCTGATTGCCTTTTGGTACAAACTCTTCAGTCCCAATGTCTTGGCTCATTTTTTTCTACTAAAGCAATACTTGGGTGACTTATAATGAATAGAAATTTATTTGTCATGGTTCTGGAAACTGGCAAACCCAGTGTCAAGGTGCTGATACTAGAGCTTTTCTGCTGCAACATAACATGACAATAGTCATCATGTGGTGGTAGAACAAAGAGTAAGGAAAAAATAAAAGGGGGTTAAACTCATCCTTTTATCAGGAAACCAGTCTCTTGATAACAGTATTAATCCATTCAGGAGAGAAAAACTCTACTGCCAATTGCCTCTTAAAGATCCTACCTCCAATACTGTTACATTGAAAATTAAGGTTCCAACACGTACTTTTTGAGGGACACATTGAAACCTCAATAATTAGTACTTAATTTGTATTCAGCTTCTGAAAGAATTTCCATTATGAGTGAAGTCCAAAGGAGCTACTTTAACTTAGTTCCCACAAGGGAATATTCACCTGCTCTGCAGAAACAGGGCATCATGGAACCACACTATGCATTGAGCTGAAACAAGATAATTCAGGAGCTGAACACTACCACCTGAAGCCAAGTATTTCCATCTGGGGAGCAAAAGAAGCTCAAAACACTGCTGGAAACTCACTCAACATACACAATATGATTAGAATACATTGGACAGCAATGGTATGAGGAATTACTCCGAGTAAGTGCATGTCCTGGGTTACAAAAGTCAAGGAATGGTGGGGGGTTTGCTTGCTTTGTGCTTTTTATGTGATTTTGGAGACAAAAGTGTCATTTTCTTTCAAGGGAGAGACATGGTGTGTGTGTTTTTAAAAAATTTTATCAGTACAAGTGTGTAATACATGAAGTTTATTTTATTTTAATGAGAAATTACATATGGATAACACATCTTGATTTTTAAATTCTTTTTCTTCCTCACCCACCTCCCATTCTCTGTTGCTAGATCACCTTTTCCGAGTTTCATTATTAATGCTATTGCTAATAATGCTATTATTATTATTATTTATAAATCATGTTTATGACATACAATCCTTGTGTTCTTTGTAGGCATTTGGTACAGGACACATCTTGGTATGTTTCTTAAAAGCCACTGGTGTCCTTCCCAAATAGAAGCCTGCTGATTTGGCTTGTACCTAGATGTCCCTTCAAAGCTTTGTGTGGTCATAGGTGGCCTTTTTCACCTTGACTGGTGAAAATGGATCTTGGTGGCTGGATCCAGGGTATGTGATTCTAGGATTAAGGGTGAGAAGCTGAGATTAATGGTGCCCCAACCTAGGTGTGGGCAGCATTCCCGAAAATGTAGATAGCTTGGATGAAATATAAAGTCAGGGTTGGTTACTGCTGCTTCACTGCTTTGCTACCTTCTTCCCATCATGAACTGTTTCCCTTCTGCATTGCCCCTCTGTTGTGCCACCCTGCCTTGGAGCCAGCCATGTATGGGCTGAAACCTCCACAAACTGTGAGCCAAAATAAACCTTTCCTCCTTTAACTTTGGGTGTCAGATATTTTGTCTCAGCAACAAGAAAAGTATCTAAGATATCATCATAAATAAGTAGATAGAAACCCAATTTCTCTGTATGAGGGGTGGGGTAGGAGATTCAGTTTGTGGGCCCAGATCCAGCTAGCTGTGTGGCTTGGATAGAGCCTTTAATATAACCAGGATTCCACATTTTCAACTGTAAAATAAGGGTGATAATGACAAGCTGACAGAGATATTGGGAACATCATATTGAAAGCATATAATGAAGCTGGCTAAGAGCTAGGGACTGCTATGAAAATGGCATTTTTTTATAAGAAACAAAAACTTCTGTAAAGTTTCATTTACAGTGATTTTAGGGACTCAAGTCTTTTTTTATGGTTGAACATTTTCAGGTGTGTGGAACTTTTGTGGACTTTGTGGTTCATCTTTTTATCAAAAATGCTTTCCTCCCCCCCTCAATCTCTATGGAGCCATCAGCTCACGTTTCTTTCCTTTTTCATTGTGGGAAATTTCAAACATTCCAAAATAGCCTACATAGTATAGTAAACTTCCAGTTATTCATAATCCAGCTTCAAAACACATCAACTCACAGCTAGTCATTTTTTCTCCTTTCCTTTTGACAAACTTCCTTTCCACCCCACTCCAAGTTATTTTAGAGTGAATTCCAGAGTATATCATTTCCAGCTGCATATGATTTCAGGTTATGCCACATAGCCATAATACCATTATCATACCAAATATTAGCAATAGCTCCGTAAGTTTATCACATAATCAGACTTCATTCAAATTTCTCTGAATGCTTTGCACATTTTGAACAGCTTTTTCGAATTAGGATATAAGTAAGTTTCATACGTTGAGACAAATTGAATTATTCTTAAGTCATTGAAACCCATGGGCTCCCTATGCCATGTTTCTTTTTTGTTTGCATTTCCTTTGTTGGAGAGTCTCCTCTGGGTCGTTGCTGCTGGGGAGTTTATCATGCTAACTGAATTTGTGTGCTGTAGTTTAACAAGTTCTTCTGTTGCCTATACTTCTGGTAAATTGGTAGTTAGGTTTAAAAGGAGGGTTATGTTCAATCTGGGGTTGTTGTTGCTGCTGTTGTGTTTTTGGTAAAGCCACTTCATAATGGCACGGTGTGCTTGTGTTAGGAAGCATGGGGTGTTTGGCTGTCTCTGTGACGTTGACAGACACTGATGATGATTGTCTACATCCATTAATTTATTAGAGTTGGCATGATGTTGATACACTAATTGTGTCGTGCTGCCTTTGTTTATTAGCTAGAATATATCTATAAATAGATAATTCTCTTTGTCAACTGCATTTACCCCGAGGGATAGTTCATTTAGGAAAAGGAAGATAAATGCTTGATTATTTCCCCTCTTTATGCCAATTTTTGAGATAACTTCTTGGTTAGTTTGTGCTGTCCAATGATGACCAGTTTCTTCTTTAATTTTTATAAACTCACAGTTTTAGACATATCTGATGCCTTTTAATCTATTAGTCATTATTATTATAGAAATTCAAATTCCTCTTGGTTAGTGTATCAGTCACTGATCACTAGAGAAACAGATTTAATGAAAGATACATAAATGTAAAAATTTATTAGGCAGGGTTATAATGGCAGGCACAGAGTCAGGTGTGGAAGAGTATAGAGGGGCTATCCACACTGTGGAGTTATGAATGATCCAGTAGAAAGTCAAAGGCCTGGAGCTCACTGTAGAGTCCTGTGCAAGTCTGTGTCATGAGGCAGAAGATTCTGCACCGGAAGGCTGAAGCATCTGCACTGGAAGGCAGGAGATGGTGTCCGAGGTCAAGGTATAGACCAGAACTCCTTGGAAGAAACAGAAGAAGCTTTTCCTTCTTTGTTTATTCGATCCTTCCTTTTTATTCTATTCAGGTGACAAGCCTATTGGTTGGTGCCACTCATACCCAGGGCACTTCTGTTTTTAATAAATCCCAGAACTACGCTGATCCAATTCAGTTGGGTGTTTCCTACTCAGGTTGATATAATCAGTTAACTATCACAGTGAGAACATCTTCAAGTTTGCTCCTGGCACCTTTCGATTTATGCCTCAAGATCTTTGGTAGTTTCTTTGCTTGACAAGATGTCCCAAAATAATTCTGTACAATCCTTGCCCCATACTTGCCATCAAACATTTCTCTAAGGATTGTTGGTTTCATTAGCACAAATATGCTCACTGTCACTAATTTAGCCCTTGTTTTAGTCCATTTTTCACCATACAGAGATAGGGAAAGTATGCATATATTTGCATATATTTAAGATGAAATATATGGTAAATTAATACTGCTGCTACCAATTCAGATTTAGAGTTATGGAATTTTACTTAACCTCATTGATTTTATGACTATATGACTTTTCTTCCTTACTGAAAGTATAATTTTTCACTGTCACCACCTAATTACTCACATGCTTTCTTGTACAACATACATGTAACAGTCTAACAATAACAATATAAACACCATTATCAACACTATAATTTAAACATTAAACATGAATTTAAGAACATTTTGCAGTTTTTTTTTGTCCTTAGGATATATTCCACAAGGAATAGATGTAAAGTCACATTGTGGTATTTTAAAATTCTGTGGAATAATTCTGCACTTATGATTATTCTTCTCACTAAATATGGGGTTGGTTTCACTTATTTCATTTTGATTTTGATTTTTAGGGATTACTTCTCGAAAATTTAATTTCATCTTATACTTACATAAAATACTTACCAAGCTTAAAAGTTAAATCTATAAAGCAAGGTATGTTTAAATAAGTCCAGCACTGAGCTACTGTTAAAACAAGCAAATATGTTTTATATACTTATAAATCTTCCTTTCATAGATAACTGGTATCATACAATACATATTTGTCCTCATCTTTTATACTTAATATATCCTTAATAGTGCACAGACTTGCTCCTTCTCCTTTTCAATAGATAATATCATTTCTTGTCACTATTCCTATGTATGTCTCTAGAAATCTGCTTTCTAGCTTGAAGTGTTGAGCACTGGGACTTTGGAGAGCATCTGTCTCGGTTGAAAAGAAATTTGTGTTAACCAAGAGTTAACAGATTCTGAGTAAGAACTCAAGGGACATACAGCAAGGAGTAGGTCTGGTCTTCCTGACAAATGCCCTGACTGCTAATTTTTGTCTTCAATAAAAATTAGTTGAATCAACATGGTTTAAGATATTTCAGGTACCATCAAAATGATCTGAACAGTTACTACAGCAATAAGAATCACTATACTCACATAAGACATACCCATAGCACTGGGTCTTGTGAAGTAGGAAAGATCATAGTCTGAAAGTCATTATTTTGCTACTGCAATTTCTTTTGGGAAAGCTGTAATTTCTAAAAGCATCATTTGCCAGTATTCATCTTAATGAAAACTGTTCTGGAAATCAAGAAGGAGTGTCTTCCTTTTCTCCCATAGCATAATTTTATCAGTTGATTGATTCACTGATGTGTTGGTTTTACTTATAAAACTGAATTTTGAGCATCTACTATGTCCAGCAGTCACACTAGAAACTGAAACTTTCCTTCCTTTTCTGAGTCTACTTTTCTCATATTCCTGAAACAACCTTATCTGACCTGACCCTTTTCAGGCCCGGAGTGCCAAATTCTCCTTCAATAGAAGCATTTATAAATGCAGGCAGCTGGTGAGGACTGGGCCAATGTTTTCACACACTTGTTCAAATGCAAAGAAAATAGAGGATGCTTCCAATTATGTGACCTTACTTCATCCTGCTGAATATATTTATTTTTGGTACTTAAAACTGGAATGGACTCAGATCAAAAATATCTAGGTCTTCATAAAATACTTTGGCATTTTTAGGAATGAATGCTTTTATGGGTTGATAATGTAGTTGTTTGTACAATGGAAATAATTTGTCCCTTCTCTAAATATAAACTCTGCTATTTTCTCACAGCTCACGGACTCTTCAGTTCTGGGGCACAGTGTGCCTTCTCCTCTGCAGAATCTACTCTTCTGTTAACAGCATGCAAATAGGTTAAGTATAATACGCTGTGTAATGCTATAGACTTCTGCTTAAAACAACTTGTTTTAAAAGCTTTTACAAATACACCTTCAGGCTGAATTATTAACCCACTTGTTGGGGGTTAACTGTATACAAAGGTGATCAGATAAAGACAGCACCTGACAAAGTAGACCATCAGAGGGCAAAGCACACTTCTGGGGGGAGTGAAAGGCAAGACACCTTGAAAGTGGTGCACATATGCACATACCTGCACACACTCTGAGCACAAGCACATCCACAAATGCACACACACTCTCATGTGCACACATTTGGGTACTTACAAGCACATATGCATGACTATACATACATGCACACACATTCATGCAAACTGGTATGTGTACAGTTATATGCTCACAAAATGCTCACATACCTACATGTGTACACAAACATCAACTATCATGTATCTAGCCATTTACATCCACACTTATGCATAAACACTTACAAAACCCATGCTCATAAATGTATGTACGCACTCACACACAGATTCAAATCAATCCATACACTTGTGACTTTCTTTGTCATGGAAGTTTGAAATGATCATTTAAGATGGAAGCTGTTCTGTTCACCTAATTGTGCTCCTCTTTAAAGTACTCAGAAGCAAGACCTATGGATGGAAATTCATCAACCATAATTAATTTTGTCCTGCGTGTCCTACTAGGCAATACGCTATCTGTGGTTCAAACCCACAGGACTAGTTTTTGCAGTAAATTTTAGCCCCAGAACAAATATCTAAGAATTAAGGAGGCAAATTTTATGATCTCTTTTCCCCTTTTGGGGAAGGTAAAGCAGAAAGAAGGTCTAGAGTTTGCCCAAGGACTTCCAAGAGGTCACAGGTACCTGAACACAGACCAGCAGCCAGATACTCTGAAGCCACAGACCCCCACGACATTAACTGAGGTGACTTTCTTTCTTGACACTCCCAAAGATGCTTGTTCTCAGTTTCTAAACATTCCTGCCATCAATGAATCCTCTAATCAAACTAATTAATTATGTTTTTCCTTATCCAAAATGACCTCTGCAAGAAAACCCCCTACATTGTTCAGAGCAAGTAGCTGCCTATTTTGCCTCTCATTTATCAATCTTTTATGAAATAGTAGTTGTGTGCATGCTTCATGAGCTAAGCACACTTTGAAATTGCCGGGAATATAATTCTTCCGAGCACTATTCCATTGCTGCTGTCTGGGTGACAGAAAGTGAAGCTGACTGTACAGTGACACTGCCTTCAGGGAGGAGATTAAAGAAGTTCTTGCCTAATGCAGGTCCTTTCATTGCAAGATTTACACTGAGGTTTTTCTCTGGACAATAGGAACCTGACTTTTGGGTCATCACACCCTGGTAAGCTCTTGCAAGTTCACATCACACAGAGCCATGAGCACTGGTCCTTCCTATCAAACCTTCACACATCCCTGAAAACTCCTCACAAAGAGCTTTTCTTTTCAGTATCACCTCAGGAGCTTTGAAGGAGCTGGAGATGTGAAACTTTTGTGATTTCTGGCTTTCAGTGAAGCATTCAAGAAGTTGGAAGGCACCACCCTGAACTAACAAGTGAAAAGCTGAGCAAACTGAAGTAGCAACAATTCTTTGATATGTGGAGAAGCAATGTTACAAGATAAGCTGCTGATTACAAAACCGGAAAGACCAACACTCGAGTGAATATAAAATCACAATTTACTCATTCATTAGTAGAAGTCTCTGTGGGATCTAATGACAGCATAATTGATGAGTTGCTGGGGACTCAACATGGACAAATCTGAGAGAATAAAATCTCCAAAGGCCCTCTGAGAATCAAGAGCTCTGTTACTTTGTGAGTTCCAGACCTTGGAGCTCTACCACGTTCTCAGATTGGATAGTGGATATTGCTTCTGACAGGAGGACAGGAAAGGAATCATTTAGAGCACAGTCACGGTCCGTTCTTCCTAAAGAAAAATTTTCAGGAAAAACGCTTTCACCAAAGTCACACCTGCTAGGATTTTAGCAGAGCCACGCTGACATGGAGAACTCTAGCTCCTTGTGTCCTTCCAGACTCCTCTAGCTATCCTGTCCCCAGAGGGAGAGGAAGCTGTAAAACCTATCTGAGGCTTTCAGTCCGGAGACAAGGTTCACTAATGAATGAGACTTAATCATAGTAGTACAATCCACTTCTTATTCCCCAAAAACTCATCATCACATTGCTGAAGATCTGTCTTACTAAGTAGGCCAGGTATACCTATGGAGAAAACAAATTGCAAGATACACTAAAAGAAAAAAAAAACTTAGAGAGAGAGGGAAAGCACTATAAACCAGAAACATATATAGTAGGAATGTTGAAAGTATTAGACAGAAATCTGAAACAACTATCATTAACATGCTAAGGGTTTTAAAGGAGAAAGTAGGTAGCATTCAACAGAAGAACAGTGTAAGCAAAGAGATGGAAATTCTATGAAAGAACCAAAAAGTCATGCTAGAGATTTGTTTAAAAAGTACACTGTAACAGAATCAATGAATTTTTTGATGGGCTTATTAGAAGATGGATCACGGCTGAAAAAAGAATCTCTGAGCTTGATGACACATTGTTAAAAAACCCAAAAAGTAACAGACAAAGAAGACTGAGAGGAAATAATATTCAAGAACCATGAGGCAATTATAAAAAGTGTGCCATATGTGCAATGAGAGTACTAGAGAGGAACAGAAAACACTGATGCAATAATGACTGAGAATTGCCCCCAAATAATGTCACACTCCAAATTATAGATCTGTGAAGCTCAGAGAGCGCTAAGTCAAATAAATCCAGAAAAACTGTATGTAGGCAAACTATTTCAAACTACAGAAAAATCAAAGATAAAGCAAGACTCCTGAAGAAAGAACTTTACCCTATATGGGAGCAAAAGTAAGAATTACACTTCATTCCAACTTATCCTCAAAGCCAGGAGAGTTGAATAATAGAATAAAGTGGTGGGAGATACAATTATAGAGTACCAAGTTGTAGATGATGATTAAAGCTAAAATTCTGATTTACAATGTGAACATTGCATGAAAATATTATATCGTATACTGGATATTTTTAAAAAGATTATATTTTGAGTACTCTTGGTGGTCACCAAAAGGATAATTATGAGAGCTGTTGACTTTCTTAATGTATTTGATTATAGTAACTATTTCACCAAGTTTATAAAAATCACATTGTGTAGTTTATGTGTGTGTGTGTGTGTGTGTGTGAGAGAGAGAGAGAGAGAGAGAGAGAGAGAGAGAGAGAGAGAAAGCAAGAAAAGAATGAAATACTTAGTTTTGAAGGGAAAAATATTCCATAAACATCGTGTCCTATACCCTGTGAAATTATTCTTCAAAAGTAAAGGAGAAATTGTACTTTCTTAGACAAACAAAAATGAAGGAATTTCTTTATACGGCATTGTTATGTTCAAATTTTCTATTTCTTTGTGATTTTGTTGTGGTAGGTTGTCCATTTCTAGGCATCTTCCATTTCTTTACATTAACCAATTTGTTGGTGTATGATCAGTCATGTCTCTTGTTAAGATTTTTTTCACATTTTTAAAATTTTATTTTAAGAAAGAAAAGAAAATTTTAAAAAAGACAAAATAGGAAAAAAAAACAAGAAGAAAAGTAGAATACAGAGTTCAAAAAATTAACATCATAAAATCGCTAGTTGATACATTACATATTGTCAACTTAACAATAGTTGTTAAAGTTACAAAGCCAAAGCATAAAAAGTGGCTGGACACTCAAACACTGATAGCACAAACTCTTCTGTTCAGTGATCTAACAAAAGCTCAGTAATATGGTCATCTATTTACACACTATACATACTGTTATATACTTTAGAGCACTTTCCTTCCCTTTCACTTTTACAATATCTATTATATCTATTATACTTTTATATCTATTATACCTTTTGGCTACTATTATTCTGGCCATTCTTATTATTTTTTACACTAGAGAGACAATGTGATATTTACTAATGTGAGTCTTATTTATTTCACTAATGAGGATATTCTTAAGTTGCCTCCATTTACTGATAAAGGCCTCAAGATCATCCTTTTTTATAGCTGAGTAGTATTCCATTGTATAAAAATACCACATTTCTTTCATTCACTCTGTGGTTGATGGGCATTTTGGTTGTTTCCAAGATTTATCTATTACAAATTGTGCTGCAATGAACATGGGTGCACATATATCACTGTGACATGACCTTTTCAGTTTTTATGGGAAAATACCCAGGAGGAGAATAGCAGGATTGAATGGAACTTCCAATCCTAGCTTTTATTATGATTTTATTTGAGATATCCCTCTTCTTTGTTTCATAGCTGACTATAGTTAAAAGTTACCATTATGTGTACTTTTGCCAATCCCCCCTCAACTTTTTTAGCTTCATCGATTTTTTTATTGTTTTTCTTTTCTCTATTTCATTCATTTGCATTATGATATTTGTTGTTTCTTTTTCCTGATAATTTTAAGGTTAGTTTTTTTCTTTCTCTAGTTTCTTAAGTTTCAGAGTTGGGTTGTTTGAGTCTTTCATTTTTTAAATATATTTGTCAACATAAACTTCCTTCTTGGTACTGTGCTATTTTTTTTCTATATCCCCTACATGTTGGTATGCTGTGTTTTAACTTTTATTTGTCTCCACAGAATTCATAATTTCTCTTTTCAGTTCTTTCACCCATTGCTCGCTTAGTAGCTTGTTGATTTCCTTATATTTGTGATTTTTCTGATCTCCTTGTTACTGATTTCTAGTTTTTTTTTCATATTTCCAACCTTCTTAAATTAGTTAAGGCTTATTTTGTCACCTAAAATGGG
Source organism: Hydrochoerus hydrochaeris (assembly GCA_004027455.1). Classification (NCBI taxonomy): domain Eukaryota; kingdom Metazoa; phylum Chordata; class Mammalia; order Rodentia; family Hydrochaeridae; genus Hydrochoerus; species Hydrochoerus hydrochaeris. The sequence continues at coordinate 114,295 of PVLA01002776.1, read as the reverse complement.
ACTTACCCTGGAAAATGTATCATGTGCATTTGAAAAGAATGTATATTCCATTCCTGTAGGTAGAATGTTCTGTATATATCTGTAGGCCCATTTTGTCTATAGCGCTGTTCCAGACTGTTGTTCCAAGTTGAATTTCCGAGTAGACGCACTGTCAATTCCTGAAATTGGGGTTTTGAAGTCTCTTTCTATTCTTGTATTACTTTATATATGTTAATATAGTTCTGTGGATATATAATATTTGTTTCATATATTTGGTGTTTTATATTGATTATACACACACTTATTATCTTCCTGATGAATTGATACTTTTAGCATTTTATAATTTCCTTCCTTGTCTCTGGTGCCAGTTTATGACTTAAAGTGTGTCCTATCTAATATAAGTAGAATCATTTCTGCTGTCTTTTGTTTACTATTTACATGAAACTTTTCCCCAATCACTTTACTTCCAGTCTACAGACAATGTTAGTTTCCTGTAGGCAGCATTTGGTGAGCCAGCTTATTTTTTCTACCACTGTATATCTTTTGATTGAGGAGCAAAATTCATTTACTTGAAGTAATTATTTTTAGGGAAGAACTATTATTTTGTTAAGTGTTTCTTATAATTCTTTTTTGTCTTCTTTTCCACTATCTTCCTTTGTGTTTATTTCTTTACTTATTTATTGGTATTAGTATGCTTTGATTCTTTCCTTTTTGCTTTTCTGTGTAAGTTTTTTCTTTGTGGTTACCAGGAGGCTTATAACAAAACATCTTCTAGTGCATTTTAAATTGATAACTCCAATTACATACAAAATGCTACACTTCTACTTTCTCTTACATTTGAAGTTATTTATATCAGAACTTATTTTTTTTTTTTTTTGGAACTGGAGATTGAACTCATGACCTTGCACTTGGTTGGGCAGGAGCTTATGTCGCTGAGCTAAATCACCAGCTCTAGAACTTACAAATTTTTGTATTGTGCTTTAATTGACAAATTTTACAATTTTTATTATTAGTAACTTTGCCTTTTAGCTTTTACATTAAAATTGAAACTGATATATGTGTCACCATCACAATATTCTATATTTGTCTGTGAATTTACCAACACTAGTAAGTCTTATACTTTCATATGTGCAGGCGTCTTACTTAGTTTCACTCAACTAGGAATTCCTTTGTTATTTCTTGTCAGGCAGGTATGGTACCAATGAATATCCTCAGCTTTTGTTTATCTGGGAAAATCTGTATCTCTTCTTTATTTTGAAGGACAGTTTTTCTGGAAATGGTATTCTTAACTGGAAGTTTTTTCTTTAAGGACTTTAAATGTATCATCTTACTTCTTTCTGACCTATAAAAGTTTCTGCAGAGAAACTCTAATAATCTTGTATCAGGGAGAGGACTCCTTTGCACATGATGAATTGCTTTCCTCTTGCTGCTTATCTATCTTTGACAATTCTGCCAGACATCTAAAGAGTTGATACCAATCCTTCTCAAACTAGCTCAAAAAATTGATATTTAGGGAATATTTCCAAATTCATCTTAAGAGGCCAACATTATACTTATACCAAAGCTAAAGACACTACAAGAAAAGAAAACCACACACCAATATCCCCGATGAATATTGATGCAAAAATCTTTAACACATGCTAGAAACCAAATTCAATAGCACATAAAATGTTATACATTATGATCAAATGGATTTTTCCCTATGATGTCAGGATGCTTTAAGACATGCCAGTCAATTAACATGATGCACTACATGAGCAGAATGAAGCATAAAATTTGCACAAGCCTCTCAGCAGATGCTGAGAAAGCATTGGGAAAATGGAACGTTATTTTATGCTAAAAATTGGAACATACACACACACACACACACATAGAATTTACTTCAACATAACAAAGACCATTTACATCAATCCACAGTTCATATCATGTTCAGTGGTTTTTCACCAAGATCAGAAACAGATCAAGGAGGTTACTTTCACCATTTTTATTCAACACAATACTAGGGTACTAGCTACAGCTATTTGGCAAGAAAAAGAACAAAAACCTTCCAGATTGGAAAGGAAAAAGCAAAATGATCTCTGTACAGATAAGATGAATCACATAGACTGGAAATGAAAGGATGGAAAATGATACAGCATAGATCTAGAGGCCCAAAACAAGCAGAAACAGTCATACTGATTTCATCCAAAATGGACTTAAGGTCAGAAATTATCAGAGGAGACAGATAAGGTTGCAATTATGGCCAAGGGAACAATTCCACAATTATAATTGAGTGTTAGCACACTCAATTTCATAAAGCAAAAACTTCTTGGCATAAAAGGACAGACAGACATTAGTACAATCATAGTAGGGTACTTTAACATCTCACTCTCATAAATAGACAGGTCAAACAAGCAAAAACGCAATAAAGAGATATCAGAGTTGAACCATACCATTAACCAAATAGTTCTAACAAATATCTGCAGTATTTCATCCAACAAAAACAGAATATACATTGTTCTTATCAGCCCATGGAACTCTTTCCAAAATAAAGCATATTTTAGGCCATAAAAGATGTTTAATAAATATGAAAGAATTGAAATAATCTCATGCATCCTATCAGATCACAATGGAATAAAGGTAGAAATCAGCAGCAAGAGAAACCACAGAAATTATGCAAGTATATGGAGATTAAATAATGCATTCTTGAATAATCAATGGGTCACAGAAGAACTTAGGAAAGAAATTTAAAAATTTCTAGAATCAAGTTACATTGGCAGTACACATGCTGAAACCTGTGGGACACAAAGAAAACAGTTCTAAGTGGGAACTTGATAGTTCTTAGTGCCCACATTAGAGAAATAGAGCATTACCGAATAACCTAATAATGGGTCCCAAGGTCCTGGGAAAAACAAGTGCAGTCCAAATTCAAAACAAGTAGAAGAATGTGAATTAGAAAGAGCAAAGCAGAAATCAATGAAACTGAGACTAAAAAATTACAAAAGATCAATGAATCAGAGTTATCCTGTTTGAGAGGATAAATATGGTTAATGAGCCCTTAGCTAAACATACCAAAAGAAGGAAAGAAAAGACCCAAATCAGTGCAATCCAAAATGAACAAGGTAAAATTATAACAGATACCACTGAAATCCTGAGAATTCTAAGAAATTATTTTGAAAACTTATATTCCAATAAATTGGAGAATCTAGAAATGGATAAATACATAGACACATTTGACTTACCAAAATTGAACCAAGAAGATTTACAAACTTTGAATATATCAGTAAGTGGCACTGAAATTGAGCCAGTAATGAAAACTACCAAGAAAAGCCTATGACCTGATTAATTTACTACTGAATTTTACCAGAATTTCAGAGAACTAACACCAAAACCAAAACTAATATTAAAACTGGACAAAGACTCAACATAAAAGAGAATTGCTGGCCAATATCATTAATAATTAGAACTGTAAAAATCTTCAACATGATACTTAAAACCAAAATGAAATAAATCATGAAAAAGATCATACATCATAACTAAGTCAGCTTTATCCCAGTGATATGAAGGTGGTACAACATATACAAATCAATGCATGTAAGCAAGTATAAAATCATATGGTCATCTTAATAGATGCATAAAAATTCTCTGACAAAATTCAACACTAATTCATAATAAAAGCCTGGAATGAAAATAGGGATAGAAGGACCTTCTGCCTCAACCTGATGTAAACCAGTCATAAACTGAGTGCCAGTATCATACTAAATGAAGAAAAACTGAGGGCATTTCCTCTAAAATCAAGAAGACAAGGGTGTTTACTCTCACCACTCCTGTTCAGTGTAGTCTTAGAAACTCTGGTAAAATCAAACAGGCAAAAGGAAGAGAGAAAGAAAGAAAGAAAGAAAGAAAGAAAGAAAGAAAGAAAGAAAGAAAGAAAGAAAGAGAAAGAAAGAAAGGAGATATGAGTAGGGAAAAAAGAACCATTTTTATTTGCAGATGACATGACTCTTTGCATAGAAGATCCAAAATCTTCCACAAGAAGATTCGTAGAGGTAATAAACAAATCTACCTAAGTAGCGTGATACAAAATCAACACTCAAAAGTCAGTAGCGTTCCTATAAGAAAACATAAGGGGCTGGAGATTTAGCTCAGCGGCATAAGCGCCTGCCTTACAAGCAAACAGTCATGAGTTCAATCCCTGGTACCGATTTAAAAAAAAAAAGCTAATACTAATAGAAAACATACATAGAAAGAAATCAGAAAAACAATTCTATTGATGGCAGCTCCAAAATAAAATTGAATAAGAATCGACCTAACTAAAGAGATAAAAGACCTCTATAACAAGAACTGTAGTACTCTGAAAAAAAAAAAGAGGTTGAAAATAATTTTAGAAAATGGAAATACACACTCTGTTCCCAGATAGGCAGAATCAATGTGGTCAAAATGGTCATATTACCGAAAATTATATATAAATTCAATGCAGTTCCAGCCAAATGTCAACACCACTCTTACTAGAAAAACAACCCTAAAAGTTACGTGGAACCAGAAGAGACACAGAATAGCCAAGAACATCCTAGCAAAAATGGGACCAGCAAGAGGTATTACAATTTTGAGTTTGAGATATATTATAAACTGGTAGTAAGAAAATAGCATGGTGCTAGCACAAAAATAGACATGTAGACTAATGGCATAGAATAGAAGACATCGAAACAGCCCTTTGAACATTTGCTATCTGATCTTTGACAAAGGAGCAAACAACAAATGCTGGAGACAAGATAACCTCTTTTAAAAATGACCCTGGGAAAGCTGGTTATTGACACACAAAAGGATGAATGTAGACCCATATCTTTCAACCTGTACGAAGTGCAAATCAAATTAAATAAAAAATGAAGTTATAAAAGCAGAAACACCAACTGAATCTGCTGGAAGATAAAAGATGTTAAACACTTGAAGACATAGGCATGCAAAATAATTCAAAAATCAACAAATGGGATTATGTCAAGCTGAAAAGCTTCTGTGCAGCAAATGAAATTCACAGAATAGGAAAACTTTTGTTTGCTACTCCTCTCATAGAGAACAAATATTTAGAATATAAAAAAACTAGAAGTTTTAGATATATCAAGACACAAGGCCCAATGAAAAATGGGCAATTAAAATGAATAGACACTTTTCAACAGAAGAACAAATAGTAAGTATATAATAAAATATTTATCATCTTTGGCTGTTAGGGACATGCAAATTAAAACAACGCTGAGGTTCCATCTTATTCCAGTAAGAATGGCTGTCATCAAGGACTCAAAAACCAATTACTGTCAAGAATGTGGACAAAAAGCAGCCACTCTACATTGTTGGTGTGACTAATGCAACCACCAAAGCAATCAATATGGAGATCAAAAACTAAAACTAGAAATTCCATTTGTCCTAGTGATACTTCTTCTGGATATTTTCCTGAAAGAGTTAAAGTCATCATATTGCAATGATAAATGCATATTCACATATCTTGGTTACTTTTTTCTTGTTGTTGAGATGAAACACCTGACACCCAAAATTAGGGAAGGAAAGATTGATTTAGCTTATGGCTTGGGGAGGTTTCAGTCCTTATTCAGCTGGGTTCCAGGCAAAGTGGTGTGGGGCTGAGGGGCAGTCATTCATGGCAGCAGCAAGTGACAAGAAGGAAAGGGCCAAAGGGAAAGGTGCAACTACTTCCCTCCCTGACATTGTATGCTGGCTCCCTGCCCCTGGGTGAGTGCAGCACTCACACCACCAAGCCCAGTGCTAGGCAATGAACCAATCACAAATGCTAGACTCAGCCACCTCCATGACTGCACGAGGCTTGGAGGGGGGCACCCAGACACAGACCCAATTTGGCAGCACAATTTACAATAGCTAAATTATGGAATGAGTCTAGATGCTCATCAAATGATGAGTGAATACAGAAAATGTGAGCTGTATACACAGTAGATTACTACTCAGCCACAAAAAAGGAAAAACTTGGGCAGGAAAATGGATAGATCTTGAGACTATAGTGTTAAATAAATATGACAGAGAAGTTTCAATATCACATGGCTTCTCTTATATGATAAAACAAAAAGTATAAATTAAAAACAAAATAAAAGTGAGATGATAGTGTATAGGAAGGTAGACCTATTGGAGATAGGGAAGGTGCTCTGGGGAATGGCAGAAAATGAATAGTAGAGAAGGAAAGTGGATCCAAAATGATCGAGGTGAAACATATATGTAATAATTCCCCAAAACAAATGCAATTATTATGTATGACAAACATATATTAATGAAATTATGTGTATATATATATATATATATATATATATATATTCTTATCTGAAGTCCTAATGGACTCAACTGAAAAAAATACCCTGATTGGACTAATAAATGAATCCAACTCCATGGCAGAATACAGATTAAATATTCAAAAATCAATTACATTTCTATATACTAACAATAAAATGAAAACTAACAATATAATTACCTTTACAATAGCAAAGCACAAAAAATAAAATGCTTAAGGATAAATTAAGCCATGAAAGTAAAAAATTTACACCCTAAAACCTATGAAACATTAACAAAAGAAACTGAAGAAGACACAAATAAATACAAAGACCTCCATGGCCATGGATTAGAAGACTTAATATTTTAAAGTGGTTATATTAACAAAAGTAATCTATAAATTCAACAACTTATGCATCAAATTACCAATGAAGATATAAAAACAAAACAATAATTAGTATAGAACTACAAAAGACCCCCAAACTGCCAAAGCAATTTTGAGAAAGAAACAAAAACTAGACCTCATACTTTCTAATTTCAAATATATCACAAAGTTATAGTAAGTAAAGCACTGTAGTACTGGCATAAATGCAGGGGTATAGACAAATGGAACAGTATAGAGAGCCAATAGTAACCCACCCATATATGGTCAGATAATCTTCTATCAAGTTTGTACAATGCCAGGATAATTCCTTGAGAAACAATGGCTGGAATAATTGGGTAGCTACATGAACAAGAATAAAATTGGATTCTTGTTTTACACTGCATAAAATCAACTTTGAATAGATTCTGAAGCTTTAAATGTGAGCTTGAGAGTATAAAATTCCTAGAGAAAAATATGGTAGAAAACTGTAGCCTCCTCTTCTTTTTTACTGGGGATTGAACCCAGGGCCCCTCACCTGCTAAGCAGTCACACTATCACTTGAACTGCTCCTGGCACCCCAGAAAAAGTTCTTTCACATTAACTTTGGCAATGAGTTCTTGGATATACCACCAAAAGCACAGTTAGAAAGAGTCAAAATAAACAAGTAAGACTACATTAAGTTGAAATAGTCTTCACAAAACAAACAACAGAATAAAAATGCTATCTATGTAATGATAGAAAATATTTGCAAACTGTTTGTTCAATAAAGGAATAATATTCAAAATGTAAGGAACTCCTACAACTCAAAAATAATAATAATAATAATAATAATAACCTAGTTGAAAACTGGAAAGGCAACTGGAGTGGCAGTTTCCGTAAAGGAAAGATGACTGATATTTCAAGTCACCAGGGAAATGTAAATGAAAACCACTGCTAGACACCGTCACCTCGCACTTGTTAGGAGAGACTATTATTAGAAGAATGAGGATCACAAGGGTTGGTGGAGGCTGTGGAAAAATTGTGGTGTAGCATGTAGAAACGTAATATGGTGGAGCCACTATGGAAAACAGGACAGAGTTTCCTCAAAAACCTGAAACTACCACGAACTATCAAATGAGTCAGCAATCTCACTTCCTGCTACACATCCTAAGAAATGGAAATCAGAGTCTCAGAGATACCTGCATTTCCACGTTCATTTCAACATTATTTTCAATAACCACAATAGGAAAACAAGTAAAAAATCTGTTACCAGTAGATAAGGAAAATGTGCTTATAGATGCAAGATAGAATATTGTTTAGCCTTAGTAAAGGAAATCCTGTCACATGTGACATGGAGGACACTAGATAATGTTGTGCTAACTAAAACAACCCCAGTCACAGAAGGACACATACTGCATGATCACACATATGTGAGGCATTTAAAATAATCAAAATATTAATAATCAAATAGAGAAGCAGAGAGTAGAATGGTAATTTTCAGGGGCTGAGAAAATGGGGAGATTAGGAATTGTTCAATTAGTGCAAAATTTCAATTACTTAAGATGCATAAATTCTAGAAATGTACTGTATGGCACAGTGCCAATAGCTTACAATACTGAACCATTCACTTGAAAATTTAACAGAGCAGATCTCAAGTATTTTTACTATACCATGAGACACTCATGCACACTCGCACATACACACAAAGTGACAAAAGAAAACTTTTGGAGGTGGTGTTACTTTGAATGTGGTGATGGTTTCATGAGTATATGTATTTGTTCAAAGTCAGCAATTTATACATAGTAAACATGTGCAACTTTTTATTAGGAAAAAATTCAAAACATAGTGTTAGATAAAAATCAAACACAAAACCAAACTGGATTGAGGAAGTTTTTTTGCCAGCAGAGTTGTCTTGCAAGAAAAATGTTAAAAGGAATCACTTAGGAGGAAAATTGTGTTGGTGAGAAAGTTGTATCTACATAAAGGAAGAATATTGGAAAAAAAATACATGCAATAAAAGCTTTCACTACTCTTAACTGATTAATAGACAACTGTGTTCAAAATAACAGCAGTGATGTATCTGATTATGTAAGCATGTACAAGCACATATCTAAGTGAAATGAATGACAGTCTTAGTATAAGACATGGGAAAGAGGAATCTGGATTTTTTTATCATAAGCTGTTTGTACTATCTAGGAAGCAGCTTACTGTTACTTGAAAGTGGACTTGGATTAGTTATAAAGTATCCTGTAAAGTTCATGTGAACCACTAAATAAGTTTTAAAAATGAAGTACAATTGATATGCTAACAAAGGAGAAAAATGGAGCTATATAAAATTAAAATGTGTTTAATTTTAAAGACAGAAAACAGATGACCAAAAAGAGCAACAAATAGAAAATGAACATATGATAAATATCACTCCAGCTATACCAGTAACCACTTTGAATGTCAATGGTCTAAATGCGTCAATTAAAAAAGATGAGTGAAATGATCCAGCCATACTTTGTCTATAAGAAATCCATTTGAAGTATAAAGATACATATAGATTAAAAGCAAACAGATACAAAAAGATATACTGTCTCATAAAAACTGAAAGAAGCAGGTGTAAGTGTATTAATTTCAGATAGGCTTCCCAGCAAGGATGATTATCAGGGATAAAAAGGACATTGCATAATGATTAAGAGGTCAATTTTCCAGGGAGACATAACAATGCTTGACATGTACTCACTTAACAACAGGGCCATAATACGTCAGGGACAAACTGATAGGAAGGCCTAGACAGTGCGACACTTCAATACACTTCTATCAGATAGGAACAGATCCAGCAGGCAGAAAACCAGTGAGGACACAGGTAAACTCAACAGCACCATCAGTCAGCCAGATACAATGGATATCCATAGGCTAATTCATCCAACAAGAAAATACATTTCTCTCAAGCTTGCATGGAACATTTATCAAGATAGACAACACTCTGGGAAAAAAAAAAGACGCTGTATTTTAAAAGAATAGAAATCCTACAATGTCTGCTCTCGGGCCACAAGGGAATTCAGTTAAAAAATCAATAAAAAGCCGCTGAAAAATATCAAAATACAGACTAAACAGCATACTGGAGAGAAACTAGCACCCAGGGGGAATGGTACCCTTGTATTCAGAAAGCTCCAGTTGACTCTCAAACATCCCCAGCTACGGTGCTTGTTGTCTCTTGTTGGATACCTCTGGTGATAGAGCAGGATCCTACAGTCCTACTGATAATGGCTCCATTCTACTGCGTCCCTTATGAGCCCCAGAATGCTACTGAAGATACAAGACATGAGAACAGTAAAGCACCCATGTGCCTGCTGGGAGAGTGAGGTTCAACTATGTCTTCTGGGCACATGGACCTATTTTTCTGTCTTTTCTTTGCTTACCTGAGAAGTTAATCCTTACCAAGATGTGTGTGTGTAGGGATCGTCTCCTTACTGCACCTGGGAAACACTTGAGGAGTTAAAAAATCATTCACACACGAGTCCTTGCCCAGAGATTATTATATAATTGGTTTGGTATGGCCTGGGTCTCAGCTTTTAAAAATCTCTCTAGGTGACTTTGCTGTGTAGTCCTTTAATGCATCATTGGTTCACCAGAATGCAATGGCTTCTCCTGGAGTGTTACATTATAATGTCTGCATAAGGTCTCTGGGAGCTTTAGCCCAGGAAGGTACGTATAAGAAGTTCTGGGCTTGGATACAGGACAGCAAGATAGGTATTTGCTAAGAGAGGGCTTTCCCTTTGTACCTCCACCTCCAATCCCAAAGGCATTGCCTCCTCTGCCTTCTCAGAAGGCCAGCCTTGGCTGGGCCATCTGAGCCAGTCTGATACCCAGCTCCCTGCTCTGGCTCTCATTCCTCAGCTGCCATGGCTTTGCATTCCTGGCATTAGTAGCCAGCTTTTCACGGGGTGCCATTCTTGGTTTTTTGGTGGGTGGAGGTGCTCACACACGTAGGTCCACCCGAGTCCTGTGTCCACACGAAGCCTCCTCTTCTCAGTGACCCAGCCTCAGCCCATTCTGGGAAGAGGGTCCTGCAACCTTTATTTCTTTCCATCATACTTAGCCACGATGCTTCCTTTCTGTTTGGAAAAGACTGACCTCATTTTGACCAAGTGGTCAAAAGCCATAAAGTGATATGAGAGACGAGAGTGACGTAGACATCTTCCATTAGTAAAATGACTTGGCTAAGACCGGTGCTGTGTATTTACTCTACCCATACCTTGGGGGCCATAGTCTAAAAAAAAGACTTAAAAATTAAACAAGCTTTTGTCAAGAAGGAAGAATCATGGACAGTTTTTGGCACTTGGCTTTGGACTTTCCACAGGTGTTCAAGCAAGTCCTAGTCAGCCTGACATAAAGGCACGAAGATTTCACCAAGTCATGGTCCTTTCCCAGCTTCCCAGCACAACCACAGACATGTATGGTTGGATTTACATATGTGACAGGAAGAGGAAGTTTGGAGGAGGTATGTCACGGAGGATGGATACATTACCTTACTTCAGAATGAAAATTCCTCCCATCCCTATGTCATACTCAGACATTGGCATGTGACAGCCTCTGGAACTCCAAAGAGGACATCATGAAAGTCCTTGGAGTCCTCATGTCAAACATCCACAGTCCTACAGCAATGAGAAGGTGTGCACAGATAAGTCACACTGTTATGGCCAGTACTAACCTGGGCCTGGCATGTGGTAGATACACAGTAAACATTTGGAGGAACAGTACAAGGTGCTCCAGGCATGCAAGGACAGTGACACATTGGCAAGGCAACTTGACCAAACAATTGTGACTGCTTACTTAGCCAGTGCAATGGGCTAAAGACAGGACGCAAAACCAGATAGAGTCCATCCTCTCCAGGCAACTTATAGCCAAGGGGGAAGCAAGCAGGCAGGAAGCAAAGCATCACATAGGGGATCACATAGGCACCTTTTCAGGGTGGAATCTGGGCTGATACGGAGAGGGAATTTGGGAGGGATGCTCTATGGTGAGATACGAAGTGGGGCTAACTGGGTTGAGAGGAGGGTTTGGGTTTTCCTTGCAGAGCAAAGCAGTTGCTTGGAGCATCCCAAGGCAGAAAGAAGTACAGCTCCTGTAAGTTTGTGTTTGGAGCAGGAGAGAACAAAGGGTGAGATGGGGCTGGATGGCCGCAAAGGCTGGAGGTTAGGTGTTTAACCTTTATGGAGGAGCCTTAGGCAGCCAGCCCCGGACCTGAGAAGATTCTCCCAGGGGCTACATTTTTACTCCACCACTGCCCTTCATTCTTCTAGTGCAGGAGGCTTGAGAGCCTGTTTGTGAGGAGGTCCCTCTCCTCCAACCCGATTCTCATGCTCTGTCAGATTGGGAACAGGATCCTTGGCCCTACGCTTGGCTGTCTTTGTCTTCCTGGATGAGACTCTGATTCCTTGATTTACTTACTTACTCTGTCTCCTCTATCACTGAAAGACCAAGGACAGCAGATTTCATTTTGTATGTGAGTTTTGGGCCAATTAGCTGTGCCTTTTTAGACCAGTGCATTTTGGGGCCCAGCCAAAAAGAATTAAATGGTCATTTAGTGGTGCCTACCATGGCTGGGGGAGAAGGCTCATCTCCAGTGATTGCCATCTGTGGATGGATAATCCTGAAGGTCTCTTCCAAGATGAAGCATGTAGAAAACTCTATACAAAGCTTTCCCTGACTTCACTAAAACTTCTTCTCTTTCCTCCTTCCATGGCTGTTTTAAAAAAGAAAATCTCTTTTCAGGTCCTTTGGCCTGAATGCATCCTAATAGTAGTTCTTTTTTAGTTTTGTTCTATAAGTGGACTTTTATTATTATGCAATTTCTTTACTTGAGCACTTGATTCCTCAAGCAGATCACAAATTCCTCCAGGGTAGTTCTCAGTTACCTACCTCACTTAAGAGGGTTTCCCTGCACACATGATTACTAATGCAAGCTTGTTGAAGCAAGAGTGGAAAGGTCTCTTTCATATGATTTGGTTTTATCCGATTGTGGTTCATTTTGAAGTTCTTAGCTTTCAATTGATTCTGGCCCATGAACTTGACTTACAGTTTAGACAATTATCACAGATGCTGTTGATACTCCTCCAGAATCACCCTCTATATCCACAAAGGGAGCATTCAGCAATATCTCTTTTGATTCCTTAGACAACCCAGGAAGTTCTGTCTTTCTACATCTGCCAACTTGGACCTATTAAGTAGCCTCCTCTGTACAGAAGTAGCTCCCAAATTTTTGCCAGAATTAGGTCATCATAATTATTTCTCCAAATATGGCCACTGTTGTGCATTTTTCAAATTGCAAATTAGGACTCATAATATACGTGAGGAAATTACATAGGTTTTTATTTCAGGGACATATGGGATGCACAGTCATCATTCAGTTTGCCTTAGGCTGTAATTAAGGCCATGATCAGGAAGATTCTGCTGGGCATCCCCTAAGGAAATAATGGTATCTAGCTAGAGGGCTTGTTGATTTCTGAGGGAGTAGGTCTCTGTGTCCTTCAAGGAGCTGTCTTAGCTGATTTTGTCTGCATCTCCACCCCCTCCTCACCCCTCACACTGCTGACAAAGACCTTGGTCCTAAGTGATGGAACTGCATGGTTTCTTCAATCAGTTTGGAAGGTGAGGCCCAGACTTACAGGGAATAGCTGTTTGTTTTGCAAACTTGGAAGCTTGTTCAGTCCATGTGGCCAGCACTCTGGGGTTTGCATTGCTGACAGTCCTTGCATTCCCCATGCATTCTCCTACAGTTGGCCTAGGAGGGAAGAACGCCGCGTGGAATGCTAGCAGACACTCAGCCCACTCTTCTGCCCAAGGCTGCAGCAGCTGTTCTCCAACTAAGCATCCTGGTTCAGACGAGGCTACTGACCCTCAGTTCACCTAAATAAATCTACTTCTTCAGGAATGCTGGGGTTTCAAAAAGCCTCACGTGGCTTCCCACATGAGGGAATCACGAGGTTTTGTGTTTTACAAGATTTCTATGATCACACCCTGGCATCACTGAGGTGTGGGTGGCCAGGCCCTCTGATCCTCAGGGCTGAGAATACACGTGATATTTCCCCATCAGATGAGCCATGGTAGCTGTGAATGAAGTTTTATCTGAGAATGAGTCACTCTTGGAAGGCTGTCATGACTTGGTCCTCTCGACTTAGGTCTTAACACTCAAGACCCTTCTCTCCCCAGTCCAAGATGCCTTGTAACAAGGGTCACTGAGCTTTGGCCCATCGTAAGCCCAATACAGACCATGAGGTGGTTTTGTACAAAGGTTTTATAAGAACACAGCCATGTGTACTTGCATATTGTCTATAGCTGCCTACAACAATCAGAGCTGAGTAGGTGCAGCACACTGTCTGGCTTAAAAGCCTAAAATATCTACCATCTGGTTCTTTACAAATAATAGTTAGCCAGCCCTCCCTAAACCATCTAGCAGACTTCACACTAGATTCCTTGCTGATACTAGCATAGAGAAAGTATTGATTCTGGGAGAGAATGGCCAGATCTTCTCTTACCATGAGCTCTGTATTCTGGGAAATACTGCATACACACAGGCAGGGGGAATCTGAGGCTGCAGGTTGCAGGTCTTTCTAGATATGATCCACTGATCCTTTATTCGTCTGTAAGATGCCCCCACTAAAGTGTTTAGAAGTCATAGATGTTTGAGAACCATATTCATTAACCCTCTTCTTGAAGACTTACAAGATTTATGAGTGTGTTAAAGTCTGTAGGAAGTCTTGTGGGAACCAATTCGATATTTTTAAAGCAGTTTTTCTTATGAAAATTGATGAACCAATTTGATATTGTTTGGCAAAGATTTTCTTATGACAATTGATCACAGAATTATTTTTATATATGCACTCTCAGTGGTAGTCTGCAAAAATCTGGAGATAAACTTTGAAAACAATCATCAAAGAGAAAAAGTCAATTTCATGGCATTTAGAAATGTTTTAACTGTTAATGCCAGGGCACTTTACTTAGCTCTTAAAAGGGGTGGCAAGGCCAATGGTGCAGCCTTTTCTTTCACAGAGACACTTTTGTGACCCTAGGGCCAAATGTTCTTTCTTTTCTCTTCATGACTCCTGGCCAGTAAACTGGAAGGAACCCAAACATTAGGATTGTACATGGTGAGGGTGAATGCAGAGAGGCCTCTGCCTGAGGTCATTTGGGGCTTCTACTCCTCATCTCCTTGGAACTGGGCAGAGGTTGGTGTCAGCCGTTGCAGAGATGCCCCGCTATGGAGGACTGTGGTCCCAGCATGGAGAAAGATGGTATCTTGTGGTCAGGGTCACTGGAGAAAACCTCAGCAGCTGGCCTGGACTGTGCACATGGCCAGTCTCCTTTCCTCAGTCTCTCCTATCTCATTTATTGTCTTGAATGACTAGGCACTGAGGGAAAGTAGAAACATTTCTAACTGAGTCTTCTGGTAAGAGTTTGGGGTTGGGCATTCCTGTAATGGGCCAATGCTTGTTAACACAGGGAAAAGTTGGAGCTCTGTCTCCTGTGGCAGGAGTTTCAGAGAACTCCCCAAGGAGCTTGTGATGGAAGAAGTGATGGAGGAAGAGATGGAGAAAAGACCGATAAGCCACCACAATACACTGTCCTCACTGCCAAATTCTGCAATGTGAAGTCAACCTGGCAGCCTTTTATGATCCTAAACCATCAGAGGAAAAGCAAGATAGGTGGGCAAAAGTGGCAGAATAATGGGAATATATGGGAACATTAAAACCCAGCCAAGAGAAGGAATTTGGTGCATCCCAGCTTGTTTTAGAGGAGATTAAATAGAAGATACAGGTTTATGTGTTGAAAAATAAACAGTTCTGTGAAGCAGAATTAAACCCATTGTGAGAGTGAGTAGAATATCTAACAAGTAATTTAAAACATCTGAATGAAGCAGCAACGATACTGTCTTTTATCTGAACCAGAACTGCTAGACTTCTAAAATGGAAGATCATGGACGAACGACCCAGCTATGGGAGGGGGGCCTGCTCCCTGCTGCTGATGGCGGTGAACATTGCTGCCATGGTTCTGTATGCCACAGGAGCTTGCAACATGTTGCTGCACTTTGACCAGATGGTTTTGTTTCTAGAAATTTAAGGCAGTGATCAGAGGTGAGGAAGAAAAAGCTTTGTGAACAAGTATGGTCTTGCACCACAATTTATAATACAAAATATCAGAAGCCTTCTAAATGTTCAGTGATGAAGGAAGAATTACATAGATGGATACCTGCATATGCAGGAATGTTTTATAGACCATGAAATCATGCTTACAATGATGTTTTCATGGCATGAAATTCTCTTCATGTAGTATTAAATGGAAAATGTGAGGATATTCTACTCATTTACATATGTGAAACATGATAGAATAAAATTTAAAAGACATATTTTCAAGTAGCAGGATTATGATTTCGTTTTCTTTTTTTTCCAGAGTTTTTAAAATAATCATATATTATGTTAATAACCAAAATATTTGATCAAATTCTTTAGAACTTCAAAAGATGCTTCCTGGAAGAGCAGAAAGGCCCTATTTAACATGACCTGTGTAGCTGCATGAGGTGGACTCTGGGTCTTACCATTCCCGTGTGGCCTCTAGGGAGCTGAGACCTGTGGGTGAATGCCTTGTTCTTGGTATCTAGCTCACATTGGTAGTCAGGAGGAGAAACCATCTCTATTCTGGACACGTGAGTTTTTCATTAGGCCCAGCTGCCCGGTGACCAGAGGAGCCTGTAGGCATCTGCTTATTATCACTCAGCTCTTGTCCTCAGATTGCTTATCTGGAGTGACTGCAGAACCAAGTCTGGCATGTCTGCCCCTGGCTGGGCTGACAAACTTTCCTCTCCACCTATGTCTCAGCAGCCATTGCTCCAGATCACTGAAGTAGCTGCTTGGAACTGGCAGCCTTGAGGAGTCTGCTACTCCCTGGTTCATCAGAAGTAAATCCTGACCAATCTAGTGAGCACACACACAGGTGTCATCTGCTCTGCTAGGCAATGCCTCATCCTGGCGGTGATGCTGTGTGCCCTCAGGTGCCTTTCAGAAACAGACCTTTGTTGGAGCAGTGCTTGACCAGATGTACATTTGGGGTTTTTTGCAAATATCCTGGAAGGAAAAAGCATCCAGGGTTGTTGCCAGGAAGCAAAATGCATCATAAAACAGCCCACAGAAGAAGAATGGGTGGCTTGGGGTAAAGGATAAGAACCTTTGTGTTTGGAAGACTTGGGTTTGAGTCTTGCATGGCCACCTTAGCTGAAGTGCCTTGTCTAAGTCACTGAATCCTTCTGTGCCTTAACGTTCCTTGTGAGTCAGATATTCCATAAAGGTGTTAGTATCACTAATAAGAACGCTATTTTTAAAAAAGCTCTTTTCCTACTTACCATTCAAAATAATTGAATGATATTTTATTTAATTCAAAATTTGTTCTAACCGAATCATAGAATATGGGATGTGAAAGAGCAATTTGCAACAAATAGAGCTGTTTGGGAGACTTGAAGAAGGGTAAGTCCATGGCAGTGAATTTTAAGAGGGCAACTTTGTGAAGCAGAGGGCAGCACAAAACTAGTCTGGCTGCTGCCAGCTCCCCACATCAACCAACATCAAAATAACTGTAAAGGAGGCAGCGTTAGGCTGGGTTTGGGTGCTTGCTGGGGAGGGAAGGCAGAACTCAAGGTCCCCACAACTATTCCTATCTTGGTGCCTCCAGGAAAGGCTCCTTGACTTTTCTGACCTCTGTTATCTTCCCAGATCTGCTCAAACCTTCTCTTCCTTCCTACGTCTGCTTCTCCTTTTGGGAGTCACCAAGTTGGTCAACAAGTTTTGTCCTCGTATTCTAATACCTGTCTGAAAACCTTGCAGGGCAGTAGGGAAAAGCAGTGGTACAAGGCAGAACCAGACTTGTCACTGCCACCTCCCAGTCTTGTGGCCAAGGAAAAGGTAAACACCTGCTCTTAGAACTACTCGCACATGAGAATGGGGATCTTTAGCATGGTCACAAGCTTCTAAACCCTTATCATGTGCCAGGCATTGTGTGAAGCGTAACAAAGCCACGGTTTCCCTACATTTCTATGTGTATAAGGTAGGCAGTGGTGTGTTACTAAATGTTCAACAAACAGGCTTTGAATTCTAGTTTGCTAATTTCTGTGGTATAAGTGTTTTCACATTGGTTAATTTTAACCTGCCAGGTTGACATCACTGAACAGAGTGAGGAATTGATGAGCGTAATCAGCAATCATGAACCATAAAAGCCAGTGTCTAGCATAGCTCTAGATCAAGGCGGGGAGGCACTATCATTCCTCAGGGGAAGAAACTGAGCCCCAAAGACTGTAGAGACCTTCCCTGCCCACTCAGGCGGTGAGGGCAGAGCTACCTGCCACTCAGATTACTCCCTCCATAGCTATGGCTTTGCTACTCACCCCACTGTGGGAATCTTATAAGGATCACGATTAACCAGGCTGCTTTTGATCACGATTAACCAGGCTGCTTTTGATCATGATTAACCAGGCTGCTTTTCTGGATTTCAGCAAATAGTAGGTGCTCAGAATGGTGGCTGTTACTGAAATTATCATCCACATGATATCACCAGCTAATTTTCTAGACCGTCTTCTGCAGCAGGGCATGGATACCTCTTGAACTACGAAGGAACCCTTTGAGGCACTCTTCTATGCAGCTTGTCTTCTTGTGAATGATTCAGATTTTTTGCCATTTCCCCAGTGGGAATACTGGAAACTGCCTTCTCTGTTTAATAGCAATCTCTGTAGCTGCCTCAAAACAGTTTGTTATTTCACAGTCTAGCCCAAAGTTTGATGCATACATTCAAGATGGGTCGTGTCCAAAAGAAAAAGAACCTTCAGGAATCCTGAGCTGCCAGGGTGGGAAGGGAGAACCAGAGCTCATGATTCTTCAGTGTTCTTCTACTGGGTAAAGAAGCTTCCAAGGAATCTGTGATTCACCCTGGGTCACTTGAAAAATGTTTTTCTCAACACAAGTACAAGCTCATAGAGGGACACATGCATATTCACACTCCTGAACACTACTGTTGAGAAGAGTGTGGGTTGCAACATAACAAGAAGAGAGTTCTGAACAGGGACTGAGTCCCTTTGGGTGTCTCTGAAGAAAAGATTGATGCAATCATGTCCATCCTGCTATGGAGGACAGATGGAGGCACACAGCTTCCTTCAGGGCTCTTGGACAGAGGTAGGATCTTCCCCATGCACAGGACTAACACTTCTCTAACACCTTCCTGGTGGGAGCAGCTCCTTCATGGAGAGCAGCTTCAGGAGAAATGGCTCTGAGTTAGGGAGCCCAGGCAATGGTAAGAACAAGACAAGCACCCCAGAGACATATTCAGTGAATCATCTACTTAATCATCCCAAATGCGCCACCACATGGTGGTTCAGTTGTATCTCTAAGTTGTGGTTGGGCCTAAGGCTTAGGAAGGTTAAGCAACTTGCTCAAGGACAGGCATCCTGCTAAATATTCCTCAAGTGTAATAGTCATTCGCTTCACCCAGCTCATCAATGTGAACGGTGCTATTGGTTTTCTATTCAATAACAATGAATTTGGAGAGGTTAAGTAAAATACTCAGAATCACAGAGCTAATGATGGTACAGTGAATGGGCACTTTGGTGCCCTTAGCTGTGGAATCTGTGTTCACGGTGGCTACCAGGTACGCTTCCGTGGAAGACCAGACATTATTGATCTACCCAAGTTCTGGCCTCCAGCCTCCTTTCTGTGTTGCCATCCAGCACTGGGCTATGGCTCTTGGAAGAAATGTGTTAGTTCTTTTTATTGCCTTCCTGTTGTTCATAGGTGTTATGTAGACTCCTCTCCCCTTCCCAAATATGTCAGGGAGGCAACAGCCACACCTTGGTTGAGAGCATCATTCAGCCTGGCTACAGGAAAGCCATGCATTTCCCTGGCCTCTGGTCCTCTTCACACGGTCTAACAAGATTGGAATAGACCTATTGGATTGTTGTAGGATTGTACTAGACTTTCAGTCATCAAATTTCTGCACCTCCAGTCCCTGTTCCTAGATCTGGCTAATGCTCATGATTCTAGGGTGCTAGAAAAGTGGATGGTGCTTTGCTAATGAGATGATAGACCCTCTGCTCTCATTGTTACCAACCTGAGTCAGGTCTTTATTAACTCTCATTCAGGGATGGCTACTTAATTTGCAGGTTCCAGGACAAAGTTAAAATGAAGGACATCTGATTAAGTGAATACGAGGCACAGTGACCTTCCTCCATTGTACCTCTGTATGAATCACTGACCTGATTCCCACCTCTGCAGAGAGGAGGCTTAGATGAACAAGGCAGGTGCTCCAAGGCAGGTTCCCTCTAGACCTGGGGTTCTTGGCCTCAGCACAATTAACATTTTGAATTAGATCATTCTTTGCTGTGGGGCCAGAATGGGATATGTCAGGATATTTGGAAGCCTCCCTGGCATCTCTCAGTTAGATGCCAGTTTCAACCTCTGCCCTTCATCCTTCTGTTACATGGTAAGCAAAAATATCTACAGCTATTGCCACATGTCTTCAGAGAGCAAAATTGTCCCCAGGTGCAAACCACTGGTCTGGGCCAAAGCCCCTGGGCATGGGAGGAACCTGTAGATGTATGGGGAGCAGATGAGGAAGGAGTAACACACTACCTGGCCCTTGGAGTCAAACCTAGACCTGGTTTGGTTCTGTGGGGACTGTAGAGGGCCCAGTTGTCCTTACTGACATCCCTCTACCCCTTCCCTGAAACCTCAACACTCTCAGTAAAGCAGCTCTGATTCACTTTTTTTATTTTTTTAAATCTGTTTCAGCTTTCATCTTATATCATTGTTGGGATATTTCAGAGGATTTAGAGATTGCCCAGGTTTGGCCAGTTGCCCATATTACAGAGAAAGAAATTGAATCCCAAGGAGATGCAGTGATTTGTCCAGCACAGTGGTCATCTTTTACCTTTTTTGGCCTATTTCTTAGTTCCTTAGAGTAAGGTGACATTGATGTGACATTCTTTGAGGAATCACTCCAAATTCTCAAGCCAAGAGGGAGGCTTGAGTTGACCAACTTTCCTGACTCAGGGATTATGACATGGTTTTAAACTGACCAATCAGATTTAGCATCGGGATTATTGGGAATGGAGCCCCTTTTCCTTTTCAGCTGCTGTGCTGCTTGGCAGAAGCCTGGAACTGTGGGACCTGGCTCCCGTGGGGAGAAGGCAGGGGCCACAGGGCTGAGGGCTGGGGCACCGAGGTTTGGAAAGCCTGGCTGAACTCAAATCCGGTCAAGTCTATAAGTAGACATACTGCTAAACTTAGCAGCTTTGTGAACCCATATAGTCCCTTTTGTATGAGCCAGGCTGAGTTGGATTCATGGCACTTGTGACACATCTGGAATTTCTAGTGCCTGATATACAAATCTCCCCAACCTGAAGCTCAAAGCTCCCATAGCTTTTATTTTTTAAATCACAGCGCTGCTTGTAAAGCGTGTACAAGAGCTTCCACATGGAGTCTTTGTGCTTGGTGGCCCCAGGAATCAACCTTTGCCCCTAGCAAGGGTCATGATGAAATAGTGCTCAGGTTCTTGGTGGCAATGCATACTATGCCCCTGTGAGGTTTCCTTTTCACTCATTTATGCATTTGTAGGGAATGTCTACCCAGAGACACAGCAAGGAGCCGACCTCATAAATCTTTTAAACTGACATGAAAGAAAAGCTTTGATTTTTCCAAATCCAGGGTAGAAAGGGTAGCATCTCTGTTTCAAAATATTTATCTTTTAAGCATCTTCAGGCCCAGAGTTCATCAAATGAATTTTCCTTTTAGCCATTAAAATGAGCTGCTGAAAACAGCCAAAATGAAAATCTATTTCTCTCTCATTTTGTTCTCCTATAACTTCAGCTCTTACGTTGGGACCTTTCCTTGGCAAGGCCAAAGTCTTCTGGACAATCCTCTGAGCTTTGCATAATCTCACTCGGTCCTGAAGCAGCTGCCAGGTACATGGGAAAGTGGACTGTGGGGAGCACATGTGTGATCCAGGAATGCAGGGTGGCTGTATGAACACAGCAAAGACAGTTCCAGTCCTGTTGAGGATCACAAAAGACATCCAGGCAGAGCTGACATCTTACCTGGCTCTTGAGGATGAATTAGTGAAGGAGGGGAGATTCCCCAGGCAAACTACATGATAGGCAAGCAGAAAGAAGTGTGAGGAACTAGTGACGCTAGCCCTTTGACACACTTGATATGGCTGATACTCCCTGTGTGGTCGACTCACAGGTCACCTCCTCAGAGAGGCTTCCCTGATTGCTTATGTAAAGAGTGGCTCCCGCTAGCCACCATGCATTCGCATGCTATCATATCAGCCTGTGATTTCCTTTTAGCTTTGTCAAATCTGCAAATGTCCTTTTTGTCTAATGGATAGGTTGTTTTGAATTGTGCCTCTTGCCCTTTCAGAGAAGGCAGTGTTTTTTTTTAACTGTCTTGTTCATTGCTGTAGTCCTTGCTGATAGTATTGCCTGGCATAAAGCAGGGACTCAGTCAACACTGTTTCATGGATGAGATGGGTGTGTACCTGTGTGTGTGTGTGCGTGTGTGTGTGTGTGAGCTGCAGAGACAGAGGGAAGTTCCATCACAGGCTGCGTTGAAAGCATATGGGCGGGTTCCCTGTAGTTAGAGGATGTGGAGAATCATGAAAAGAATGTATGCGTGACTGTATTTATCCTCCCTCTTTCTTTCGGGGAATTTGTTTTGGTCTTTTTTTTTTCTTATGGAATTCTAAGGGCTTGTTATATACTGAGAAATTAATCTCTTGTCTGTGACATGAATTGCAAATATTTCTAACAGGTTACAGTTTGTCTTATGGCTTTAACCTTGTCACCTACTTTGAACCTTAGAAATACCTCTCTGGTGGCAATGTGGAGGGTGGCTTGAAAAGGAGGGACTTGGAGACAGGAAGAGCTAATAGGCTGATAGAGTGGTCCAGGCAGAAGGCAGGAGGCAGGGCTCTGGGTGGTGGCCGGGGCAGAGCGGGAAGGACACATCTGAGACTGGGAATGAAGTAGACGCTGCGAGCTGGTGCTGGCTAGGACGTGGGGATGAGTGGAAGGATGGTGCTGGTGACATGGCTCAGGCTTTTGATCTTGGATCTGATCTGTATCCTGAAGATGTGAATACATGAGTGTGTACTGAGGATGAATCTGCTTAGGAGAAAAGACCAGGTTGGAGGTAGAGTATTGGATACAGTTCTAAAGACATCTGGACCCATGCAGGGAGCCACTGAAGTGTTTGCATGGAATGAGAAAAGCAGAAGCAGTGGGTGAAACACCAGAAGAAGGTAAGAGCAGCCTTGGCAGCCAGGCTGGTCACTTTTACCCAGGCAGCCCCCCTTGGTCCCACGCACCTGCCTTTCCTACCAAACATCTCTATGGCCAGTGAATGGTGAAGCTCCCTGGAGAGAAACTTCAGCCAGCTAAGTGGGGTGATTAGGCTGGGTCAAATCTGGAAGCTGGACACTAAACAGGAAGAAAAAGAAAAATCCTCCCATCCTTCATCTCCCGGAGATAAGTTGCTATGTATGACATAAGCAAATATGTGAGTGTGTATACATGTGTATCTAGACATGCAAACATACACATATTTATACATATACATGCACGCAATATACATCCTAAAGAACCTTTTTCGGTGTCATTGTTTTGAAGGTGCATATATATCTTCCCTTGTATGCATATGTCATAATTTACGTTGCCCAATCTACTTTTGATATGCACTTAAATTTTCCAGTCTTCTGCTACTAAAAACAATGCTACCACAAATAATTTTGGCATGCATTATTTTGTTTGTGTGCATGTGTGCATTTAGAAAAGGTTCCTAGAAGAGGAACCATTGTTGGGCTTTCCAGTTTTGATACATATGGTTGATCTGCTTTCCATGATGGGCCTGCCAATTCTACTCCTACCTGTAGCGCCAGCATGTCTGTGTTCACACCTTCATCAGCAAAATGTGTGAACAAACTTTTCGATCTTCGCCAATCCAATAGGTGAGAATGGTATTTTAATTTTCATTTTGCATTTAAAAAAAATAAGTTGAGGCCAAGCATTGCTTTAAATGTTTAAGAGCCATTTTTATTCAAACTGTTTCCAGAATTTATCCACCTTTCCTCTTTTGGGGAGTTTGTTTTGGTTCTTTTTTCTTACAGGTTTCTATGGGCTCACTATATACTAGAAAATTAGTCTCTTGTCTGTGACATGAATTGCAAATATGTCTAACAGGTTACACTTTGTCTTTTGGCTTTAATCTTGTTAAGCTCTTCATGTTTTATTCCCTACAGTACACAGCAGGGGGCTGGGCAATCTGCTACACTCAGCTGGGGTTAAGGAAGCCTTAAGAGTTGGCAAGTTCAGATTGAGCCAAAGAACTGAGCAGGTAAATTCTTGTTAGCACTAGATTCCAAGAACTCCACAGGAGTAGTGCAATACATGAGTGTTGTAGACACAGGCTGCCATGGCTGTGAGTCCTGTAGGGGCTGGGAAAGAAGATCTGTGTCTGTTCAGCTTCTTCCAGAAAACTCCCCATGTCCAATGCCCTCAGAGCCAAGGGAAATCAATATCTTTGAAATGGACAGAAGCAAACAGAGGTCACAGTCTCAGGCCCCGGGCCAGGAATAGAAAGGCATAGTCTTCAGACAAATCTGATGGGAGTAGGGTTTAGGCAAAATGGACAAGAGACAGCTGGAGTTGCAGGTGGGTGGCAGGTGACTTATATCTTACCCCTGCCAGCTCACATTTGTCACTGTTCACTGTGAGACTGGCCCTAGGGACATAGAGATCTTGCCTTTGAGGAATTCACAGATCAAATGAGTAAAGAGATGATGCCAGAACAGTGTGACAATGATTCTGGAGAAGTAGTTCAAGGATTTGGGAGTCCTAAGGAGGGCAAATAAGTGTGTCAAGAGAGGCCCAGGATGGCTTCCTGGATAAGGTGGCATCTAACAGAGCCCAAGCAGACAAGCAATAGCTATCTAGTCTGTGAGAAGTGGACAGAGGGAAATCCACATGGTGGACTAAGTTCTAGAAGGAGAGAAAAAAACATTCCCCATGGGGAATTGAAAAGGTCTCAGTGTACACAGCGAGGTTCTGGAAGGGAGATGAGTGGGTGTGAGATGTGCCACGCAGGAGGTAGACGAGCAGACACTGAAGGCCAGTGTGGGAGCAGAGACTGGGAGCGCTGAGAAATATCGCAAAGGTAGAATCAGAAGAACGAGGTGAGCTATACTGGGTTGTGGGGAGAGGCGGATATTTCAGAATGAGAGATAAGCCAGAGGGCTTTATTGGGTAGTAAGAAAGGATGTAGAATGAGCAGATTTGGGGGAAAACTGATACATTTAATCTTATCATGCTGAACTGAGAGACTGTGGGATGGCCCATAGGATCTGTGCACTTGCAACCCTGCTGGAGTTTGGGGTGGAGGGCAGTCTTCTGACACACTGGCAGGCCATGAAGGTCAAAGTGAGGCATCGGCCGTGTTCACAGAATGCCCAAGAACAGGTGGGTGGTGGGTAGGATGAAAAGGTCACAGGACTGGACCCAGATCTTAGACAAAAAATGATCAGAGAGAATGAGACAGATAAAGACAGAACCAGGGCAGGAGGACAGAGAACCAAGGAGCAAGTGATCTTCAGTGCCCACTGCTACAGAGAAGTGTCGTAGGGCCTGGGGTGGGCAGCATAAGACAGCTGGGCAGACAGGCTGCATTTTGGAGTTCTGAGAGTCACATTTGGGAGAGAGGGCTGTGTCAGAGACAGGACAAGAGCTGCTTTCTGGAATATGTGCAAAGGTAGGCGGCGAAGTGATTTAGAGTTGTATCACTGTGTGTTCAAGTAGGAGGATGGAGTGGTTTTTTGTCACTTCTTCTATTGTCCTTTCCTCCTACATCTGGTATCCAGACAGATTATCCAGGCTTCCTCTCTGCTTAATTAATTCATTATCTAAAACTTGAAGAGAGTGCAGAGTAGATCCTGACATACAGTATAAGAACTCAACAAGTGAGGTTTTTAAAAATGCAATTTGCCATTTTGAGCTGTGTACCAAGGCAGAGTACCTTATGGTGACTTGATGAGTCCTGCCCTTCTATAATTCTTCCCCCTTGAGTGTGGGCACAGTCTGTGTCTTGCTTCTAACCGGTAGAAGACTAAAATGGGATGTCCTCCTCATAGCAAATGGGACAGTATATAATTCCCACTGGACATGTGATGATATCCTCTAAGGCAGTTTTTTTTGGGGGGGGGCACTGAGAATTGAACTCAGGACCTTGTGCTTACCAGGCAGGTGCTTGTACCACTGAGCTATATCCCTGGCCCTTAAGGTTGTTCTTAGCAGAGGAGAGACAGGAAGACAGTCCTATAGCTTGTAAAGGTACAAGGTGGTGATTCCCTCAAAGGACAGGAAAAGCCAAGTAGGCTGCAGGAACAGAGGCCCTCTGCCCCACAACTGCAGGCATTGAATCCCGCACAACCTCATCAGCTACACAGGGGACCACAGCTCCAGAAAGGAACACAGTCTGGCTGGTACTTTGATCTCACTGAGGCCTGAGGAATCAAGTTGTGTTGTGCTCAGATTCTCGACCCATAGAAACTGAGACAATAAGTATGAGTTGTCTTAAACTACTCAAGTTGTAGTAATTGCTTGCCTTGTAGTAGTTTATTAAAGCAGTAATAGAAAATCAGTGCATCACAATTCATTTAACAAATGATCTATAGGTGAGCATCACTGGCACAGTAGTCAGCACTGTGTAGGGGAGATATGGTTGTTCTCTTTGAGAGATTCCACTGGGTTCCTGAAACAGTGTGTTCTCAAAGCAGGAGTCTGCCTAGTAGTGAGGTGGGGAGGGGAGAAGGAACTTCCAAGAAAAGGGAACCACAAAGGTCCGGTGCATCTTAGTTGGTGAGCTCTTCAATGGAGGAAAGCATGGTATCAGGAGTCGATGTTCATGGGCCTCTGTTGTTTAGGGTTATGAAAACTACACAAGAGAAGCTGCAAAATTTCAGATTGAGGAATAACTGCAGGGAACAAGTTTTGGGCAGATATGGTGGTCTTTGCTGTTGGTGTGCAGCTAGCAGAGCGCACTGATACACTTTCCTGGGATGTGAGCTGTCATCTTGGCTGTGTCCTTGGCATCCTCTAGCTAGAAGGTGACTCTGTTAGCTTGTTGCTTATTGATAATTACTGGAGTCCTTGTACCACCCTGTGGATGTTACTGACTATCAGAGGTGTGATTGTGACCCAGAAGTTTGGAGTTTCTGATCACTTGCAACTGCAGGAGAAAATACTCCACATTACAGAGGGGAATAAGACAGTTCAAAGAATCGCCCTAGAGGAGTTGACCCCAGGCACCTCTCCACCATCAGCGACACCAGCAGTGTGTTCAGCCACGAATCCTGTTTTCCAGTCAGCCAAAAGCAAATCCAGGAATGAGGCGTGGGTTTCGGGAATCAACGCGAGGCCTAACTTCTCTAACTTCTCAGGGCAGCTTTTCTTCTCTACCCAAATCCTCCTGCTGCGAGGAAGCACTCACTTCATGTTTTGAAGTCCTGCCTTCTGATGTTTTCTGGCAGAAAACATTTTACCTTTTCTCAGAACAGGATTAGAGCCAGGATCTGTTTCCTGATGAGTTTTTCTCTAGAAGGAGGTGTTCACTTTGCTCCAGGGTCAGCTGTCTCTTTCTTGTCTTCCCCAGCAGTGGATGAGTGTGACATTATCTGCCAGGTCAGCCTGGTCTGGAATAGAAGCAGGAGGCCTTGGGCCAGTGGCCACAGACTTTCCAGTCCAGAGAGCCACAGGCAGTTGGTATTGTCATTTAGGGGTCTCAGTGCTGCTATGAGACCGACCTTGCCTCCCATCTCAGCATGAGCCTTGAGAATCACACACCCAGTGGCAGCTGTGTTGCTGTAGATGTGACAGTAAATATCCAGAAAATTGAGTGCTTTCTGGTCTTCAATGTAAGAAGTCATCTGCAGGATGGTGCTAAGAATAATCATCAAACTTGAGAAAGCACTCATATCCCTCACTCCGTAATTAAATGGAAGAGAGAAACAAAAATCTGGCTTTGTGACGCTCCAGGCTCTGACAGAAATGCCCAGCAGGGAGTAGACTCATGTGGCTGTCTGCTTTGGCTGCAGCATTGGCCATGTGGGGGACATGTGTATTCTGAGACCCTACTCCAGCATTGTCTGCTGGTCAAATCAACAGGTAGAGACAGATGAGATGGTGCAGGCAAGAAGGCCCTGAGGAGGCGACTGTTACAAGCTGAATTATGACCTCATGTTCTCAAATTCCCATGTTGAAGCCCCAATGTTTAAAGTGGCTGTATTTGAATTACGGGGCCATTAGATAAGTAATCAAGGTTAAATGAGGCCATAGGGGGCATCCCTATCCCACTCTGTGTGGTGTCCTTATAAGCAGAGGAAGAGACATCAGGGATGTGTGTGCATGGAAAAAAGACCTTGTGAGGGCACTGTGAGGAGGTGACTATCTGCAAGAAAAGAGAGAGGCCTCAGGAGAAACCAACCCTGCAGATACCCTGATCTTGGACTTCTAGGCTGTAGAAATGTGAGAAATGAATTTCTGCTGTTTAAACCACCCAAGTCTGTAGTGTCATCGACCATTGGTGTCTGAATGGGATTGGTCCCAGGTTGCTCCTTTTTTACCAAAGTCTGTGGATGCTCAAGACTCTTATATACTTAGATAAAATGGCATAGTACTGACACATACCACATCCATTTGTGTACCATGCCAAGGAGGTACAAGGAATCACATGACAAGAGACAAGGAGAGCTCATGTTTGGGTCTGCTGGTCTCTTTCCCTTTGCTTATATTTAATCATGAGAGCTCTTGCTTGTAACTATAATCCCAAAAGGCCTCACTTCTAGACACCATAGTCGCAGTCTTAGGACCTTACGATGGGGATTAAAGTTCAACACGTCAGTACTTTGGTTCAAATCATGTCCAAACCACAGCAGACTCTTAACCTTTGCCCCCCTCCAGTGGCCCACATCTTCCATGGGCTCCTGAAGAAGATGTGCAGGGGGACCTTTACCTATCACCAGAAGTGGCCTTCTACCTCAGACCAAAATTGTGAGCCAAAATAAAGCTCATTTCTTTATAAGTCATCCAACCTCAGATATTTCATGACAGAAACAGAAAACAAAATAATAACAGAGTCCTAAGCATACCTACCTCTTTTTAAAACTGAAATAGACTTAGGAGTCTAGAGTTCAGATACTTCCTTGGGCTTTCAAGAGATGTGTTGAGCCAGTAGTAATTACCCCATGGCTGAAGCATGGTCAACCAAGGAACTCAGCCTGTACCCCTCAGTGGAAGGTTCTTCAGGTGACCTGTCTCTGACAGTAGACTATTTTTAGCCAGCGTGTCTGATTTGGACTCCTAGATATTCTCAGGTTCTCTGTTCCTCTTTTCTTGACCCTCAGCTTTATTAGGTCTCCCTGGGAACGACCTCACCTCTGCTTTCCTGTATCACAGAGCCCCGTCACTACATGAGATGACACACTGGTCTTATCCAGTAATACAGTGTGGTACGAATCGTGAGCCAATGCATTTTTCTGTTTAATCAAATTGCCTTCAGAGTAATTTCTGTTAGTAATCTGACAAATATTCCAAATTTGGGCATTGCAAAATGAGGGCAATGCAAACAACTTCCATTCTATTTGCAGGTGATGTCAGGAGTAAGTAAGTTGGTATGAGGACAGTCTGCAGTCAGGCCCTGGTGTAGGTAAGTGCTCCAGCTGTGAGGCCTATAGCAAGAATTAATAACAAAGAATTAATAACATTAATAATAATAAAGGCAGCCACTGAGTCACTTTTAAGCCTAGCCCTTCTCTCTGTCAGCTTTCTCATCTCTCTGGTCTTTGTATGCAGCCATGTACCTATTCTCCCTCAGTCCACCTGCTCCACTGTGTCGCCACGGCATCACACAGAAAAGACAAATCCTGGTCCTCGCTTTGACTGTATCAGGATTCCCAGGGCTCCTGAATCCCTTAGAGAGAAGGACATTTTTTTTGCTTACATCCTCTGCATCCCTGAAGACTCGCTAAAATGATGCAATGCTCTGCTTCAAATTATACTGTTTGAAAATTTGTTAGTACTCCATGGGCCAAGCACAACAAATTCAATGTGGAATCTTTAAAAGTGAGCTGTGGTCTTGTTGAATATATGCTTTTTGTAACAAAATGAAGTTTCCAAGGACTTAAAACAATACATATGATTTTTTTTCGTGTTGGTAACCACTTTAAGATAGTCTAAACAAAATCATTTCAGAGAAAGAGAGACAGACAGAGACAGAGACAGAGAGATAGACAGAGATACAGAGAGAGACTAAGTGATAAAACTATGGAATTTTCTAACATTTGTTTTAATTTCTTTAGGATTAACATTCTGTTTTTTGAAAGTAATATATTTTTAAACTTTTTATTCTTGGTATATCTTTTCAGTGTATAATTATATTAATCTTGGGAAATTAGGATATGCACATATGGGATCTTGATCATTTATACTTCCCCTTCCCTTCCTCCTCTGTGATCTCCTGTCATTTTCACAAAGTCTATTCCACTGTTTCCTACCATTTCTCTTTTACTTTGCTTTGATAGATTTTGTATATGTACCAACTTCCCATGATGAATGTAATTATTATTTACTCTAAACATGTGCTAATAAAAAATTTTTAAATTTCATTTTGGGTTTCTCATTGCTTACATAAGAGGACCATGTGATTTTAACCTTTTGTGCCTGATTTATTTCACTTAGCATTATGGTCTCAAGATCTATCTACTTTTCTACAAATGACTAAAATTTATCCTTCCTCATGGCTGAGTAGTTCTCTATTGTGTATATATATCACATTTTCTTTACCTGTTGATGGGCATATAGGCTGTTTCCAAGATTTGGCTATCATAATTGTACTGCTTATAAACATGAACATGCATGTAGCATTGTCATATGATGATTTTATTCTTTTGGCAAGATACCGTGATCTAGCTAGTGAGCTTCTCCTTCAAATTGCCATTGTTATTGTTGTTGCTGTTTGTTCCCAATGTCCAAGTATCCATAGATCTTGCAGCCTGTCTTCCAAGTGACTCGTGAGTCCTTCTGCTTCCAGCCTGCCATGACGTCTTTTCAGAATTAGCATTTTCTAAATAAAAAACACTGGGAGAAAAAAAGAGTAAAAATGTCATCCAGTGCAACAGAAAGTCAATGCAGGAGAATATCAACTGTCAATAAATTCTCTAAATCAGTCACACATATATTTTGAAGCTCACACATTTTTTCTTAGGCATGATTTCAGGTATTTTCATGGAACCATCTGGCATTTTTAGTGAGGTCCCCAGTGTTTGCAGCTTCAGTTCTGAACAGTTTGTCCTGACCCATTTCTCATACCTGCTGCTCTCTGCCTCCTCATGACCTGGCGATTCACTCTCCCTCTCCATCTTTCCCTTCCCTGACTCTGAAGGAGAGATGTAGTTCTCCAAGCTGATCCCACTGTCTCTGGTTGCCTTGGATAAACCCTTCTCTTGAAGGGGGAAGTTCCCCTATTTCACAGGGGCCTCTGTTGCTCAAACAGAAATTGAACAAGAATTTATGTAAAGAAACCAAGCTTTCCTGTGCTTATCTCTTATTGCAAAACATAAAAGCAGTTGGCTCGGCTTTCACAAAGCTTATAGGGTCTGTGTGGGATGAACTGTCTTAAAGCACAGCCACGTGGCCTCTGAAATCCTTGGGAGTCCCGGGGGGCACCTCAAGCAGAAAGCAGATATCTGAGCAGAGGTTGAAATGAGGTACAAGGAGAGGCCAGGGAACTGCCAGCCAGAGGACACATCATTCATATTAACATATCACAGACCCAAGTAAGAGCTTTCCATATGTTCCTGAATCAAATATTCCAAGTGCAGATTCTCGCAGGTACACAGATTGATTCGCAATGAAGTTATGTCTCACACAGGCAAACTTCACATGCCATGTTCCTGGGGGAGCAGTGATAGGAATTTTAGTATTTAAAAATTGTGGACAAGTCTCAAACAGCACTGGGTGAGAGCCAGAGTAGAATAAATTGGTAAGCCTCGGCTGGGGATTTAGCTCAGTTGAACAAGCGCCTGCCCGGCAAGCTCCAGGACATGAGTTCGATCCCTGGTACCAAAAAAAAAGAAGAAAAATTGGTAAGCTTTGACTTAACACCCTGCAGCGCTCCTCTGACATGTTCCAAGGCCGGCTGAGCCCTCTTCCCAGGAATGCTTCCCTCTTTACTGACTTGAGCTACCTACAGGACACTTTGCTTCTATCTCTTCCTTGCATGGAGTGATCATTCTGTGGTTTTCAACAGCTCTGC
Organism: Hydrochoerus hydrochaeris; assembly: GCA_004027455.1. Lineage (NCBI taxonomy): Eukaryota > Metazoa > Chordata > Mammalia > Rodentia > Hydrochaeridae > Hydrochoerus > Hydrochoerus hydrochaeris. Next base: position 82,333 of record PVLA01002776.1, on the reverse strand, counting down.
TGGCTGCCCTGGCTACCCTTCAGCCTCCACATCTTCAGGGGCCTCTGTGCATAAGGAGGTGCGATGGAAGGAAAAGGAACACTGCTTGCACATGTAAATAGTGATCCTGGTCCTTGAGGCGTGGAACTTACCTCTCGAATATTACACACAGTATTGAAATACCCTACTCTATCCCCGGGATGGCACATTGTTTAACAATGCATATCTTATGTATGCTATGACTCAGACAAATGCCCCTCGAAGGTCCATATACCATGCTAGGTCCTCAACATGGTATGAGTGAGAGAGAGGTGTGGAAAACTTTAAGAGGTGGGGCTTAGTGGGAAGTATTTAGGTCATGGGAAATGCACATTTTAAGGTAATTGTGAGATTCTGGCCTCTTCCTTTTTCCCTCTTGTTTTTTTTTTGGGGGTGTGTGTGTCCTTATCATGACATAGGTAGTTTTGCTTAAAGACACGCTCCTGCCAAAATGAGCTACCACTTGGCTAAAACAATGGGTCTAATCAATCATGGATTGAAACCTCTGACACTGTGTACCAAAATGAAACATTTCTTTTCTTTTTTCTTTAGTTATGGGATTTTCCTTTTTTTATTTTAAAGAGGAAAAAACAAAACAAAACAGAAAACACAAGAAAAACAAGAAAGAAAAGAGATAACAATATAGGCTTTCAAAACAAGATGGTAGCAACTTAACAAAGGTTCTTATTTTGAATAGTTATATTCAAGAGTTACTCAGATTACCAGATATAGACATGCAAAATTGATCTAATCCTATGAATGTTAACTGTTTTGTTCCAAGAACTAATAGAAGTAGTGGTACAATCATTTTAGCTATCTTTAGTGTATAAACACAAATTTATATTTTTTTTCTTTTCCCTTCCTTCTTTTCTCCTTTTTCCTATCTAAGTTATTTTTCCCCTTTGAGTAGTTTCTTACATTTTCATGTTTATTGAAGATTTTGGATCTTATTTACTCTTTCATTTCTTTTACACCAAGGAGACAATTTGGTAGTTACATATGTGGGTTTGATTTATTTCACTTATAAATATGGTCTCAAGCCACATCTATTTACCTATAAAAGCCTCAGTGTGGGCCGTCCTTATAGCTGAGTAGTACTTCATTGTATAAAATTACCACATCTTTTTTATCTATTCCTTAGTTGATGGGCATTTAGGTTGTTTCCAAGATCTATTACAAATTGTGCTGCTATGAACATGGCTGCACATATGTCACTGTCATATGATGTTTTCAGTTCTTCTGGGAATATGCCCAGAAGTGGAATAGCTGGGTCATATGGGACTTCCAATCCCAGCTTTTTGAGGAATCTCCAGACTGACCTCCACAGTGGTTGCACCAGTCTACACTCCCACCAAAAGTGCAGAAGTGTTCCTTTTTCCCCACAGCCTCTCCACCATTTGTTGTTGGTAGTTTTCTTGATCCTGACCATTCTTTCTGGAGTGAGATGGAATCTCAGTGTGGCTTTAATTTTCATTTCTCTGATGACCAATGATGTTGAATACTTTTTCATGTATGTGTTTACCATTTGTATTTCTTCATCTGAGAACTGTGTATTTCATCTCAGATTCCCATTTTTGGACTGGGTCTTTGAATTTCAGGGGTCTGATTTTTTTTAATTCTTTATATGTTCTAGACAGAAGTCCTTAGTGTGAGGGACAGTTGACTAAGATTTTTTTCAAAATTCATGAGTTTCCTTTTTACTCTATTGGAGATTTCTTTTGACATGCAAAAACTTTTTTAATAAGACGAGATCCCAATTATTGATCCTGGGAAGTATTTCTCGTGGTTTGATTTTTGATCATGAATTCTCTGCCTATCCCTGTTTCTTCAAGATTTCTACCTACTTTGTCTTCCAACAGATTTAGTGTTTCTGTTTTAATATTTAGATCTTTGATCTGTTTTGACCAGTTTAGTACATGGTGATAGTCATGGGTCTAGTTTTAGTTTTCAGCATATGGAGAATCAGTTTTTCCAGCACTACTTGTTAAAGAGACTATCTTTCTTCCAGTGAATGTGTTTGGTCCCTTTGTAAAAGATGAGGTGGCTGAGTGTGTTTGTAGTTGTAGTTGTAACTTCTAATCTATTCCATTGATCTTTAGGTCTGTTTTTATTCCAGTACCATGCTGATTTTGTAGCTTTGTAAAATAACTTCAAGTCAGGGATTGTGATGCCTCCTGCCTTGCCTTTGCTGCTTAGAATTGCCTTTGCTATTCTAGGTCTTTTCTGGTTCCAGATGAGTTTTAGGAATGATTTCTCTAGATCTGTGAGGTATGCTAGTGGTATTTTGATTGGAATTGCCTTAAATGTGTATAACAATTTTGAGAGAATGGCCATTTTCACAAAGTTTGTTCTTTCTATCTATGAACAAGGAATGCCTTTACATTTTCTGAGATCTTCTTCAATTTCATTTTTCAGGACATTATAATTTTCCCTGTATAGCTCTTTTACTTTTTTCATTAGATTGATTCCTAAGTATTTCATTTTTGGGGATGCTATTGTGAAGGGTGTAGCTTCTCTTATTTCTCTCTTGGTGATTTTGTTTTTAGTGTATAGGAGTGCTATTGATTTTTGAGTATTGACTTTGTATCCAGCTATGTTGCTGAATTTATTTATTATATCTAGGAGTCTTTCAATGGAGTTTGGGGGGGTCTTCTATGTAGAGTATCATATCATCTGCAAATAGTGATAATTTGTGGTAGAGTTTTAATTACATTTTCAATTTCATTAATTGAAATTGGGTTATTCAGAAGTTTTACATCTTCTTAATCCAATTTTGGTAATTCATATGTTTCTAGGAATTTGTCCATTTCTTCTGTGTTATCAAACCTTTGAGACTAGAGGTTTTCGAAGTAGGTAATGATGATCTTCTGTATTTCCACAGGGTCTGCAGTGATTTTTCCCTTTTCATTCCTTATTGCATGAAATTGAGTTTTTTCTTTCCTCTTTTTAATAAGGTTGGCTAGAGGCCTGTCAATTTTATTTAATGTTTCAAAGAACCAACTCTTTGATTCGTGAATTCTTTGTATTGTTTTCTTAGTCTCTATTGCATTGATCTCTACTCTGATCTTTATAATTTCCTCCCTTCTTTTGGCTTTGGGCTTGACTTGCTCTTCTTTTTCTAGATGTTTGAGTTATAGCATCAGGTTTTTTAATTGTGCTCATTCTGTTTTCCTGATGTGGGAATTCATTGCAATAAATTTTCCTCTGAAGACCGCTTTCATTGCATCTCACTGGTTCTGGTAAGTTGTATTTGTATTTTCATTTGCTTGTAGATATTGTTTAATTTCTTCCTTAATTTCCTCTATGGCCCACTGATTGCTCAGGAGTGTATTATTTAATTTCCATGTGTTTGTGGATATTTTGCAGTTTCTTTTGTCATTAATTTCTAGTTTCATGGCACTATGATCCTATAACATGCATGGGATAATTTCAACTCTTTTGCATTTACTTAAATATGTTCTGTGGGCTAGTATATGGTCTATGTTAGAGAATGTCCCATGTGCTGCTGAGAAGAATGTGTATTCTGATATTGTTGGTGGAACACTCTGTACATGTCCGCTAAGTCCATTTGTTCACAGGTGTGATTCAGTTCTATTATTGCTTTGCTGATTTTCTGTCTAGTTGATCTGTCTCTTTATATCAATGGAGTATTAAGTTCTCCCATTATAATTGTATTATCATTTATTTGAGTTTTCATTTCTGTTAATATTTGTTTTATATAGCTGGGTGCTCCCAAATTTAGTGCATATATATTTAAGATTGTTATCTCTTCCTCTTTGAAGTTTTCCCCTAACTAGTATGTAGTGCTATTCTTTATCTTGACCATTCTTGGCTTGAAGCTCACATTGTCTGCAAAAAGAATAGTCACCCTGTTTTTGAAGGAGTTCCTTTTGCATGAATTATTTTTTTCCAACCTTTGACTTCCAGTCTATGAGTTTCCTTTTGGGTTAGATGGGTTTCTTTTGTATAACTTAAGGTTGGATGTTGTTTCTTGGTCCATCCTGCCAGTCTGTTTTTTTTAATTGGTGAGTTGAGGACATTTGCATTAATGGTTATAAGTGATGTATATTGGCTATTTTTGTCATGTTATCTGACTTTCCTTAGTTCTTTACCTTTCCACTCAGTTTAATTGCTTGCCCTGCTTGGTGGTCTTTTTATGTCATTTGTGTTATCACCTTCTTATTAGGTTACACCTATCAATCTTATATTGCTATTCTTTGCATCATCTTGCAAATGTTGGATTGTTATTTCCTGATTCCTTGTTATTTTAAAAGATCTTTCCTTTCCTGTTCACTAGCTACAATCTTGTCTTTGAGGTCTGAAAGGCTTCACATTCACTGAGGTGGTTTTGCCAGCTTTTGATGGAATTTTTGACTTCCTGGATATCTCTTTGAATCTGTTTCATGCATTCTAACTCTTTCTTACATTGTTCATTCAAGGTTTTCATCACTTTGCAGGGCTCCTCTTTTTTTTTTTTAACTATATCTTCTTTAGATGTGTTCAACATTTCTTTCATTACACTTACCATCTCTTATTTTACCTGGGAGATTATTTCTGATCTGATTTCCTTTACAGCTTCATAGAGTTTTTTCTTTACTTCAGTTGCTATCATTTCAGAAATTTCTGGTGTATGGTTTACTCTTTCTTCTAGGTTAAGGTCTCCTAGACTTACTTGGGATGGGCTGGAAGTTTTAGATTGCATTTTACTCTTTTGTTTTGTCCTGTTCCTGTATTCCCTTAGGGCAGCTAAATGCAAAGTCTCAGGTGTTTCCTGGGTTGAGGATGGTTGACTACTGGAGGGGGTTTCCCCAGCTGAGTGGAGGTTGTTAGGCAGGACTTACCAGGTCCCTAGTGGCACTCAGAGGCTGCTAGAATGATGGAGTGTACTGGGTGGACCTTCAGCACACCCCAGGCAGTGTGTTGAGGCTTCATAGCTGATTTGGCTCAGTGGGCGGAGCCCTACCAGGACCCAAGCGGCATACCAAGCCTAGATGGCTAGGTGAAGAACACTGTGCAGGCCTTCAGCCTGTGCCATGTGGAACATCGAAACTCCCCAGCTGCTTAGGGTCACTGGGTGGGGTGATACCAGGACCCAAGCCATGCAAGGCCCTCTGTTTGCTTGGGGTTTGAACAAACCTTTTCTAAGGTGACTATGTCAAGTAGTTTTACAGTAATGTAAATCTGACTAACACTCATTAGCATCTATTCATCAACAGAATCAAAATTAAATCAGACAAATCTCCAAATGGACACCAGGAAATAGTCCATCCCCTTTGGAAAGTGAAAGTCTCACCCTACAGAGCTGCATTGTTTCCTCCAGCACAGACCTGGAAGTGCTTGGCTGGGTGCCTGCTGATCTGTGCCAGAAGTCCCCTAGGAGGCAGCTAGCCTTGGACTGGGACAGGCTTGTGGCAGGCTCACCTTAGAGTCACTCTGAACACCATCCTTCTGCATGGCTGTCCACTGGATTTCTCCACCTGAGTTTCTGTGACATGAGAAGACACAGATTAGTGATTCTTTTGGGGGAGAGGAGAAATGGTGTCCAGTATCAAGATAGTTCACTCAATCACCACATTTTGAGTAATTTTCTCCTCAAACCAAGATAGGGGGAGAATTTTTCCCTGCTGGAATTCTAAATATTAGAAAATTTCATCTGACCCACCAGAACTATTCCTAAGTTCTACATTTACCTTCTAGAAGGACTCTTAGGTTCTTTTCCAATGAGAGGGCTAAGAAGGATCCCTGGGCCTGACCCCCAAACACTCACAGAAATACTATGACATTTTCTTATTAGTTGGTGTATCAGTCTCCTGCAAAAAAATTATCACAAAACTAGTGTCTCAAAACAACACAAATTAATGGTTTAAAAAGTCCTAGTGTCTAATGGCCTGAAATCAAAATGTTAGCTGCTGGAGGGTCAAGTCTTATCCTTTTGTCTAACAGCATCATCTATAAATCTCATTTAAATCTAGGGCATGATTTTGTCATTTGATATAATTACATTTGCCTACTCCCCCATTTGTGAGTGCAGTTTGGGGCATGTAGGGAGTGCCTGCTTGGTAATAGCAGGATGAAAGTTTGGACGTGTGGATAGAATGCATGAATTCAGTGACCATGAATATGAAGATATGGCTGGAAGGAAGACGGTATAAATTCTGTCTCTGCCCCTGTCCCTGACAGAACAAGCTTCTGCCCTGCTAACAAGTTTTGAAACAAAACATGTCTCGAGTCTCTCAGAACACTGCTTAAGCCAGGAAGTTGTATTATATTCTGCAAGTCATACATATTTGGGGAGCAAGGTTGATTTCTGCACCAGTAGTGCAGGGATGGTAAATGGGATGCTGGATTTTTATTCCTTTGGGTCAATACATGTGTATTGGAATGCAATGTTTCTGCTTCTTTTCCCAGCAGAGCAATTGCTGTATTTTGATACAAGCCAACTACCTGGTAACCACCTGAGGTGAATTAAAGACTTCTTCATATGTGGAGCTGGATGTCTGGCCGAGGTACCCCAGGGATGGTGATCCTGGGAGCCAGTATGGCTACTGGCCTTCTGGCCTCTGGCAGGGATGCCTATCAGGAAGGATGTCCCTGGACTGAAGCTGATAGGCCAGAAAATCTGGAGTAATAGTGGGTTTGCCCTTGGTACCCTGGCTGTATTTAGCCCAAGCAAAGAAAGGACTAAGCAAAGGCTGAATAGGCCTGGGATGCTGATACAAGCTGGGAGGGCCTGGCAGGGGAAACAAACAATCCTTATACATCCTAGTGGCCAGAAAATGCAGTCTTATTGTCTCATTCAGCCACACTAGGTCCCTTCCATGCACCTAGAAGCTGGATGCAGTTGGTAGTGAGTACTAATTCAGATTCTGTTCCTGTTGGCTTGCTGAGTGGCTGCTTGGAGTCTGTTAGTGTTGTCAGGCTTGTTTGTGGCCCACTGATCATTGTATGGCAAGCAGGACAAAAGTCCTCTGTGTTTAGCTCACCCTTAGCCCATCTGCAGTTCTTCCTGAGGAAGGTGGGAACTCCAGACAGACCATTCACTGTCTGATGCTTTCACCTGTTTTATTTTCCTTTCCTTTTAATCACTGAGAGCAGGATTTTGGCTCCTAGATCTTATTTACAAAGGACCTCCTAGTACGTCATTTTTATTGCCGTGTCACCCAGTCATTGGCTGCTGACAAACCTTGTTGATAAGCAGAGGGTGAAAGCATATAATGATTTCTAAATATTAAGCCCATTTTTCCTCAGTTTGTATGTGATGAGCATAGAATTGTGTCAGCAATGGTTTCTGGCCTTCAGGAATTCATACTTACCAAGAAAGGGAGAACTTTTAACATAAAAAACTTATGAGAAAAGAAAAAAAAAACGGAGAGGGAAGACAAGAACAAAAGCCAGTCACTGTAAACAAGGGGAAGGCAGAGCTCTAGAAGATTCTGGAGCTTCTTCCAGTGTGGAGTTGACAGTTTAAAAAGATGGTGCCCTCTCTGCGTCCAGGCTGAAGACCACAGCAAATGTGTGCAATATGAAAGCACAATAACAAAAAACACCTTCTCAGATTTCTTTGACATTCTGTTGCCAAGAGGAATTATGTATTTGCTTTTTTGCATTGAAAACATTATTGCTGATATTTAATAATCTGCTTACTAATTCTTCACAGGGAAGGGCTTTACTGATAATCTGGTGCCATATCCATCTCATGAAGTTTTAGGGTAGTAGAGTGATTTAACTACTTTAAAGGTTGCACATAATTTGACTGAAAAGAAGTCACTTCACAAATCAGTTTCCCCAACTGTTCAATTTTTTTTTTTGTCCTGAGTTTGCAGTTTAACCACTGAGACTGGATCGAATTCTTAAAAAGTCTATTCTAAGATCATAATATCTGAAAGGTCAAGTACTCTTCTTAAGAATAAATGTCTAAATAGCCTTTTTATAATTCTAATTATTTGCATATATTTTAATAGTTTTCTCTGAGCAAAAGAGATGCACATAGAAAAAAATTAACCACAAAAATCATAAACAGTAAGGTAAAAAATCCTTTTGAGATCACCATAAATAGATAACCACAGCTAACCTTTTGGCATACACTTGTCTGGTTTTCTTCTTGTTAGTTTGAACCACATAAATTATGAGTTTACACACTTGCCCATGTAACTTTCTATTTATCTTAAAACTTGATTTATTTTTTCCTTATATACCCAGAAAAATTCTTCAAGCTTACATATAGCTTTTAAGAAAAGTACATAGACTTTATTAAATGAATCTTGGTTATTTTCTCCTCCCACTTTTTAAATTTGCTGCTACTGTAAATGAGATTACAATAAACATTCTTATACCTATGTGACTGACTGTTTTCCAAGAATAAATTCTTAGGGCAGATTTCAAGGGGCAACACATTTGAATATTTTAAACATTATCAGTGGTGCATAACAAAAAGAAGGTGTGAGGTCCTGCAGAGAACACAGGACAGGGCCCTTCAGGTACCCAGATCTGAATCCTTCCCCATTCATTATCCTAACCAACATTACTTTTTGATAAATGGTGTTATGTGGACTTGAAAGAGTTGATATAAAGATTAAATATGATGCTACCTTACTCTGGTTTCTGTTACCATAACAGAAGATTAGAGACTCACTATGTGACTTATATATAAAAGCAGTTTAGTTAACTCAGAATTCTGGAGACAAGGAAGTCTGAAGTCACGGTTATAGCATCTGGTGAAGGCTTCCGTCCTGCAGAGTGGAAATATGGTACAAAAGAGGAGAGGAAGGTGAGCCTGTGTGAAGGAGGAATCACAAAAGCCTTGGCTTACTTTTATAACGAATGCCCTTGTGATAACTGACCCACTCCAGTGATAACGTCATTAGTCCATGCATGAGAATTTCACCTTTGTGGACCAATCACTTTCATTAGGTTTCACCTTGCAACAGTTACAATGGGGCTTAAGCTTCCAACATGTGAATTTGGGGGACACATTTAAACTACAGCAGATGTAATATATGAAGTGCCTACTCCATTCCTGGCCTCTAGAAGAAAATCGGAAGAGGTTAACTATTCATACTAAGGCCAGAGAACATAGATCATGGATATGTTTGCAAATCTGTGAGAACAGGTTGATGGTCTTGTTCACTGTTGCTCCCTCAGTGCCCAGGGCAGTGTTTGATTACTCCATCTGCATTTGTTGAACAGATGAAAGGTCTCTGATCTGCTTTATTACCAAAATATCACTGTGGATGTTGTTTGTGCCACTTACTTGTTGTTACTGTTATTATTATTGTTATTATTATTTTCTTACAACAGGGCCATTTTACAGTCTGCTCCTAGCTTCTTTCTTTATGGGAGAAAATGCCAGTTTCTTGAGTGTAACTATTTGATGTGACTTTAGCTGCAGAAGCTCATTCCTCTACTACACTTGGAGCCCCTCCTGTGTCTGTATGATCTGGCAGGCACTTGCTTTATGAAACAACAAGGATTTATGGATCCAAATCACACAGCACAATGGCCCAGGCATCTTGCTGCACGGTGTCATGTGGGAGAGCAATCCACAGACTTGGCTCAAGAAAAGCGGACTCTCGCATATACACACGACCCAAATTGCCTGCTTTCAGCGGGGCCCTGGTTTAGGTGGAGGCATTTTTTTTCTCAGAGCCATAAACAATACAAAGGGTGACAAGGACAGAAATATAGCAGCAGAGAGAACTGAGAGGAGGTGATGGCCTTGAGCATCTTCTCAGCTCACTTTGACTCAGTGAACTGTTCACTGTACACGTGCTATACACCGGCACTGGGAAGGCTATCAGGAAAGAGAGGAGCACAACACAGGGAAAATCAGTAGATCATAAGCCTCTCAAGGGAAGGACTCTGTGTCTTCTCCCAGGGCTGTCACAGGGTCCCACACAAAGCACTGAGTAAATGTTGACTAAATGAAACAATGGGAAATGAGTGCTCAGTTGTAGCTGGGTTTTATGTGCTCCCAAAGGTGTGTGAATGGCTGTTTCTGAGTGGATAGAGATGGAGAATACCCATGGGATTGGCTACCTTGACAGTCTTTAAAAGACAATGGACCCCAAACTGGTGTGGTACCACCCACCCGTAATTCTAACAATTGGAGGGCAGAGGCAGGAGAATCGTGAGGAAAGCCCGGGTTACACAGTGAAACCTTGTCTTGAAGAACGCAGGCAAAATCCCAAACAGACCGCCAAGAAAGAAGGAAGCAAGGAGAGAGAGAGAGAGAGAAAGAGAGAAAGAGAGAGAGAGAGAGAGAGAGGAAAAGAAAGAGAGAGAAAGAAAAAGAGAGAAAGAAAGATGAAAGAAAGAGAGAAGAAAGAAAAAAAGAGAAGGAAAGAAAGAGGTCATTCTGGATTTTACAATCAATTTTTTACACCCAAAATAATGGCCATGGGTAGATTTCCTAGTACAACAGAAAATTTGAATTAGGCTGTGTAGTTGTGAGAATGATGGCTCTGGAAAAATGCTCATGTCTTAATCTCCAGAACCTGTGTACATTTTACTTATATCTGCAAAAAGGACTTTGCAGATGGGATCAAGTTAAGGGTCTTCATGTTGTTACTGGCCACTTGGGTTCATCTGCTCGGGCTCCTTTTCTCACTGCAGCTAAATGAAAGGAGACCATTTACTTCAGTAAAAAGGATAAAGGAGTAATTTGAAGCTACCCGTGAGGCTATGGAGAGGCCCATTTGCCTTTCAGAGCCTGGCAGAGGTGCAAGGGGTGAAGGTTTCTGAGAAAATATCTTCCCTAGTCCGTCCATGAAAGAAGAGACAAGCTGAAGTAGGGGGAAGCTGGCAAAGTTCCCTAGGAAGGGGTTATGTCACCTGGGGGTGCTGTGCTCCAGGGTCTCCTAACTGGGTGGAGTGGGGTCTGAATGAGGGGTGCAATTCTGTGGTGATGGAAAGAAAGAAGCATATTTTCCCCAAAGCTACTTCTTGACTGGAAATGAACCGGCTGCAAATTCTAGAGGAAACCGTGAAGGTGGGAAGAGCACACTGGTCCAGGAATGAGACTCCCAGTCCACTCCAAGGCTCTTCTGAAACTGGTCTCCTCCCCCCATCCATTCATCAGAGGTGAAAGGATCACCTCTTTGTGCTGGAAAATAAAAGAGATTAAAGGTAAGTCCAGACACTGCTCTAACACATCGTCAGTCTAGCAGGAAAGAAAGAAAAGAGGAAACTGCGTTATGGGAGGTGTCACTGGCAGATGGTCTGAGCACAAATGTGGATGCCTAACATCTGGGAGTGGCCAGAAATAGCTTCCTTCAGGAGATAGGGCTGATCAGAATCTGAAGGACATGTAAGAAGTAGACAGGCAGAGATGAGGAGAGCGGATTTGTTGTCTGTGACTATGTAACAGATTATCCCAACACTCAGTGGATTAAAACAACACTGAACGTTTGTTATCCCATACAATTTTTTGTGAGGTTAGGGATTCAAGAGCAGCTCAGTGAGTGGATTTGAAGCTGGGGCCTTGTGTAAGGCTGCAGTCAGGATGTCAGTTGGAGGAGCATCATGAAGGCTTGCCTGGGGCTGAGGATGTGCATCCACCTCAGCTCCCTCAGGGCTGTTGGTAGAAATGGTCAGTTCCTGGCTTGGTGTCTTCTCCACAGGGCTACTGGAAAGTCTTCATGCTATGACTGCTGATTCACTTGGGTTAATTATACAAGGCACAGCAAAGCAGAATCTTCAGTGTCTTTTAAGATTTGGCCTCTGGAGTCACACACTTAGTTTGTATACAAGTCAAGCTTATCCTGTGTGGGAAAGGACTCCACAAGGACGTGCAGAACAGGAGAAGGAACTCACTGAGGGTCATCTAAGAAGCTGGCTAGTGTGAAAGGCCATCAATGCCAGGGGAGTGATGTAAACAGCACTTTGGGGCTAAGAGATCATAGATTAAATAAGGAACTTCAAGTGGTTTGTTTTTGGGAAAAATACAGTTTACATGGATGGAAAACCAGTGAGTCATGATATACTCAGTGGAAGAACTGAACTGCACCCTGTAGGTGATAAGAAGGACCAGTAGGGACCTGTGTGTGACTGGAAAGGATCATTCTGAAGTAAACTGGGGGCTGTTTCCCAGGACAGTAGATACCGAGCATGGACAGATGTGTCATACTTAAGAAGAAGCCACAGTCTTTGAGAACTAATTAAATATGGGGTAGGAAGGGTGAGAAGAGTCAAGGGAGGCTTCCTTTTCTCTAGATGGATGTCCAAGAAGTGCCATTAACTATGACTAAAGTCGCAAAAAAGAGCAAGATCAGTAAGAAAAAAAAAAAGGTAAAGATGGTAAATCTATTTTAAACATGTGAATTTTCAGGAACTTACAGATATTCCCACAAGCATTTTGAGGGCCAAGAGAGGCTTCTGAATTAAAGATAAGAATTAGCAAATCTTGGCCAAAAAGTATGTAGTTCTTATTTGAGGTTTGATTAAGGTGACCTTGACTACAGTTCGGGTCTTGCCTGTTCAGGGTTGTAACCTAGTCTAGAGTTGACTGAAATTCAAGGATGGAAGAGCTAACCTTTGTTGTGTGCTTATACCATGTTTACAATTGTCCTGGGTTTTGTCATCTGTCTCATCTAATTTTTAAGATCTTCACAACAATATGGAAAGCTTGTTATTGGTCAAATACCCTCATAAGAGGTTTATGTGTTCTAAACTGTTTAATTCTTACAATGAAGCTGTAAACAGATGTTATTATAAATAAGGAAGTTGAGGCATAGGGAGGCTGAATAATTTTCTCAAAGTCTTGGAAACAGCAGAGTTGAGATGCATCGTGAACCTGTTAGCAGAACACAAACTGGGAGCATGGGAGCAGTCTGCATCCTGTGTCTGAGGTCACGCTGCAGTAATGATAGAGGTAGGCACAAGCTCATTTCTTTCCATCTACTCAGATGTAATAAGCTGAGGAATGAGGAAGCGGTGCCTGGTTTTTGCCAATTGCACCAAAGGAAAAAGAGGAGTGAAGAAAAATGATGTAAGCATAAAATCAGGGCTCAGGAGAACGTTCTCAGCCTTCCTTGGAGGAACCATCTCCCGTCTCTGCAGGATGACTGAAGCATCTCTCCTGCACAATTCTTGTCTTTCATCTATGATTGTAAGACCAGCTAATACTCCAGATTAGGCTGAGGAGGTGACCTTCCACACACTGATGGGCAGGCAGAGAAGAGAACAGTTCACAAGAACCCAACAGTGTAATATGTATATGCTTGCTTCTGTGCCTCATAAAACAGTTCCAAACTTGGTGACTTAAAACAACAGTTGTTCTCACACCTGCAATTGCAGGTCAGCTGGGAAGGGACTTGGTTGTCCTCACTTGACCCGGGCTGGACTCTCTCAGATATGGCTTCACACTGTAGACAGCCTGGGTTTCTCATGCTCTCATCCTCCTGGAACCAGTGGGCCAACCAGGACATGGTCTTGTCATGGCGATGGGAAAAGTACAAAGAATAAAGACCAGACACTTACACACATCCTCAATTTGTACAAAATTTACTGACATTCCATTGACCAAAGCTAGTCACTGAGCCCAACCCAGAGGGAAGGGCAAATGAAGTCTACTTTGCAAATTGTGAGGTCCTTGTAGCAAGGTCTTTTGATACAGGAAGTAAAGAATTGAGGTATTCATATGTGGTGGTGGTAGGAATACATGGCAGAGAATGGAGTTCTTCTGATCAGAGCTACCCAGTTAACCTAAGCTGGATTAATTGGGTTCTCCATGCCATGCACAAGTTGTCAAAGGGATACTTCAAAGGAGCCCCAGCAAGAACACAAGGCAGGGCAGGCTGTCCTGCTCAAGGATGAGATGTAGCTTCATTCATAGGATCACCTGGGGAAACGGGAAAGTTGTCACCTGATGGAAAACAACAGCACTGCCATTTGTCATCCTACCATGAGTCCTTCATGAGCAAAGTTTGAGTGACAGCAGGATAGGGACAGAGGGCAGAACTTGTTGCTAGAGTAACAAGTGAGAGGTGATGAGCGGAGATGGTATTGTGGGCTAAAGCAAGGGCTGGAGTCCTCTATTGCCTTGTGAGGAAAGTAGTCTTTCTTCTCAGATGGAGAAACTTAGGCATAACTGATTAAGGGACAAGGCTTCTGCCTACCATTGCATTAATAGCTTCAAAACAGGGTGTCGTGGTTTATTTCAGTGCCCCCCCAAGCCACATGCCTTTGCATTATGCGTTTGTGATTGGTTCATGTTTATCACTTGGATTGGGGGTGTGAGTGCTACACCCACCTAGGGGTGGAGCCAGAATGTGATGTAATGGCAGCAAGAAGAAGTGTCTCTCTCTCTTGCTGGTTTCCACCTTGCTGTTTGCAGCTGCCATGAACTTCAGTCCCGCCATGCCACGCTGCCTTGGAGCCAACTGAGTATGGACTGAAACCTCCAAAAACTGTAAGAAATAAACCTTTCCTTTCCCAACTTTGGGCATCAGGTATTTTGTCTCAGTGACAAGTAAAAAGTGACTATGACACAGGGGTTTCCTGCTGCCTGTCCTGATCATTCCACAAGAGAAAATCAGGCAAAGTTGTGGGCCCACCTTTGAGAGCAAGTTCCTCCTAGGTAGCTTGTTCCTTTCACTCATCAGTGTTGTATGAGTGTTTCCATTTAAAACAGCCACAGATAGTGAATTCGGATGCCCCCTGACTCCAGAGAGGCAGGTAAGAGCATTGTGGGAGCTAGAAAGCTCATACATACACATCAGAACAGGGCAATTAAAATCTCCAGTGGATCACTGCCACGTGGAAATGTGACCTTGCTATTTTCTGGGTCTTCTAGCTTTTCAAGAAATCTGAAAGTCTGCTTAATAAAGCAATTTCTAAAAAAAATTACTAATTAGGGGCTGTAGACATTGTTCAGTGGCATAAGTGCCTGCCTGGCAAGAGTGAGGTCATGAATTCAATTCCTGATACAAAAAAAAAAAACTAATAATGCAAGCAAAAGAAAATATGTCTTGGGTTTCAAAACACCAGTTTGTAATTTCTGCAAAGATCCCCCGAATCACATGATGTGACAAGTCCAATAATCTCCTTTAAAATAGACTTTCCTCCCAAACCAGCTCCACCACCGAATGGAGCTTTGAGGTGTGTCTTGCTGTGATGTCTAGAGCTCCAAGAGCTTCCTCTGCAGGCGGGATGTGATCTCTGTCTTTTGAGATCACATTCAATTTTAGTCATTCAACCAACATCTACTAAGCTGAGCTCTGCTCTGTGGTTACATGGTCTGTGCTTTTGGAGACAGACTGTACCACGGGCAAGGACAGCAGATACATAATCGCATTAAGAAATATAGACCACCTAACTGACACATACCAAGAATGCAAAATGAGAGGTGTGAGAGATGAGCGTAAGAGGGGGGTCAGATTTAACCTGGGGGAGCAGTCAGAGAATGCCTGGAGAGACCCAGGTAAAGACACCAGGGAGCCTCTGTGCTAGGGGCCATGTGTACAGGATCATGCAGACTTGGGTGTACAGTAGAAGGGCAGGGAGTCTGGGGGAAGGGCAAAGTGCACTGCAGACCTGTGGGCGGGGCCCTTGAGAGAGTCCCCTGATGTCATCTGTGAGGCTCAAAGATCACCTTGTTTCTGAGTACTGAGTTGGCAGAGTGGATAAGAGGAGAGGATAAGAACAGCGCCGATGGAGGAGGATGGAAGATGGTACTCATGAGGCGGGTAGCACAGAAAGTAACTGAAAGATACATCTGGATGTAGAGCTAACCAGAAACATGACTGTGTTTCTGTTACGTGTTATCACTTGGGATAAAGAGAGAATTACTTATTGCTTTCAGAAGCAAAGCCCCTGGTTAGAGTGGATCTAGGCTAAGCATGATTGTTTACTCTTCATATCTCAACTGCTGTGAATGACCGCCCCTTCCTGAGCTAAGCTGCCTGGCTGGCTGTACTTATAAACCTCATTGAGCATTGTTCAAAGTCTACTGCTTAATGCTTGTCTTTCTGAACTTGGTTCTTTTAATCAAGTGGTCTCAGCAGATAAAATATCTGCTATGCCTGGGCTGCATTCTGGGTGGGCTTGATTCCCAGAAATTCTCCATGAAAGCCTCCATGGAGTGGAGTAAGCCTAACTAGTTTATTAAGTACCCGGAGCTGTTCTAAGTGTGTTAAGTATGGTCAACCAATTGGCTGACTTAATGTTCATCCCATTTTGCAGATAAGATAGAAGCAAAGAAAGATGACATGATTTGTTCTAGGTTGTTCTTGGTACAAATTTGGGTAATGAACCCAATGAATATTTTGTGAGGTCCATACACTTAAATTCTAACCTTGAGTGTCAACACTGCATAGTAGAGTTAGAAGGGTGGCATGTTTGTGACTCATCCTATGTTTTGTGGGAAACTCATGATTGCCTGCCCATGCTGTCCCTAGCAGTCCACCCAGCATTGCTGCAGAGGAGCATCTTCCTAGGTGGATCTACCTTGGTGTCTGCGTGGCCAGTGGTACTTTGTTCTAACCTCCAGCTCAGCGAAGCAGGGGTGACTGAAGATTGGAGCAAGGAACAGGCTTTGCTCCAGAAAAGGCCTGTTTAAAGGGTGCTGAGAGCGTTGAAGTAGCCAGAAATGAAAGGCTTCTCCTGTTTGTGAACTAAGCTCATCAGCAGGTTCCTCCTGGGCTTTGCCCACAGGACACAGATGCAATTGGCCCATAAATAGCAAAAGGCCTGCAGGGGGGATGTGCAGAGTGTGGTGAGGAAGATGGACAAGTCAGCAGGCAAAGATAAACACAGAGACACCGGAGCCTCACCTCCACACTGCATTTCCTATCTCAGAAATCCCCTCGGAACAGTAGGGAATTTTTCTGATAAGGAGGCTCCTCAGGAGGTTGTAAATGCCTCAGTAGGCATTTTTCTGTTAAGAAGCCCATAGGACACCTGGGCTGCCCAGAAAGCTGACAGATACTGGCCAGAAGCTGCTCTCATGGTGCACTTCCAGGGTGCTGGTGCATGTGAAACCCTCAATAGACATCAGACTAGTAATGAAGTCCCTGTTCCTCAAGGCCCCTAAATGCCATCTTGTTTCAGGGAGAAATATATTTAATGAAGTTTGTGTTCTTTCTCATTGCTTTGCTTTGTCTTTCCAATGCTTAAATCTGTAAGAAACAGCTCCTGCCAGTCAGCCTAGGATGGTGATTTCTAAAATACGTTCCATGAAAGTAGTCTTATGGCATCGTATCTTTCCATTATTAACCACCCCTTCCTCCAAATGTGTTGTAACTTTACATAAGTTTAGGGCACTTGAGACAAATCTCTAGTAATGAGGAGTACATTAAACCAGAAAAAGTCCCAAGGCCCCCAGGAGCCATACTTGGCTCATAATAAGTAATTAATACAAATCATTGCAGAAGGATCCGAGCCCAATACTCATCATCGTAAATGCTTAACCATCACTTTCTAGTTAAAGGAGAAAAAGCTATGGATTTGGTTTTTCAGCAAAAATATACCTTTAATCATTAAGCTATAGAAATTTTTCAGGCTCATTTCCTTTGTAATTGAGAAACCAGCGATTTGGAAGAGACATTGAGGACCCCTACACAAACTTACTGACCTGGTTCTGACTCCACTGGAGCATGTACAGTTGATGTTGTTGAGGGTACGTTTAGATTATTCTGTGTTCAGATGCTAGTACAAACATGTCTGTCTACCTTTGCAGAGAGTGAGCAGATGGGGAGAGAGGCTTGTGCTTTCTAGATGGTCATTGATAAGTCACTTAGAAATCATATCAATGCACTCTGCAAATAATTGATTTTTTTGCAAATACACAAGGCAGCATCTGATATTTCTCAATACCTACTATGCATCAGCACCAAGCTAGGTGTTTTCATGCTGGCTGTTTCATTTACTCTTCTGAACAGTCCTCTAGGTAAAGGAAATTTTATATTCATTTTGATTTTGGAAAAACCCCCTAAAGTTTGGAGAATTAAAATGTCTGACTGCTAGTATCCTGTTGGAGAACTTTTGAAAACAGATCTGGGTGCCCGTCATACATTTCAGAGTAGCCTTGATATTTCTGCATTCTCCACTAAATTCCAATAAAAGAGTCAATAAATCTCACTTGAAGAAGATGGTCTTTTGATGGAGTACAGAGAGTTTGAGAGAAGGAATTTCCTCACAAGTGAACATGAAAGTTTATCTCCCAGTCTGAGCAGCATAGGACACACTATATCCTTTGTTAGAGAAGGTAGTCCTGTGTGCTTGGAAAATCTGAGTCAACAACTCTATTTTCAATATTCAGAATGTTAGGTCAGAGGCAGGAGCGCTGTCCGTATCTTAGGGGGTTGTGGGGGTCATAGATGGATCTTCGACGGTATTTACTTTCCTATGACAAGGCTACTCTTTCAGCTCTCTTCTTCTTATCACATTCTGGAGGTGAGATGTACCTTTATATTTAGCATCTTATTAAGGCTAATTATATTTCTGAATCAAAGAGATCATTTAAATTAAAAGGGAAATGATTAAGCTGCGGAGAGTCTGATTTGCTAGTGAGACAGAGACCAAAACAAAGCTAAATGTAGAACCAGGATTTCCATAACTAGGGAGATGCAGGATCAGGCTTTAGAAGGGTAGAGGGGTAGAAGAGGATGCTAGGTATTCTAGTCTCTTAAGAGGAACACCTGCAAGCCCTGTCCTTGGTGCTGAAGCATCTTTCCCACAAGGATGCATGACTGCTCAGAAAACTATGCTATGGCTTGGCTCTTGAGATATACTGGTCTTTATTTATTGGCTAAAGTCACAGGTTCACCTTGTAAAAAGAAATTAACTCAGATATTTTGGATTTAACTCCATCACTCCGTCACTCCTTGGCATGGCTGCATATCAGAAATAAAGAAGCCTGACTGAATTTGAGGCGCACAGGATCTCATTCTATCAGTCCACATTGCCTCTATTCTTCCAGTGTGGAGCTACAAGCTGTGAAAAGTATGCGTTAGCTTAGGAGGCACAGGCTTTGAGATATGGTTTACTAACTTTATATTTTCTGATACGTGGTTGGAAATACTAAGTTCTTTCCTGAGATTATGTAATAGATTGAAATTCACTGCTTTGGTTAAAGTAGGAGAAGCATCTAAAAGTTCAATCATATGGTCCCATCCCCAGAGAAACCATCAAGAGTCTACATGGGTACTTTTAGAGATTATGGTACAAGCCAGGGGACACTAATTTTCGTCCAACACTTTGCTGGTTCCTGATCATCACCAGTTTGATTCCTGTTTAATCTCACTTTTCCGCTACAAGAAACATTTTCTTACCTCTCTGTTGAGTTAAGGACTAGGCTTCCTCAGTCCTGTGCTTCCTTTTATTACCACACTGATCACACTGTTGGATAATTATGTGTGGGTATTATCCTATGCTTTGAACAGAGTAGGTCCATGGTGACTACTGGGAGGTTGGTGTCTATTGGTATTTCCACTTCTGCACTCCAAACACTTCCAGAGACAGGGAACTACCCCAAACTGAGGCAGTCCACTCTATCTTAAGGCTACCATGATAGTTAAAATCTACCTCTTAATTTTGAGCCAAAATATGTCTGTCCGTAGCTGCCACTTTCTAGGATTATACAGAATAAACATTGTGTCTTTTCTGAGTTGGGACCTTCAAGTACCTAGAAAAGATAATATCATATCCCTTCAAGAATCTGGAAAAGATAACATCAAATCCCTCAGGCTTGACTCTATCCCTCATGAGCCATTATTTTTAGTTTTTTACCTGCTTGTTTTATTCTACTCCCAAGAATACCCTTTCTATATATCTTTGTAAGTCTGGGGTTGGGTTATAAAGTTTGCATAAGCACCTCACAATTATTCCTGTTAATGGGGTAAATTATTCTCTAGTTTCATCCCATTTCTCAGGTCAGAATTTCTCAGGTTTTTTTCTTCTATACTTTTTAGAATCCTTCTCTAGCTAACATTGGAAAATTTCTACATTCAAAAATAAAGAGATGCCTTACAGCCCTTTACCTCCTTTTTTTTTTAGCAGAATGACTGATGGTGTGAAGCCAGTATTTCTTTTATATAGATCACCTTGGGCTAGGATTTAAAAGCAGTATGGTAGAGAGTTTTGTCTGAATCTTTTTCCATTGCTATATCCACAGCACCTCGGAGAGGTTTGACATATCTTAGATTCCCAGTAAACATTTTTTGAGTAATTAAAACAAACCAGATTTATGCTGGTATCTCCTGGACTAAGACACAGAAGAGAAGACACTAAAATCCATGTCAGAATACATTGACAATCACTTGAGGGCTCATACTTAAATATGCAATGCCAGGTTCCTTCCTGTTCCATGTTCAGGTCTTCAGGGAGAGAGAAGACTAGCGCTAGGTTAATTTATTTCCCGTAAGTGGTACCTTACAACACAGGAAAACCAAATAGAGCTTGGTAATAGGAAATAAAATGAATGCAAATGCTTATACAAGTGCCAACATTCGTTTATATCTGTTACAGCCTCACTACGTACTCAACATCTTGTCTCCGTTGTTTCCTCCAATCTCACATCTTTATCACTTTAGAAAGTCTCCTTGATTCTCAGCTCCACTAATCATTCTCAACATGAGTCTCCTCAGGGCCCATCAATTGTAAGTTTCCTAAGGCCCTGTTCCTCATCCTGGGCTTGACTTAGTCATTTTGTCCATACACAAAGCAGGACTTGGGGAAGACACGTGGCCTTAGACATGAGTGATGAGAGCCAGCGCAGCTAGAGGCAGGAGCCAGCTGAGAAGCTGTTCTTTCTGATTTGGGCAATGACACGGTAACGTGGTAACAATAGAAGAGAAATGTATATTTATACATCAATTCATATATTTGACAGTAAGTGTAAAATGTGCTTCTAAAGCTAGTTTTAAATAAATTAAAATTTAATGTTTTGAATGCCAAGGTTTTCTTCTTTTAAAAAAATGTCAGTGATACTTTGAATTTGACTTCCTTCTCCTTTAATTTTGAGTAATTAAAAAATGTTACATAAATGGAATCACACAGGGGGAGTTTGCGTACCTGACTTCTTTCTCTTAGCATAATGCTTCTAAGCTTCATACTTGCTGTTTGCTCCTATTTTATTGCTGACTTTAATTTTCTGGGAGAGTTTTTGTAACTGGTATTATTTCTTCCTAAAATATTTGGCAGAATTCTCCAACGAGGTCACCTGGGGTAGAAAGATACATGTTACAGAAAAATAATTCACTGGATATTTGGAAATCTTTGCTGTCGGGTGTAGAGATCACTTCTTTCTTCGCACATGAGAACAGATGGGGTGTCTATAAATCCCTGAGGAGTTCTGCTGGCTGTCAGGGTGCACCCTCAGTCAGAATGTGCAGGATGGGCGCGGGAGGGAAGATTGAGGATCCACCAGTGGCTTTGGGAAGAAACTGGTGGGAGGAGCAAGATGTCAGGGAAATATCATCCAAGGTTTCCAGAACAAAGCTCTGGGGATAGGAAGAGAGCAGTGCCCCGGTGCTAATGGTGGCCTGTTGATTGGAGAGAAGATCACATCACCGAGGGTATTGCATTGTTAACTATTTGCTATTTCCAGGCTCCCTTGAATGAGAAAAGCAAGCATCAGAAAGAGGCTGCCTCAGAGTTTGCAGGCTTGTGTCCAGACCAAAGTGGTTTGGACAAGCCTTAGATAAATATCTGATTGCCTTTCCAATCTTGATGAAGCAAAACTTCCAGATGCTTTCAAGGCTTCCTGACACTACTGAAATTTCTCAGAATTTCACATCCCAGGATCTTCCCAAGGGGAGAAGTGTTGATTTGATTGTCTCTAGTCTTATGGACTGAGCCAAAAGCTCCCTGGTTGCTTTCCTCTAAGTGTACTGAGCTTCAGTCTCCTGTGAAGCACTTCTTCACCTGAAGCCTGAGACAACATGGATTTTAAAGAAACTGCACATTTACACCAGCATACATTGCTGGTGTAGACAGAAGCACAGTAGTCACTGACGTGCTAACCATAGTGTGCTTGTGCAGGATGCTTGGACTTTTAAAAGATCAACAAAAAGGTTTCTAGACAGACAGAAAGGCAGACCATTAGGTAAAATGATGCAGAAGAGATTTGGAGTGCCAGAACCAGATATCTTGAGAGAGTATTCTGAGGAGTGACCCTAACTCTTGTCCCTAACCCTGTCAACTTCGTAGTTTCTGTTTTATATCCTGTCATCGGTCTCCAGCTACTTTCCCAGTTCCTCAACAGAGCTTTCTGGGGGTTTTGATTGTTTGTTTTTTTGATTGTGCATGCACTCACTCTTTTAAAGAACATTTGTTGAGTAACCCTGTTTATCTTATCTGTGCTCACTCAGTGTTGAACTCCTAGAGAATCACTAACAGATTCCTGCATTCTGACCTCCCTAGCACAATTACTTGCCAGGCTGATAGGTAGACTTTTAATGATGGAATTAGAATGCATATTTCACACCTGTTAGGATGGCTACTGTTAAAAAAGTATAAAAGCATAAAACAATAATTGGTGAGGATGTGGAGAAATCAGAACTCATGCACTGCAGTTGTTGTGGAAAACTGTATGGCAGGTTTTCAAAAATTAAACACAGATTTGCCATACAATTCAGCATTCTGCAATTGCTATTCGTATGATTCAGTAATTTCATTTCTGGTATTGAACTGTACAAATGAATTCTGGAGTTGCCACCCAAAAGAGTGGAATGCAAGGACTTGAGAAGATATGTGCACTGATGTGTTCATAGCAGCATTTTCACAGTAGCCAAAAAGTACCAGCACTTCAAGTGTCCATTGACACGAATTGATAAACAAAATGTGATTAGTATACATGCTTCCAAAGTGAGCACAGAAGTGATTATTCATACAATGAAATATTAATCTTGAGAGGACAAGAAATTCTGACATATGCCACAACATGGCTGAATCTTGAAGACCTTATGCTAACTACAATAAGTCACAAAATGGCAAATATTGTATGATTTCACTAATTTGAGGTACTTGGAGTAGTCAAATTTGCAGAGACATAAAATGAGCTAGTGTTTTCCAGGGACAGTGAAAAGGGAGAATGATGGGTTTTTATTTAATAGGTACAGAATTTTAGTTGGGGAAGATGAATATGGTCTGAAAAATGGGTAGTGGTGATGATTGCCTAATAATCTAAATGTACTTAGTGCTACTAAATTGTACATTTATATGGTTAAAGTGATAAATTTCATGTTAAATATATGTCATCACAATAAAATAATATAATCGATCATCCCCTCTTCCTTAACATCAGATAAAAGCAGAACTAACTGACTGCTCCTGGACATATGAGGTCAGTATCAGTTCTTTGATTATAAACTCATGTCCAAATGCAAGAAAATAATATAATGGGGGAATAGGAAGTCTATAGTGGTTAGGATGTTTGGGTGCATTAATGAAAAGTGAACAAAAACTGGTTTATGCAGTAAAGAAAGTTTCTTGGGTTACACCAGTAAAAACATGAAGTGGTAATATTTTTTTCCATTTGTCATTCTCTGAGTGACTGTTTCTTTCTCTCCCAGGTTATTCTTACTTAGAACACTGAATGCAGCAAACCTCACATTCACACATATTGTTATCCAAAGTAAGAATTTTTATTTTCCCAGTAACCAGAGGATTCCTCTAACCGGGTCGACATAGGACTCCACTGATTCATTCAAACTGTTTGGTAACAGACACAGAAAGGGAAACGTGGTCAATCTCACCCTTCTGTGCTGAGCTTCAAGTTAAAACTGTATGAGGAGCCTTCATTGGCTGAGTCTTCTGAGTGGAGGCTCAGCCAATGAGACAAGCAGGAAAGAGTAAAATACAGATATAAATAGAATTAAGCTGCGTAGATTTGGAAATGTGAGGAACTGAGTCTTTTGACTAGAGGTTATTTGGGTAAAAAGGTTGATGGTTTGTCTCATGATGAGGGAGCTGTTGGTTGGAAAGAACAATGAGGTTGAAACATTTTTAAATACTGACCATGAAAACTGATAAAGGAAGAGATCAAAATGTCCAGGGGGTAGTAGGGTTACAGTACGATCATTCTGTGACCTATAGATGAGGACTGTTCTTAGGCGAAAAGTGTGTACCAGTCTGCAAATCATCTTCAAATGGTGAGAGTGGAGCAGAAACTCATCAGGCGTCACTCTAGTGATGGGGAAAATCCAGTACCCTAGATGTTTGCAAGCAGATGGTTTTGATGCTATAGTAAACCAAAGAAAGATGGTTAGAAATAAGATATTTTAAAATCACCTCTTTAGTTTTTCCCCTGGAAAAGATCTAGAAGCAATGGCCAAGCAATAGCAATGAGCATCCGTGAGACTAAGATTGTGGCTGCCAAATGCCATTTCCCATTAAAAGGTCTCCAAGTACCATTTCAGGAGAACTCTCCAGCTCTGTCTGGGGGAGGGATTGTATCAGATAAACCTGGAACATCTTGCTACACCAGAAATCACAGAAATAATGAGTCCACTGGGATGGTGTTAAAAGAGTTTATGAGAAAACCTAAGTAATGTCCCACCGACCAAGCATGAAGCAATTTGAGCATCAGTAAGTATAACAATTGCAATGAATTTAACCAAAGAATAAAGAAACAATAAAAGAAATCCTAATCAATGACCCTTGGAGGATGCTCAGTATAGTGATGTAAAGATGGTTGTAAACTTTTTGCTGCTTCTCTGGAGAAATGGAACCTGTGTCTCCTCTCCTTGAATGTGGGCACACTCTGTACCTACGACCACCAATGGAATGTGGTGGGGGTGACCCTGTACCTTCTGGGGCTGAGGCTTACTAGGTCTGCATATTTCACTACTTCCCCTTAGAACCTGGGTGTCACATCAAAAGCTTGAGTACCTGGAAACCGACAGGTTTTGAGAAAGCCCAGTTTAGCCACACGGGTGAGGAGCTATCCCAACAAGCCCCCAGCTCTTCCAGCCGACATGTCAGGTGAGTGAGTGATGCAGTCATCGTGGGTGACCCAGTCCCAGAAACACCACATGAAGCAGAGTGACTGAGCTGCACCAGCTCAGTTTACAGAACTGTGGAGTAATAAATGCTCATTGTTTGAAGCTGTTGAGCTTCAGGATTGTTTGTTACCTTACAGAGTGGATAACTGAAGCCCTTGGGAACCACCTCATTATTTAGTCATTATTTTGAAAATTAAGGGAAGGAATCTGTTTTTGATTTGTGAATTGGAAAATCAAAGAGTAGATGAGCATGGATTTGATACATTCTACCAAAAAGGAAATGATAGAAATTTTGTTTCATTTTGAAACCAGCATTTTGTAACCCCTAATGAATTAATGGACCTTGACACTGGTTATCAATAACTGTCAAAATTTAAAAAAAGAAAAATGGACCTATTTGGTTCTTTTGTTTTTCAGACAGGGCCTCACTAAGTGTCTCTGTTGCCTAGGCTAACCTTGAACTTGTGATTCTCCTGTCTCAGCCTCCCAAGTAGCTGGGACTGCAGGCACACATTATCACACACAGTAAAATATAATGTAGGCTTTGATGGCAGAATGAACTACCATTCATGAAATCATCTCACCAAAAAACAAATAAACTTGAATCTGACTATGCCACTAGGTCTAATTAGAAATTTATGTGAGAAACAGAGAACAGAAAAACATATTAAAAACACCTTATATGTACAATTAGCAAAATCCAGACCATGATTGACATTATGGGAAATGACCCAGTTTCATTAATGATTTAAAGAGTGAAAAATGAAAGACACGAATGAAGGAGGAGCTAGTACATCCGGTGATTTTAAAGATAGACTAATAATAATCTATAAATCTTATTTGGACCCTAATTCAAGTGCTGTTGGGAGCCACTGACACTGGAAATTGACCAAATATGCAGGGATGCAGCATGGCCAAGGCATGACCATCCCCAAAACAAAGAGCACCTGGCTCTGCTACCTGAAGAAGTTGCTACTGTCCAGAAAAACACCAAGCCTCTAGACAATCCAAGCAATGGGTTGCTAGGCAGCGGGGTTGAAATTGACACATCCTTCCCAGTGTAAAAATAACCAGGCTGCACCGGTTATGCAGTACCTTTCCTCCCAGCAGGAGGGGAAGGGCTCTACCTGACCCCAGCTTTGTCTCTTCTTTATTTTTTTCATCCTCACATGGTCCTTCACTCCAAGAACCTCAGGAGCCACACGGGTCATGGCAAAGTACACAGCACATAAAATGTCATAAAATTTTTGAAGCAATTGTGCCTTTAACCATAGCTAAGTTATATTAAAGCATTATTGGGTTTTAAAGATATAATGATGGAGTTGCAGATGTTTTAAAAATATCCTAATAATGTGAAAATTAGTATTTGTTGTGTTTAAAGTGATATGAAATCCAGGATTTACTCCCCAATAACAAGGGAGGAAAAGTGGATGGAATGTGGGTTGGACAGGACTGGCCAAGACGGGGGATTGTTGGGGTTTGGGTGCAAGCTATGTGAAAAGAGGTCATTAATCTGTTGACTTTAGCAAATGGTTTAAATTTCCTGTAATGAAGGCTTTTAAACGTTCTGTGAGTGGCCATTCCCAGCCTTTGCTGTTCTCTGAAAGCCCTCTGCCCTTACAAAGGAAGCTGGGTCTTAGGTGCTTCCCACACTGCCTGTAGTAGCCATTTTACACACATGTGTGATCATACTTCCAAGGTCACATCAGCTGGAAGGTAGGATGCATCTGTCTGCTCTGTCCCACCGCCCTGCAGGAGTTCCAGCCTCTCTCGGGCTGCCGCCAATCTCCCTCCTGCCGCTGCTCTGTGGCCCGCTCTTTGAGTGGTGTGGACATAAGTTGTAACTGCTGTGTCTCTCCCCATGGTGCCACCCACCACAGCACATGTCCATAAGATGAAGAGGTTCTGTGCTCAGCAGACTCTTTCTCACCACAGTGGACAGCAAGGCATTGTGCTCTGCCCAAACCCTGGATGGTCCCCATGTTTCTAATGCTGAAAGTGAGTTTGATTCATCAAGTGAAGTAGAAGGTGGCCACACAGCTCATTGCAGAGGTCCTGACTGTCCCATGCAATCTGTCTTGTTAGCTCCATGGTCATTGCACTGCTGCAAAATGACCCTTCTCCTGAGGGGATCAGGAGATGCAGGATTAAGAGTTTCAGTGACTAGCATGACACCATATGACCTTAGGCTGATGTTTCATCTGCAGTCACATGTACAGGGGAGCAGAAGTGTATTCCATGTGTTGAGGGGGACAGAGAAAAGAGATGGAGATTGCTTGGACTTCTGTTATTTTTCACTTCCTGGTTTAGGTTCCTCTGCTTGTTGGTGGCTTTATCCTAGGATTCTGTGAGTTTGTTCATGTCTTTAAAATAAATTCTAATTTCCAGCTTAATCCAACCTCAGCAAGCTTCTGATATTTACAATCAAAGAATTCTAACAAATATAGAGCTCCTTTAATGGATACTTTACTTCTTTTTTAAAATTCCCCTTTGCATAGAATTCTAAGTGATTTCTCTCCATGAAAGGAACTAGGCCACGGAACCAGGCTAGGATCAGAATCACCCCCATCCATTGCCACTCCCAAGCTGTCCTTTTGTCCTGAAACTACACCACCCTTTCTATCTAGTGGGCTATCTCTTAATCTTCCCAGGCCTTTCAGGGAACTGTGTTTCTGCTGGGCACAGCCCAATACAGTAGAGTCATATGCAAGGAGAGAATTTTAGAATCAAGATGTGGCTATTCTGAGCCAGAACTCTTAAACCCCAAGGGATATTCTGAGAGCACAGAAATTGCGTCAAGTGCTTCTTGTCTGCTGCTAGGCCTCGGTGCAGCATAAATGCTTACAACAAGGCTTGGGGACTGATTGACTGATGGATGGCGGAAGGAACAGTCTCACATTTCCCATATCTCACTTCAACTGTCTTCCTTTATAGAAAATATCCCTTGACATGACAAAAGCTACATTAGTTTAAAGTTGATTGCTTACTTTGTTTAAATTCTGTTTAATTGCTTTTAAAAGTGAATAGGAATAAAAAGAGCACTATTAAGTCTTTTATTCAGCTACATCTTAATATGTTAATATGAGTGACTTCTGGTTTATAAGAAGACAAATAATAAACCAAAGCTCACATTATTGATCTCAAAGTAATGAAAAAGTAGTGATGTTTATCCTGAACTAGAGATGAACTTTTGGTCACTTAGTTTCTTGATATAAAACCTATAGATACAGTGTATTGAACCCTACTTTCCTCCAGGAAACAAAGGTTCTGTTTGTGTTTTACCCACTCTGTCATAGTCCTATATTCCCTCAGAGCCAGAATCTGGGTGTAACTGGTGCCTGATTTCCACAGAGCAGGTGAGATGTGAGGCTCTCTAGAGAAGGATAAGCATGCAAATTAGGAAAGAATCAAGTGATTCTGTGTATTGCTTTCACGATCTCTCACCTCAGGATGTGACAAAGAGGCAGGATGTATCTGGGAAGACTCAAGAAAATGATAATTATCTTCTTGGAATTGGAATGAAGGGGTCCAAGCAGGCAGAAGACCACCCGAAATCAGCCTTTATGGGTTTTCAGTGTAGCTGCCTCAGAAGGATATTAAGAAAATAGGAAGAAGCTGTGTGAAGAATGGAAGCATAATGAGGAAAATAATGTTTCAGAGACGCATTAGGACAGAGAGGAGCAATTTGTAGGCTTTTCTGTGTAACCTGAGTAACACCTCATATTTTCTCTGCAAAATGATCAAAGATAAGATTTAGGTAGAAAGGACCCCACTCCTCTGGGCAAAGCAAAGACTCTGGGCTGGTGATGAGAGGTTCTGTGGTTGGAAAATGGCTGAGGTGACTGGCCCCGGCTCTCTTCATCAAAGATACCACAGAGGCATTGGATAAAGAAGGATGAGTGACTGTCTGCTGGTCGTGATTGTGCTTTGCTACTCAGAGAGGAGGCTCTTCAGTTAGTCCACGGTGGACAGATGAGGTGGACAAAGAGGGCTGCAGTCATGTGTAGGATGGACCTTGCAAAACTGGGCCCAGCTGGGATTTATGGAAGCTTGGAGCCCCTGAAACATGAAGGACATTGCTTTGGAGTGCAGGATTTTGTGGGCTGACCTGACCTGGGTCTCTCCTTGTTTTCAGAATCAGCCAGCTACTCCCAAATAAAAACTCATTGCTGGTAAATGTAGAACTTTGACTCTGTGTGCAAGCCTCAGTTTTTTGTCCTCTGTAATATTAATAATAATGTTTCTACCTCATCAGTTTAATTGTATGAGAAAACAAAATGATCTAAAGCTCTTAGCACAATGCTTGGTGCTTGTAGGTATTCAATAGAGGTAATGTTAGCAGACATTAGTATAAGTATTTAACGTTTGCCCCCAGGAAGCCAACTCCCAGTCAGGAAAACAGAAACAACTCTAGGTCTTTCAAATACAGCAATTTTACACAGGTTCACACGAATATTGTAATAAAAGCGAGAAGAAGTCAAACTGTGGGACAGTGAGGAATCCCAGTTTGACAACAAAGAGAAATTGCTGTGATTTTATTGCTAGATGAATAACAGGAGGAGAGTTCAGAAGCCGGGGCCATCAGGCTAGATTTGGAAGCATGAAGACACCCATCCAGGGATGTGTGGGGTGATAAATGAGGGGTCTGTCACCCCAGAGCCATAATAACAGGAACAAAGCATCATTGGCCCTGGCCCTTACTGAGACTGCTAGAGGTAACACATGACCGGAAGAAATGCCCTGATTTCTTCATGCTTCCCACCTTCCAGGCTTCCACTGGTGTCTCCCACTGGCTAAAGCTACCCTGGAGCATATGGGAAAAGGGAACTGAGAAACTGAGCTCCCCACTATGCAGAGTAGAGCAAGGAAATACACACACAGCAGCAGTCTTAACGAAGCCTAACGAGTCTGTATGCTGCAGTTCTTGGAAGGTGGTAGAAGAAGTCTTATTTTCCCCAGAGTTTGGACCTTGGGCTTGTTGTCTGATGAATATTTCATACTCATCTTGCCCATTCAAGCAGGCTGTCAAAAAATTTCTGTCTCAGGGGTCACTGGCTGGCAATTATTTAAAGAGATGCTTCTCGTTAATTTATACTATGACATTGACTAAGCCCATGAGGTAAGGGAAGATGATTGTAACAATGACATTTCAACATTTCAGACTTTAGACATATGAATACAATCCCCAGAGACTGTGTTCCTAGGTTCCTGAGAAATACAACCAACAAACTGCTTATGTACAGGTTATTTCATTGGTTATTGCTACCAAGTGAGACAAAAGGACAGGAATTGATATCTCTCCTTTTAAGGGAAAACACAAAGAAGTGAAGAAACTTACTAGTGTAAGTGTGATAAAGTTCTAACTGATAAAGATAAGATTCAAATCCAATTTTCTCTGACTCCTAAACTAAAAGTTCTCTCTTCATTATTCCTGTCTCAAGGGAGAGAGAGCAAGTTCAAGGACAATGCCGTGTATAAGAGCAGCTCATTCTTTCAGTTAAATGCCTACTATATATACATGGAGTCTGCTCCTGTGATATTGTACTCTCCTTAATTTAATCTATTTATTTCTGCATGTATATCATACTGTTTTAATAACTTTAGCTTTAAAGTATGTTTTAATATGTGGTAAAGAATAGCACCACTCTCTTTATCCCCTTAAGTTTGCAATGTTTCAGTAGTTTTCTTCATAGTTTTTCTCGTATTTTCTTGTCCAGGATACAATTGCGTTACCCATTAAATTCCAAAATGTAATCAATTGGACTTTTGATTGGAACTATATTGAATAGCAAATTAATTTGAGCAGAATTGTTGTTTTTGCAACATTAAACCTTTCACTATAACTGCATAAGGTATCTTTCCATTTATTCAGTTCTTTTTTGTGTCCTTTGATAATGTTGTATGGCTTTATTGAAGTAGGTCTTGCACATTTCTCACAGGATTTATTCCTAGTTTTGGTTGTAGACATAAATAAGGTATTTCCTTCCATGCTATTTTGTAATTGGCTGCTGCAGATGTAGACAAATGCTCCTGGCTGTTGTGTACTATTGTATCCAATCACTTTCCTAAACTCACTTGCCAGTTTTAATGGCTCTTCAATGTACTGTCCAGAGTTGTCAAGGTAATGAATCAGATTATTCATCTTCCCTACCTTATTTAAGCAGTCTTTCCTTTTATGCTTTTATTCCCTACAAACACTATAATTTATTTCATTGCTTTTATTCCCATCTTGAGTTGTAGTAATGTCAGCATTTTATTGCTTTTAGTAGATTTTCTGAGAGTAACAATTCTCTCATTTATCTTTGTGCCATCATTTTCCATTCCCTCACGACCCCAGCATTCTTACTTGGTATAAAGTATATAGCAGATGCTCAGTAAATGTTCCTGTATGAATTATCCATGCCTCATAGTATTGTGAATTATGTATATTAATTCCAAATTACATTATGTGGTAAAATAGCATTTTGTTTTAATAAATGTTTCCTAACTTGAATTCTTTGTATCCTGTGCTTTCTACTACTGACCAAGCAAGTTAATTGGAATCACATTATCTTGGGGACATAGGGCCTCAGAGTACAACAGGGAACATAGATGTCATATTTTTGGCTTTGAAATAAAAAATGTGAGCCCAAATGAAAAATCAAACTTTGCATTCCAGTGCAGTTTCATTCTTCCATTCAGTCAAACACACACACACACACACACACACACACACACACACGCACATGCGCACATCCTCAGACTAGAAAAAGTTTCCATAAAGAATGAAGGGGAGTAACAGTGAAGCTGTAGTCAAAACAGCAGTAGCAGGATGAATCTCAGCCCCGGAGCTCTGTCACTAGGGCTCTGCAGTGATCCCACGGAAGCCTTCAGCTTATTTTATGCATAAACAAAGGATAGGGTCCTATTAGCCTTGAGGATCATCACCACTACCCAGCAGAGTTTGATGTGGATGCACGGTAGGCAGGAAGTCTACATCCTCCCTACCCTAGCTAACATTCTGCGCTCTGTACACCAGGACATTGCTAACCTGTGACACTTAGAGTGATGCTGGTGGACAAGAAAGCAAAGCTCTCCTCATCTGCATTCACCCAACCCTTGGCTAAGAGGGCCTGGAAGGACCCTTCTTCCTATCTCCCATTGGTGGCAGCAGAAAAAGACAATCAGCTGTTTACAATACGTTACTTGAAGGCAGAGATTGGCTGAGTTAATGTTGACTTTTCCTTTACACCTGCTTATCATTCCCATGGCCTGGCAGAGGGTCTTGTTCATGAAGATGTTCGGTAGTTTGGGAGGCTGCTGCTGCAGAGATGCTGGTGCAGTGCACTTAGAACAGTGGGGTCAGAGGAGGTGCCTTCCTCTCCTGCTCTTCAGACCAGCTGTGCATCCCACCCATCCAGGAGGGACCGGCGAGAGGAGGAGGCTGCTGGTGGTCTGCTGCAGGGGCTTCTCTGAGGGCAGAGTGAAGCAGTAATTATCCCAGAACCTCAGTCCAGTTAGCGTCAGCCCAGAGGAAGAATGAACCTCAGAGAGCTCAGCCAGGATTTCCATGCACGGAAGTGCCTCAGATTTGGGTTTTGATGGCTCTGGGAGCGCTCTTCCAGGACACAGCCACATGGAGCCCAGAAGCAAGGGAAGCACAGCACCGTGCGCCTACAGGAGAGAGCAGCGCACCATTACAGTGCACGGACTGTGATGCCCTCGGGAACCGGACATCTACGCGGGGGCTCCCGGGATGCGAAACCCAATCCTTTTTTTTTGAAGGAGTGACTTAAAAAATAAACTTTATTCCAATTGCCACCCGCCCAAAAATATGTTTAATACTGAAATATTTAACAGATTTTGTGTCAATATATAGTCACATAACTCAGAACAGTAAATAAAATAGCTTTGTGTTTGCTAACTGACATTTAATAACGATACTAAAAGAGGGAATACAGAGTGGCCTCTACACATGAGTGAATATTAGAAATTCTGTCCTCTAAATTCTGAGTCAAAACGGGGGACAGGGAGAAAAAACAGAGCCAACTTTCCTGCTCCCGGTCATCTTGCCTCAGCTGCGTGCCCGCAGGTAAGCCAGGTGGGCTCTTGAAGATTTATCTACAAAACGGAGGCAATCGTGGGTATTCTGAAAGCCCGGAAGGGTCATTCAGGAGCTGAAGTCAGTGTGCTCGTCCTTTTATAAATGTGCTTTGTTCTCTCCGCTCCTGCATTCGTGGTATTAGTGCCATGGTAAATACCACAAACGGGAGGCTAGAACAACAACAGTTATCCTCTCACAGTTCAGGGGGCCAGAAGTCTAGAACTGAGGTGTCTACAGACTTGCTTCTTTCTGGAACCCCTGAGGGAGAATTCTTCCTGGCCTCTCCCACCTTCTGGTAGCTGTCAGTGACCTTCAGTGCTCCTTGGCATACGGCTGTGTTACCTCAATCTCTGCCTCTGTCATTACAGCAGCTTCTTCTCTGTGTCCTTTGTCTTATCTCTTATTAAGACATTCATCAGATCCTAGGCCCACCCTAATCCAGTATGAGCTCATCTTGATCCTTAGCCAAACCTGAAACAAACCTATTTCAAAATCAAATCAAACTTTGAGGTTCCAAGTGGACAAGATTTTTGGAAGACCCTGTATAGTTCTCTGTGGGTCTGCAGTTCCATCCACTGGAGTTGGCTTTCTGCTCCTACTCATCTAGGCAAACACCTTTTCCTGATAAGCAGATTTGCAAACAACAGCTCACATGTCCTGTAAAGGAGCAGGAGGTGAAAGAGGTGACCACTTGTTCAGTGTTTGCATGTGCCCAGGGCCCACAATTTATCTGGTTTCCTAACAACACATGAGATACTCCATCCTCAGTTTCTTAAGTAGAAAAAATATGGGACTGGAAAGATTAAAAGACTTTCCCGAGATTGTGAAGCATGTGCTAGGCTTGAGGTCCAGGACTGTCTGACCTGATCCAGAGCCCATAACTTTCTATTCCATAATGAGTAAACACGGTCCTAGAGGCACGACCGTGAAGAAGCTATGATACTGACTTTATATTCTGTCGGAGGAGACAGGCAATAAGTACGTAGGACCACATTAGGAAGTAATGTGTGTCCTGATGACAGTGGTGAGGTGACAGGGACTATGGAAAGATGTGGTCAGCAAAGATTTCTCTGAAGGGAGATGCCTAAGCTGAAACCCTGTGACAAGAAAGAGCAGCCATGGGTGCAGCCCAGTCAACAGAAATGAGAAAGGCAAAGATCCTGGTGGGGGGTGACGTTAGCAGATTGAAAAGCAAAACAGTCCGGTGGAGTCGGTGGGGAGAGCTGAGCTAGAGGACAGTATGAGATCAGAGACGGAAGCAGGGGCCAGAACCATCACGGCCTTAAACAGGGACCGCGATGGATCGGGAGCTGGGGAGGGGTTTGGGCAGCAGGTGGAAGGTGCTCTAATGAGGGTCACTCGTCTCTACCTGTGTCAGTGTTGATGGTTTCCGGCTGGGTGAAAGTGAGAGACCCACGAGGGGGCTGTGGCAAGGAAGCAAATGCTCTGCTGGGACCTGAGTAACCAGGTGGAGGGAAAGAATGGAGGTGAGAGTTCACCATGTGCGTGGGCTCAGATGGGAAGGTCAAGCTACATCTCCTGTCACTCCTACTCCCCTCCCTGCTGCACCTTAACATGCTGCGCTGTCAGCCACCAGGTAATTCCTAGTGCACATTAGATCACCACTTTGGCCCCGTTTTGTCACTTACCTGAAAGCACAGTGCCAGGCAAACCCAAGCTCCTGTTGGATGCAGGGGACAAGGGGATCCCGGAGTCTGGCACGGCTGAGGGGGATAGGCTGAGGGGGCAGTGACACTGCTAGGACAGCTTTTGGAAAGACATCGAGGGCTTCTGTGGGCTAGACAGAAGTACCTGAGATGGGAGGGTAAATATCATCTCCTTGACCCCTGAGCACTGGGATCAGAAACCAGGAGGGGCAGAGGAGGTGGAGTGGCTGCAGGAGGAACAGCTGCCTGCATCCTTGGGAGCTAATGTGGCCACCACTAGAGAGGCATGATGGTGCCTTTGGCTGAGTACTAGCACACTGCACAGTACAGGCTTGATGCCTCCATGAACCTTGCAGGAGGCCCCATCCTTGTCAACCGTGTCCTGAGGAAAGGAGCTGTTAAGGTTCATCCACTTGGCCACGTCTGAGTCTGAGACTAACTGGTGTGTGACACTTTCTCTCTTGTACTTTCAATACTTCTGGAAGGATTTTAAGTATAACGAGTAAGGAAAATCTTAAGCTAAAGGATGACACTCCAAATGTGGCACATCAGGTGTCATCCAGGAGTGGGGAAGGCATTATCACATCCATGACAGGCTTCTGCACGCCCCTCAGATCACACCATGTGGGATGCCAGCCTCACCCTCCACATGTGAGCGGAGCCAGCTCATCCCTCTATGTATCAGGACAGCCCTTAACCGGAGTATTATGTTCCTTGAAACACACCTTTTCTGTATTAGGCAATCTGGTAGATACTGAGCTTAAATGTAAAGATTTTAAAATTATTTGTTCTTTATGCCTGTGAGGATCTGAGGCAGCTTATCCATGAATTAGGGGAGGTAAGACAAAGATTTTTGAAAAGAGTTTTCTGAAAGTACATAAAAGAAGGGAAGAGGAAATCACATAAGGAAATCAGAGAAAGAGGAAGTGATGCCTAAATATAGCTCAAAGCTCATGGCATCCTTAGAAAAAAGAAAAATCCTTATTTGTTTAGCTTCCACACCTGCAAGCTGCATGGCAATAAACATCCAGTGATGTGCTGAGCCACACTGGAGTGGGGAAAGTGTCTTGGAGACCCTGGGAGACAAAGATCTAAGATCCAGGTGTAGCACTGGGCAAGAGATTAAGTTGTTTGAACCTGGAGATTCTCTTTTTCCCCATTATGATGAAGCAATTATTATAAGCAGGGTGCCTCATAGCTACGCCACCCCTATTCCAGACTCACAAATTCTAGGAGCTGTGTCATAGAGATCTTATACAACAGATAGGACAGTGCATCTGGTCACATTCACCTGCTCTCTGGCCTCCTGGCCACACTGTCTCTTAGAATAACACCCTTATCAGGGAAATCACACCAGCCCCTGGGCCCTGGAAGTGGGAACAGAGAAGTTCTCCTCTCCTGGGATTGATGTTTCAGGAACTACTGAAGTGAGTAATTTTCTCTGGTCTGCAGTTTGCCTTCCAGCAAAAGCTGACTACCCTGGAGGCTTCAGAAGACGTCTCCCTCCTTTAGACAGCCCACGCATGACTGGACACTCCTGAAGCTGGTCAAGCTTCTGCCTGTACCATCTCACCACGTTCTATGGTGTTCTGTTCCTTCCGGTGTCTCTTTCATAGGCTCAACGTGCTCAGGAGACTCCTCTGCCACCCTCCATCCCATGTCAGACTTTGCAGAGCAGAAACCTAGATTGTGAAATCATTTCTTCCTTTCATTTCTCATTCAAACCACCCTTCCCCCACTCTGCCAAGGCTGGACCTCAACTAGGAACACTGGAAAAAGAACAGAAACAAGCTCTCAGTAAGGTGACAGCAGGCAACATACGTTGAACATTCATGGTGTATCAAAACTTTTACAAAAATTGTCTCTAATTTTCAGAATGATCTATTCTATTTCCATTCTACATAGAGGAAAATGAAGTCTTACAGAAATCTAGCAACTTTTTCAGGGGTACACATCTGATACATACATAGTGGAGAAAGGAATAAACCCATGAGCCTAAAGTATAAACCACCTTTCTTATCTGAGTTATTTTAAGGTTTTTCTATTGAGGACCTTTCACTGCAAAAGAGCTCTCAATCTTTGTCCTACAGAGGGCTGTACTAATAAAATTAGCTCTTAGATGGAAGAAGTAATTTGAGTACAGAGTACTTACTGGAGCCACTGAGGCGAGATCATGGGTACTTAGGCTCTTTGTGCCACAGTTTCATCTGTAATATAAGCATAGTAAGTGCTTGACAATTTTTAACCTCATTCTTCCTCATCTTCTTCTTCATCATCATATTCTTCTTTTTCTCCTCCATCTTCTCCTCCTCCTCCTTTTCCTCTCCTTTTCCTTCTCCTCATCCTCCTCTACCTCCTCCACCTTCTTCTTTTTTTTAATATGTTTTATTTAAAGAAAAAAAACAGAAAAAGGATAGAAATAATACATAATTTCAAAAAAACAAACACTAAGAAATCACTAGTTGATAATTACATATTGTCCTCTTAGAAGTAGTAGTTCAAGTTACAAACATAAAGTATACAAAGTGGACATTCAAACAGTAAGACTGCAAACAGTTCTGTTGAACTAGCCTACAAAACTTAGTAACATGGTCATCAATCCTACACACTTAAACATACATGCAGTTATATCCTTTAGAGCACTTTCTTTTCCTCTCTTTTTTACAATAGCAATTACACATTTTGGGTTTTATTACTTTTATAGTTCTTATCAATTTTTACACTAGAGATGCAATGTGATATTTATAAATATGATTCTTATTTATTTCACTAATGAGGATAGCCTCAAGTTGTCTCCATTTGCCCATGAAGGCCACAAGATCATCCTTTTTTATAGCTGAGTAAGATCCCATTGTATACAAATACCACATCTTTTTCATCCACTCTGCGGTTGATGGGCATGTTGGTTGTTTCCAAGATTTAGCCATTATAAATTGTGCTGCTATGAACATGGGTGCAGAAGTATCACTGTGACATGACACTTTCAATTTTTCTGGGAAAATACCCAGGAAGGGAATAGCTGGATTAAATGGAACTTCCAATCCTAGTTTTTTGAGGAATTTCCATATTGATTTCCATAGTGGTTGCACCAGTCTACACTCTCACCAACAGTGGAGTAGTGTTTCTTCCCCCCTCCCCTGCAACATTTTTTCTCGCCAACATTTGTTATCAGTTGATTTCTTGATGGCAGCTATTCTTTCCAAAGTGAGATGAAATCTCAATGCTGTTTTAATTTGCATTTCTCAAATGACCAGTGATGGTGAACATTTCTTCATGTATTTATTTGCCATTTGTATATCTTCATCTGAGAACTGTGTGTTCATCTCAGATGCCCATTTTTGGACAGGGTCTTTGAATTTGAAGGGCTTGATGTTTTTCAATTTTTTATATGTTCTGGATTATAAGTCCTTTGTCTGAGGGGTTGCTGGCTAAAATTCTTTACCATTCTGTGGGTTTTCTGTTCACTCTGTTGGTGATTTCTTTTGAAGTGCAAAAACTTTTCAATAAAACGAGATCCCAGTTTTTGATTCTTTAAAGTGTTTCCCATGCAGTATGCATTTTGTTCATGAATTCTCTGCCTACCCCTATGTCTCCAAGACTTCTACCTACCTTGTCTTTCAGTAGATTTAGTGTTTCTGTTTTAATATTTAGGTGTTTGATACATTTAGATTTTAGTTTTGTGTCTGCCTTCTTATCATTATTATTATTGTTGAAGTAGGTCATATTAAGCATGTTTTGTTGGCAGATAACCAGGAAAATGACATAGAAGAGGTGACATCTTGTAGGGTGCTGAAGGGTGAAAAAATTTGAGTATGTCATTAGGAGGGAGAAGTGCATTTTGGGTGCTGAAATTCTCAGTGTGCATTGAAGCATGGGGGTGAGACTGCATGTGTATTCAAGGTGCTGCTGGTGCCATTACAGCCTCCCATGGAAGGCAGAACACCCAATTGGATGCTGCAATGAACATTTCCTCTCTTCCCTTCAGACTTATAAAATGAGAATATGAAAACAGCTTCCCTTCCCCTTCCTGTGTAGGGCATGCTGACACCCAGCACCCAACCTCTGTGACTCTGGTACAGGACAGCTAAGACAGAGACCTTTCCATCCCATCTGTGCTTGGGCTGACCAAGCCTGATGGCCTACTTAGTCAGTATGTAGGGAGAAAATTAGCAGATGAGACATCATAGTGGGCCCAACATCCTCATCCCTGGCTGTCCTGGGCACTGCAGCAGATGGCCTGTCTTCCGTCCTTCAGAGACATGCCCTTCCGATTACTACTCCACAGCTACCATGAGCGAAGCTTAGCTTGATGCTTCAAATGTGTGCCTGGAAGATTATGTAACCCCACTGGCAGGAGAAAGCCACTACTTTTGGTGAGTTTAGCAAGATTAAATGTGTCAACAGTCGGTTTTGAATATGAAATAATGCAAATGTCTCCTTAGTCTCATTTGAATCTTTTAAAAGTCAAAATCAGTAATGTTCTTTCTAAAATGCTGTAGACTGAGAGTATGTTTAACTTATGCATCCATTCAACAAATGTATACCAACAGCTCATGATGCATCAGCCAAATGCTCTCATCAGGAATCAAGCAGTTACAAAATCTTCCCCTCGAGGAGTTTACATGCTAATACGATAAGACAGGCAATAAATAATAAATGGAATAAAGACCTAAATTATATATTGTGACACAAAATTAGAAATATCATGGAATAAATAAAAAATAAAGCACAGCAAACAAGATGAGACTTGAGGTAATGGTGAGCATGGAATTAGGTAGGTAGACAGGTTTTGATGGAGACAGTGAGTCTTGTAATTAGCTTCCTTTTTCCTCCTACTAACAGAAGCTTGGTAGTGGGGCCTGAGTGGGGCTATGGAGACTTCTCTGGTATCTTGAGACATCTTATCCAATGCTCCTGAGAAGGCTTCTTGGAGAAGGCTGGAGGAACACATGTTCCCAGTGTAGGGGGACCAGCTGTCCTAGTGTGGGAGACTCAGTGAGTCCAGGTGAGGGGGCAGAAATGTCCATTCCATCCCACATCATTGCCTCATGGCTTCTTATTGTTCGTCTAGCAGCGTGAGACTTCAGCCCAGCCACGGAGTGCACTCTGGCTGACCAAGACTCAGGCTATCTTTAAAATCCCCCAGCCTCCAGTTTAAGCAGGTTTCTAGTCTTAAACCTCACCCCCAGGCATTTCATCAAACTTAAACAACAGAAGAGCTTTCTCCTCTCCCCTGTGCTTTTTAGCCTACTTCTGAGGCTATTTTCTTTATGGTTTTGAAGGCCTCAAGGGATCTTTTGCTTAGAGACAGTGTAGAATTGAAACATTTGCCTCAAGTGAGATTTGAGCATTCCCCAAAGATTTCCATATTCCAGGCTCCTCTGGAATCACAGACACTGAATCCAGAGCTCCTCCAGAAGCTCAGGGCCTCACCTCTGCAGGGTGTCAATGCACACCTCACTGGGGTTCTTTTTCATCACCTGGGCTCTTCACTCTTAACCTGTGCAGAACCAAACTTGGCAATCCTCTCTCCTTTGCTCCTGCACATGTTCTCTCTTCCAAGTGTTCCCTTCAGCCAAGCTAGAAGTCTGGCTGACCTCTCTATCCCATCACTCAGCCTTACCTCTGTACTGTCCCCTTGGCCTGCCCTGTTGCCCTCATCTTCATAACACTGCTCTATGTTATGCCAGTCTCACCGTATGGCACTGTGTGACCTCAAAGTCACCTCACTGGTATACCCATTTCCTCCCACCCTTTCGACACAGACAGTGGAATCTCTTCAAGATACCAGAGTCTGTTACCTTCCTCTTTAAAAAACCTTCAATGGTTTCCCTTATTTATTGGATAATTCCAAGCTCTGTGCCACACCAGTGACCCTTTTGGAATCTTGTCATCTGAGCTTACCTGTCAGAGCCCAGGTTTCCTACCACTGCATGCTGTGACTGGACTCCGCAATCTGACATTGCCTAGGTGGAATCCTTACTCTTGTTACACCTTCTGCAGGGCCTTTTCTATTTTATTATTGGGTCCTGATCTAGATCCCCAATCTCCCCAATGAGTGTATGGCAGAGGTTAAATAGAGAGATAATTGTATGATTTTTTTAGGGCTCCAGAAGGGTCAAAACTCTTTAATTAAGCTCATGACTCTGAGGGCTAAGACAAAGGCTTCTCTGGATCAGCCCACTTTTAATAGGTCCAAGGACAGAAGGCAAAGAAACTGAGGAAAGCACAGGCAATGAGCAGGACCTTGGGAGCCACTTCAAGGACGTCTCCAAGTAATAAATCAAGTCAATTTAGTAGCACTGTCTTATCATGAAGACATGGTAGAAGTGAGACTGTCAGAGTAAATTCTGCAGCTGCAGTCTCTATCTACTTCATCAATGTTTGAGCCAAGTGTCTTCAGCTGTGGCCTTATCTTGCCCTTTGAGGTATCTCTGGCCTCACAGGCCACTCCTGGCCTCAGCCAGGACCAGTGATTCATAGAGGTTCGCTTACTATGAATCAGCTCCCATCGCCAGGCAAGGGGCCGAGGCCTAGGACAGACTCACAGATACACATAGAAAACCAATTAGTAAAATTTAAATCCTGCTCAGAACCACCTCATAGTGGTCTCCAACATTTTATTTCAATACCCAGCTTTTCTATCTAGCTTTAGGAGACTTTCCTGACTCTTCCAGTTAGAATCCAGATGCTTACAGCTGTTGCACACTGCTATTCAGCAGCTTCCCTCATTTTCTAGGACTGTCCCTGTGTCATAAAGGCTGGAAGTCTGGCAGTCACAGCACCTGGGTTTATTTGCCAGCAGGACAAGGAGCAATTTCTATGATTTTCAAATAGGAGATCCTCAGCTGCGGGCCTGTAATTCCAGTACTAACTTGAGAGGCTGAGCCAGGAAGATTGTTGTGAGTTCAAGGCCAGCCTTAACTACGTAGTGGGTTCAGGCCAGTCTGAGCTATATATAAGACCTTGCCTCAAAAAACAAAAAAATATGACAAAGCAAAGCAAAGCAAAACAAAACAAAAAACAATAACAGAACAAATAGGAGCTCCTTTGAACCAAGGCAGACCAAAGCCCCAGCTTAATTTCTTCAAATAAGAGACTACTGCATAAGATTTGAAAGGCAAAAGAGAAGAATAAATCATTATTTACTTCTAGGAGTAGCTGATTGATGCACTGATGGATAAGAGCTCTGGATGTTTATTTTACTTGGTTTCATGAAAACCCGCAGCAGTTTCCCATTAGTATTACTTTGCTAGCTCTCTTATCAGTTTTATAAGTATTTTTAGTCTCTTACAATAAATTCTCTTCTCTTGAAGGAGTGGTTTCTATGTCTATGACAAATGCACTCCCTCTATTTCCAGACATAATTAGTATTTGTATATCCAACACCTTATCCAGAATTTGTCACCTTATAAGTTGAAACGAATGGTAAAAATAAGTGAAAGTACCGCTGGCTGTTTTACTGACCAAGGCTGCGCCATGAAGCATGGCTTTTGCTCAGCTCATTGCATTGTTTTCTCTCACGCTCCCTCTCCATGTATATAATGCACCATCATGTGTGAAATGAAACTCAACAAAAAAGAAAATCTTTGGAATGTGACAGTCGTGGGTTCAAATCCCACACTTTTAACCAATCATATGTGACACTGAGGCGTTGACTCCTCTAGGCCTGTTTTCCAATATGTGTAGTGAGACCAGCTACACTTTCCAGAGTATTTGTGAAAATCAATACTCAATAATCATTAGTTTCCTTTCCCTTTCAGGGTAGAAGAAACATGGACTTTTTGATATGTAAATTGTTCTGAGACGTTGTTTATAACCTCATCTCATTTTAAATATGAGAAAACCGCAGCCCAGAAAGGAGGAGTGGAACTTCAGAACATAGTTATTAGTTAGAAGCTGCTCTTCTAACTCCAAGTGCAATTTATTTTTCACCTAGGAATATCAGTTATGACGGCCATGAAAATAATTTTATGATTGCAGATTATAGACCCTCAGTCAAGGTCCCAAATGAAGAACATGTAGGCCAGGTGTCTTTTTTATCCCCAGAGATTCTGTGACATAAATATAATATTATCACAGGCCTATAATCCCAGATACCCAAGAGGGTGAGGCAGAAGGAATGTAATTTCAGGCCATTCTAGGAAATATATGCTAGTCCTGGCTAAAAGAAAGAAATGCAATGTGAATGAGAAATAAGCATGTATTTGACTACTGAGGTTCTGAGGATTTTTGTTGCTGAAATATAGCTTATCTTGGTTGAAACAAGACATAAACTGATGGGGAATTCATGGCTTTTGGCTGATGTGGGATACAGCAGCTCATACTGGAGTCACCATTGACTTTGTAAATGAAAACTGATATAAGATGCTTGAGATTCTAACTTCCTAGAAATGCCCATGCGCCACACTGGAGTATGAGAACTAGAGTATGAGGTCGACCTTGGGATCTTTGGATTGTTAGTTGGGTCAGGGACCAGGCATCAGAGGGAGGTACAGGCTCACATCTCACATGTTTTTTAATTCTTTTCTTTTCTTTCTTCTTTTCCTTTCCTCTTTCTTTCTTTCTTTCTTTCTTTCTTTCTTTCTTTCTTTCTTTCTTTTTCTTTCTTTCTTTCTTTCTTTCTTTCTTTCTTTCTTTCTTTCCTTTCTGCCCTCCTCCTCCCCCTCCCCTTCCCCATTCCTTCTCCTCTTCCTCCTCTCTCTCTTCCTTTCTTTGATCTGATATTAAACTTCACCCAAGACCAAGAAGGCTATTTGCAGCCACCCCGAGATCCCTGTGTTTGTTCCATGGGCTCCTGAAACCACCTCCTCCTCTGTGCTCTCACAATGGCCCAGAGTGTCAGACGCCTAGTATGTGCAAGTAGTTTAAATGTGGGGCCTTCCTCTGGGCCATGGTAATTTTATTCCACGAGTACACAATGGGTA
This sequence comes from Hydrochoerus hydrochaeris, assembly GCA_004027455.1. Classification (NCBI taxonomy): domain Eukaryota; kingdom Metazoa; phylum Chordata; class Mammalia; order Rodentia; family Hydrochaeridae; genus Hydrochoerus; species Hydrochoerus hydrochaeris. The sequence continues at coordinate 38,697 of PVLA01002776.1, read as the reverse complement.
CAGGGATTCTGGTTAAACAAAGTATATTCCACTTTTCTAGATTGAGGTGCCAGAAAATTAGATGAAATTCTTACCTATATTATGGCTCAGAAGGGAATTGAAATGTTTAGGGGAAAAGAGTTCATGATAAGAGCAATGGGGAGAGCTGTGCTTGAAGGTGGGGATGGTTGTACAAGGAGCAGTTAAATGCAGTTTGCATATGTATGAGAAGGAAAGATTTGAATAAACCCAAAAGAATGATTCAAGCATATTAAGACAAATTTCAAGGTGAAACACTGAACCATGAGTAAGAAAGCAGGCGTGACATAAGTTTTGAAATGTTTAAGTTTTGAAATGTATAAGGAAAATGCATAGGGTTTGGACTGGAAGGGAAGTTAATGAAACCAAGTAGGAAAATGATTGCTGAGTGAAGTCTGGGTTAGATTGTGGACAGGTTTCCTCCAGCATCTGGTATTATAAACGTCTGGTGTTTAGTGGTAGCTCTAGGATCAAGGTAAAATCCTCTGGAGGGCAGGGTCTTGTCTTATTCACTGCTCTATCCTGACATCTTGGGCAGCTCCTGGCCACAGCAGGGCCTTCACAACAAGTTGCTGGGTGAATGACTACAGCAACACATATCCTGCTGGGCCTCATTTGTCAGAACAGCAAAGATGGGCAAGATGTATTTGGTAATAGACTCTTTAGCTTCTGTCTTTTTGGTCTTCTCCCTTGTTTTGGGAGATCATTCCTGACAAAAGCAGTAGAAGGTTAGGACCATAGATACCTGCACCTACAGCAAGGAAAGGGGGAAATAAAGGGAAGTACAGAGATCCTGAAAGCAAAACCACCCTACACATGGTAGAAGCAAAAGGGCCCATTTAAGACTCAGATTATACGCTTCAAAACTTAGTGTGAAAGGAATCAAGGATCTATCAAGAGAGAAAGCGAATAGCAGATGGTTACCTCACTGCTGTAGGAAAGGAGGGACAGATAGCAAAACTGGGAAGAGGAGAAGTGAGATTCTGGAAAGGTGCCTGCAGTACAAAGAGATGATTTCCAGAACCCTAAGCTGCAGCCTGCGGTTCCTGAAGCTAAGGCAAAAAACTAGGAAGGAAACTACCCTGATAGACAGGATTCCTGGGAGCTGAGCAGCAGCAGAACAGAGGCAAACATAGAACAGGCCCAGAATATCATGAGACGCTGGTGACAGAGAAGGATAGAGAGATGAGAAAAGCAGAGGCGACACACACTCGTCTTGGGCAGGTCGTGTTTATGAGAGGGAAGGGCAGGGGGCACGGGTCACATGAAGCTGACCCAGGATTCCAGGAACACAAAGGCTCAAAGGAGACTGGAGAGTAGGAGGTTTTACAAACATGGGTTAGGTATAGAAATGATGGAACCTCAAACAAGAAAGAGTGGGGCTGGGGCTGCACCTGGGTAAATGCCAATCATTAATTCCAGCAAGTCTGAAAGAAGGAATATTTTCTTCCTATACCTTGAGTTTGTTTTCTCCATCTCCTTCCCCCAGATGTCACCAAGCATCTGCTATGTCCCATGGCTGGCAACTGAAACATGGGGTTCTGAGAACATACCGCTGGGGGACTAAATTTGGTGGGTTTGGGGCTGGGGCCGGGATATTCCTATATATCCTACTGACTTTCATTTCTCTTGCAAAGTGGGACACAAGGAGGCCTTCAGACTGGATCAATGCAACCTCTTCACTTCTTTGGGAGCCAAACCCATCCCAGGGAGATGACAAGGAGAGCAGCTGCTCTCAGGAGACAACAAGGCCCCAGCTGGGCAGCTCTCTGGGGAGGGAGTCTGGGGCAGGCAGGGGGATGCAGTTCTCCAAGGGAAGAGCTTTGGATTTCTTTGGACTGTAATTTGCAAAATAAAGGGAGCTTAGCTTTTAATGTTGATTTCTCTTGTAGAAGTTAATAATGGAGAAGATCCACAGTGCTTAATCTGAGGGTTATTTTTGGGTTGCTGCTATTGTGCTGCCGGGGGTATTTTTATGCTGTCCTGTGGTGTTTGTGGCCCAACTTCCTCTGTTGTGCTATATTGGACACTGGGGCTTGAAATCTGAGATGGGAAATACAATCAGAAGGAATTTTTGACCTAGGGTGCAGTGGGAACTGACTTAGAGTGATTTTTTTTAAGTAAATGCCTTGTTCTAGGCAGTTCAGAGGCTTCTGGAGGTAACAGCTGAACCACTCACCCCATCCCCCTGGTGGAGAAGGTGGCCTGGTCAGGGATGAGGTCAGAGCTCCAAGGCTGGCCTCAGTTCCTTCGAAGGCCTGGCATTCTCTGACTGCCCACAGCTCAGGCAACTCGTCCAACTAGATAAGTACCCAAACCTGGGTGGAATAAGACCTGAATGCTAATCTCACCTGCGCTAGTTTCCACATAGAAGAGGTTTTTCCTCTTTTGCCATCTGCTAACTTGATCCTTGCAAGGATGATGGAGCTGTGACCCTCAGCAGGCCAGGTGCTGACCAGGATGTGTATTGGGAGCACTGAGAAAACTGCTCACAGAAGCAAGTTAACCTGTCAGGTGCCTCTGTGAGTGTGAGTGAAGCCCCACCTGGGCAGCTATAGAGGCACAGGGCTGGTGCGTTTGCTTTTGTAGGATGCTTGGTGAGTAAGTTTGGACTAGGCTCTACTTTGTCTTGTTTTCTATGCTTGTGTGTAGTACACAAACTGTGCGGCCATCCACAGCAACCCTAAATATGCTTTCTCTGCTCTCCAAGCAGCAGGGAAGTACTAGACAAGCCCTGATCGGCAGAGGCTCAACCTCCACTCTGGTCTCTGTTCAGCTTCTCAGGGTCTGTGAGATTCCAGTCCAGGGAAGCGAGTGAAGGAAAATATCCTCCTCGGCCTACTTGTCTGGGGGGCTGTTGTAATGTAGGGTTTTTTTGTGTTCCATCTGATCCATAAGTAAGACACCCACAGGTCTCTTTCTAGCTATCAGCCTCTGTGATGTTCCCTGCCTGTCAGAGTCACAAAGGGCAGAAGGGATGCGAAGAATAAGCTTCACCTAGAATCCTGACAGTAATTAATATTTACTCAAATATAATAACAGCAGGTCATGTGGTAATCAAACTCCCTTTAATTTGTAAAGGTGATTTGACATTATGACTGCAAATTTTACATTGTGACTTCTGTCCAAAATGAATGATGCATAAACCCATGCTTTATTTTTTTATATTTATTTATTTACTTATTTATGTTGAGATAGGGTCTTGCTATGTTGTCCAGCTTGGCCTCAGTCCTCCTGCCTCAGTGTCCAGAGTAGCTGGGATTACAAGCATGTATCACCATGCATGGTTTAAACTCACACTTTGATCTGTGAAGGAATCACTTTTGCCTCTCCTGAAACCCTGTCACTCACTGTGGCCTGCCTGTTGCTGTGAAATCTAATCTGTTTGGTGAGGATCACATTCAGACTGTAGGAGCCTTGTGAGACAGAACTCTGTAACAGAGGAGGAGCCAGGGGTGGGGCAAGAATAATTAACATAGAATTAAACCCAACGTTGCTCTAATGAAAGCCAAGCCTGCTCCCCTGTGGTCTTTACCTGTGCCACGGTCAGAATGGGTTCTTTAATTAAGGACTTTGTGAGGAAGGTGAAAGAAAGCATTGAAAATGATTGAACCCAAACCCATATGCAGAGGGGAGAAAGCAATACACTTGTCACAGTCCATTACATAAACTATGAGAGGAATGAGTGGATTCTGATCATCACAGCCAAGTGCTGCAAGAAGAACAATGGTCCACTGGACTTTCTCTGTTCCAGCCTCTCCTGTGCACATTTGTCTCTCCCTGTGGTCCTGAGCTACCTGCACCCACTCTTTCCCTCCAGACACTGCAGGCCATGTGCTCTTGACTTCATTTCTTCAAGTCCTCCACACTCACGGTCAGCATAGCCTCTGCCGAGCTTCCTGCTCTTTCCCAGCCTTGCATGATTGACCTGCCTTTGGCTTCCTTCAGGTTGGGCTGCTGAGCCTTCAACATCTGCTTCTCTCCAAATGGGGTGCCCTAGCGCTAGGATTGGGCTGGGACTGAGAAAGTCCTATGTATGGACTTTCAGTGCTAGTGCTGGGAGAGTCTGGGGCAAACCAAGCTATGTAGGTTGTACCAGGTGCCTGGTTGCGTCTTTTATTGTGCTGGTTGTGTTCTGTGCACCTGGGAAGATTTCTCTGCTTTCTTTGATACCGCCCTTTTTCACCTTCCTGCCTTCCCCACCAGCCAACAGCACGCTGTGTAACGGAGCATGGGTAGGAATGTCAGCTGCGAGCTGGAGTTATAATACATAATTAAATTCAACTTTCCCTTTTTATGTGTCCAGAGTCAATAGGAGGGAAACCTTCACCAACACAGGTGTTCCCTATTGCCTGCAGGTACTGCAGGACAAGCTAATTTAAAACAATCTCACTTTTAGCCTCCTCATCACGCTTAGAAGTTTTACTGCTTCTCTGGGTTAAAATAGCATCTCTGCTTCTCTACAAAGCTGGCATTTCCCTCGTTTCAGATTTATTCCATGCCAAAAATTCTGAGACTTGTCAGGGAGCTGTGCCATTTCCTCAGTTTCTCTTGTTTCCATGGTGCTCACATGGCCAGCGACCAAATCCCTAGCATGTTTTGGTTATTGTTTTGTGTGCGTGGTTAGAGCAGCCTGGTCTGCTGCCATGGTGCCTCCAGACATGGAGCCGTCCAGTGGTAGACATATGACTCACCGAGGCAGCCAAAATACAGTTTATTGGGCTGCTTGAGAATCACGTGGCAAGCCTGTGCCTATGGGCTTGGTGACAGTAGCTAATGTGCTGATACCGTCAGCTCCAGGACAGAGGTAATCTGTCTGCAATTCCAAACTCATTATTTCTTTATTTGTATTCAGTGTCGCAAAGTCATTCATGAGAGACACATTTTTAAAACATCATTACTATAAAATTTGTTAAACGGAGTGTAAACATTTTATTAGCAGTATGTTCTGGAGAGTTTTATTTTCTTCTTTTTCCTTTTTTTTTTTGTTTTTTTTTAACTGAAGCATTATTTCACAGCGGCCTGGCTCCTAGGTTGTGTCACAAGTTAATAATGTCTCTGCCTTGGAATGAAATTGGGCTGTTGCTGCCTGTCGTGTGAATTAGGCCACGGTGAGTTTTTCTTTCCTTATGGCTGCAGCAGTAAGCGGTGCATCATCATTATGAAGCCTTCTTTTTTACTTTATCTTGTACCATCAAGTGTAACCAGAGGACCAGGAGGGCCTGTGTTCTTTGCAGGAGATTTCAGGTACAAAAACATTTAGTTTCCTGGTCTCCGGGGAACCTTGTGCTTTTCACACAAGGCAGGTTGCGCCACACAAATGCTACCCAGAGCACAGAGATGCTCTGTAAACAAAAGACCTTTCAAAGGGTGAGAAGGGACTCCCGTTTGGCTTTTAAACTGATTAGCATTTTAGAATTTAAGTGGGTTTGATCCTTACCCCTTTCTGATGTTACAATTTAAAGTTAAGATTTACAAGTTTTCAGATTCAGATGAGTCTTTGCCTCTCCATTGTCACATTGTCATGATGATTTGGACTCCACTTGCAACCAGTGTGAAAAAGTGACCATGTTCAGAGCAATTAAGTGATTTCCAGATAAAAGGGAGATCAAGAGGGAACAATTGATGTTCATCAGATTTATGTGAGTCTGATCCATGGCTGCATCTAGCTACGTGACCTTAGGAAAGCTAATTAGCCTCTCTGTTTTATTTTCACTATCCCTGAAATGCACATGATGCTTACCTTAAAGATCCAATAGTGGGCCATATAAAAGTTTCTGTGGCAGTTATTTACTAGCATTAGTACTATTTCCTCTGTCTCTAAAGCTGCCTCCTCTGAAGAGCCTCAGAGCGTGTGGAGGTGCTATAGAGACCTGCCTGTGCTGGGGCCGGAAGAGGAGGGGCATGAAGACCACCTCAGACCTGGGGTGAGAGGGCGCCTTCCCCTTCCTGGTCTATGCAACAATCCTAGCATGTTAGCTCTTCCTGGTGTGTGTGTGATCATTTGAAATGAACTTTTCCTCACTCTTGTTCTGTGGGGAGGCCAAAACTAATGATCCACTTAGTCATTAAGAGCAAAGATCACTTGGGGAAGCACATAGACTTTTATAGAACATTTGAAAGCAGTTATAACTAGAATATAGCTACACGGTTTGCCCACAGATTTTAGAAGTTCCTATAGGGCATGTGTTCCTTAGATACATGCTGTTCATGGGTGCATTGGTCAGCTTTCATCACTGTGGACAAATACCTGACATCCACAGTTTAAAGAGAAAATGTTTATTTTGGCTCATAGTTTCAGAAGTTGACTGACTCTAAGAAATATCATAGTGGAAAGGAAAGCTGCTTACCTTATAACAGCTGGGAAGGACAGAGAGAGACAGAGGGAGCCAGAGGGAAACAACGAGAGCCCAATTGCCTTCCAAAGGCTTCACCTCTGAATAAGCCTTTTGAAGAAAATTTTAGATTTAAACCATAACAACAGGGTCTAGAAATGAAATAGGTGTTTACGTTCTCCCTGGGCTGATGTGAGGTGATGAGGACTTCCAGGGACTCAAGACTTGGCCATAATTACTAGCCTTCCGTGGAGACTGGATTTACCCCAAGGACCCACATGGAAGAGGCAAACAACTGTAGTACCAGAGTTAAGGCTCCAATCCACAGTAGTCTGAATCTATTTGTGTGTGTGTGTGTGTGTGTGTGTGTAAAATGCTGTTTCTGAGGACCTTAATTACAATGCCATCTTCCAGTACTGACAGTACTGAGACGTAACTTGTAAGTCACCCATATTTTAGGGAATGGTGGTCCCTATCATTGTGGAATTCATAACTGGCTGAAGAAGACATACATGCTGCTATACAATTATTGTATCGTGAGCATCATGAATGCTCTGAGAGAGCAAATGCTATATTAGAAAGAAACCTAACAAGGTCCTGAGGGATGAGACAGTCTCTTGAAAGACATTTCTAAAAGGTAGGTAGAAATTTTCCAAGTGAAAAGAGAACACATCATTAAAGGGACATTTCAGGAGGTAAAAAGGCATAGTGAGTAGCTGAGATTAACATGCACTTGTTGCAGGACAAGTGTTTGTGGAAGTTTCCAGTGGTATAGTAGCAAGAGGAGAGAAAGAATCAAATCCTGCAAGACCCAGCACAGCACAGAAAAGACCTTGGAATCATTTTTGAAGATGACAGGTGTCCACTGAATGGTTTTATGAAAATAAATGACACTCAATTGGATTTACACTACGGAATGTTCTTTCTGTGAGTGGAGTACAGATGTAGGGAAGACATGTTGGTCTCAGTTACGGAAGTGACAGTGCATAATGGTAGCTAAGTAGAAGTGTGTTAATATGTTGAGGAAATAACAAATAAGGCTTTGACTCCTAGGCTAAACTTATGAAAAATTTATGATGAATTATGTGGAATTTCAATTTTATATTTTTGGGTGAAAATTTTCCAATAAATGATCTTTTAATCTATTTTATTAGCATAGTAATTATAGTTATTTTAGAGTACCTAAATTCTAATAATTTCAATACCTGGGTCACAGTTATAGTAACTGTATTTTTCTTATTGGTTTCAGCAATTTGATCTTGTATCCCAGCATGTCCAGTAATTCTTTACTGAATTATGAATGTTGTATTTAAAATATTTAGATGTTTCAAGTGATCTTTTCTTTCTCTAGAAAGGAATAGAGACTAAGCCAGCAAACAAGATAGCCATAAACCAAAATACACAGAATGAAGAGTCACAGAATGAAGAATCACAGAATGAACAGTCACAGAATGAAGAGTCACAGAATGAAGAATTAGTGCCTAGCTGGGCTAAAGCAGTTTCTTCATCATTCAGTAGCATTTTGGGGATCTCTTGCTGATGGAAAACAAATGTCAGATTCTGGCATGGGAAGGTGCTCTCCAATAACGTCCTGTAAGTGTTCCCGTTTCCACCCAGCTCCTGCAGCACATAGTGCATGCACATGGTGCATCTTCCTCATAAATTTCTCATTATGCTCATGCCTCTTTATCTGCCTTTTTTGATAGCTCCACCAGATACAAAGTATCAGTCACCTCAAGAAGCATCACCCAATCAGTATTATGTTAAGTGCTATAACATTGGGATTGAACGTCACAGGGTAAATGTGACCCTCAATGGCCCAGAGGCACAGAAGAACCTACAGAATCTCAGCCATCATACTTGGGAGATCAGTAGGTTGTGGGTGAATAGCTTCATGTTGCCCAATCCTTTTTCTCAGGTTAGAGCCAGAAAGGACATATGTACTGCAAGCAGATAGGATACAGACAAATCACCCTGATTCAGTGGGAGCTCTTTGGTTTCTGGTTTGCTTTTACCCCTAAGACATAGGTCTTCTGAAGTCTCAACTAGAACTTAGCATTTGCTATGGCCTTATACATGGCAGATGTTTCATCCCAATTTTTGTCTTCCTAATACTCTGAAGTTATAACATTCTATGCTAAGAATGTTTTACTAGTTTGAAAACTTCTATTCACTTGGTGTCTATGTGTTTCAACAACATATAGCTTGGAACATATAAAATGACCTATAAAGATGTTTTACATCAGCTTTATCTCTTTATGGGTCCTTTTTCTCTAACTTCTTGAGCCTCAAGTGCTTAAGTCTCTGCAGCTTGAATTTCAATTTTGTTGATCTAACCCATCGAGACTTCTCAGAGGTCTAGACCACTGCTTTTTATTCCCATGCCGGAAATTCCTAAGTGACTCAAGGAGAAACCGCATTGTCCAATGTAGTGCTCCTCATGGAGTGCTTTACTTTCTTGGAAATTTTGATCTTCAAGTTTTATTTCTTGTTTGGATGTGCAGGGGGTTGAACCTCAGTGTCTCTAGCATGATAGACAACCACTCTTACATTGAGCTACATCCTCAGCCATAAATTAAATGTTTTAATAATTGTCTGGTACCATAAAATACTTGCTTTTGAATTGATATACAGCAATAACAGTTTTTCTTAGCTAGAGAATTCATCTGATACCATCTCCTGTATCTTAATTGAAACTTTTAAGTTTGAAATTAAGTTTAATGTGTTTTCCTTAAATGTATAAAAACAAAAACTGGATTCAAATTTCATATTTATAAGATGATGAAAACATAAAAATTAATAAATTTAAAATAATTAAAATTTGGCTAAAATGAATAAAATAAAAATCATAATTAAATTAGTGTGATAGTGAGTTAAAATATATGCTTATCTCCTAATTTAAGATTTATTAATTGTGTCATTGCTGGAATTTGGACCCACTTTTATGTTCCAGGGAGCTAGATTTGCATATGTTTACCCAATCATCATAAAAAGCCCAATAGACCTCCAGCACTCCAGAGTTTGTTAAAAAAAAAGTTCCCTTTTAATTTTTCTAGTAGAAATAGCCCAGTTCAGTATAACTGCACATGAAAAACCAAATTTGCAATTTTTGGAGGTGGTGAGAAGTGAATCAGTAGATTACTAATGCGTGGATGATGAAGATGATCCGTTATGGTAAAGTACATGCTTTCCTAGCAGAAGAGAGGTGTAGCTATATGATGATATGGTGATGATGTCAATTTTGATGTTGGTCTTGTGACACTGAAATGGAGTAAGAATCAACTGATACAGATGCAGGAAATGTAGACTTTGATTCAGATGAGGAAGAAAACAGCAATTTGAGTACATATTTGAGGAGTCAAAATATTGCAACATGGCCACACAATCAAATGGAACTATACAGCGTTAGAACTAGGTCCCAAAATATAGTGAAGGTCTTAGCAGAGGTGAAACATTGGACAGAGTGCCAGCACTGCATTCAATGTTGGAAATTGTAACAGACCAAATGCTACAAGATGCTGTGAAATACACTAAAGTTTAAATACAAGTAAAATGTTCTAGTGTCTGCATCAACAACCATATTCAAAAAGGTATTGTGACACTTCACTAGCTGAATTGAAAGCATTCGTAGGTCTGCTGTACTTAGCACAAATTTTTCATGATGATCACAGGAATATAAAAGATGTAGGATGAGTTAACTTTCATATCTATTTTCTTTATTCTAAAAATTTAGTAATTTAAACTTCAATTCATATCTGTGCTATGACATTATCTGGCCTTCACATTGCATAAACATTGTATTTATGCATAGAATTCAAATATGCTATTTTCTCTTTGGCTCTGAACACTGAAAGTAGTGTTCTTTGGCACTAGCAGTGATGAAGACGAACACAAATGTACGCACTAAAATGGCAGGACTATTCTTGGATCTGGGTGGGCATCTTGATATTTCAGGATGAACATACGTTAATATTCTTGGATAACCACTGAACTGAAAACACAAGCGTGAAGAATTACTCTATTGAGGTTTTGAACACTGTAAATATGATGTGGCCTCCAGTTATTGAAGGGGTTCAACAATGCAACCAGTATGGTAGGATAGCTTAGGTCCCAAGTCTCATACCTCTTCTCAACCTTCTCACTCTCGGTTATAAGATACAACAGACCCAAGGTCCTCTTCTCTACACTCCTGGAAATGCTCCCTTCTCTGACTCTCAATGAGCACCCACTGCTTCTATTCATTAGTAAGGAGCAGAGGGCTGAGACTCTTGAGTTTCTCTTCCTGAGAGAACCTGGTGGGTGGGAATCTTCAATGAGAGAGGTGCAACTTCAGCCTTAACTTAGCATTTGTCTTTTATTTGTATATGTGTGGAAATGAGGGAATCAACCAAACTGTGTCCCTGGCTCCAAGTTCAAATGTTGAAATCCTAACTCTCAGTGCCTCAAAAATGTTGGAGGTAGGGTCCTTAAAGAATTAAGTTAAAAATGGTGTCATTAGAGTGGGCCCTAAACCAAGGGGACTAGTGTATTGACCTTATGAACAGAGAAAACTTGTACATTAATGGATATAGGGGAAATGAGAAGTTAGGACCAAGATAGCCACAAGCCAAAGAGAAAGGCTTCCGAAGAGACCAAATCTGCTCTCTTAATCTTGGACTCTCAGCTTCCGGATCTGCAATAACATAGATTACTGTTGTTTTTGCCATCCAGTCTAGATTTGATGTTTATTTGGGAGCCTAGCAACTAAGGTGGAGGGAAGGAAATAAAGAAGCAGGAGAAAGTGGATCAAGAATGAGGAATAGAATAGGAGAAGGGTAGAAATAAAAATAAAATGAAAGAGATGAGAGACAGGTATTACATCTGACAAGCATATAGCCAAAATCTTGGGTGCCGGTATTGGTGAGGCAAGGTCAAGTCTGGGGGACATCATGTTGGTTGCTTCCCATTTGTGGAGGACTTCTGCTTTCAGAGAAGGCAAGGCCCTGCCTGGACTTGGACTTTTGTTCTGGGATATGTTATATACAGCAGCAGAAAGCTTCAGGTAACCTTGTGTTTCCTGAGGTCCTGTGCTGCTCTCTGGGCTGAAATGACCATGGGATACAATAGACAGAGTGAAAAAGTTACCAACTCAGTTTAGACCAGGAAGAAGCAGGGAAAAAAGCAGAAATGACTCGAAACTGGTGCCATTAAAAATCTTAAAACATACACACTTGTAGATATTAAGGTACACTTTCTACAAGTTGGAAATCACTGTAGGATATTGGAAACGATACTTAATTTGGAGTTAAAGTGACTTAACTTGAATCCCCACTCTGCCACTTACTTATGTATAACCTTGTGTACTACCACACTGGAACTCTCTGAACCTTGTTTCTAAATTTGTAAAACAAAGACACTGACATCTGCTTCACCACATTGCTGCCAAACTAAATGAGAAAATGCATGGTAAGGGACTTAGCCTAGTGTCTGGCACCCAGTAGGTGAACAGATAGCACTTTGCCCTCAAACAGAAATCAAGCCTTTCCTTCCACTACCCAAGGACAGAGTCCTTCATATTCAGCTTTAAAGTGTTAAAAAAAAATCCTGCTTATTTCTTAGGATTGAGTTTGATGGGAGTGAGGCTGAGGACCTGGGAGTGGAATACATAAAAAAACAGAAATAGCTGGAGGAAAAGAGACTGAAGAAAAAAAGGAATTTTGAGGAAACAAGGAAGTTTACTTCATCATCAGACCAACCTGCCAAAGAGGCCAAAGCAGTATCAGCCTACAGAGAGCGATGAGCCAGGTGGGGACCTCTCAGCAGTGCCATGGAGTGTGCCTCGGGGTATGTGCCTGGAGGTGGAATGAGAGGGAGTAACACAGGTGTGTGCACCCCCAGAAGCTGAAGGACAGAGGCTGAATTGAGGACCTCTGAGACCTGGGTACACAGTGAGATGCTGAAACAAAGGGAGCCGAAAGGCCTCAGCTGCGGTTCCTCACCAAAGGGTGGAAAGTATGACAGTTAACTCAAGGAAAAAACCTGCATCAGCCAAAGTACCCAAGACCTGCTTATCACAGTAACGTTTTTAGTGTAAAGAGCAACTAGCGGTCCCTGCAGTGTAATGAGCACTGGCCTTCATATCTTACCGTCTTTAAATGCCTTGCTTTACTCTTTTCTGGATGGGAAAGCTACCTAGATATAGCCACACAGTATGGATTCCAGAGTTATGAAGGTTAGACACAAAAACACAGGCAGGACTGAGAGACTTCAGACTCCAAATGTGGGCATAGGGTCTTGGATAATGTGGGCATCGTGGTGTGGTTCCTGCCCTGCCGAGAAGCTCCATTAGTAAGTGGTTAGCTAGAACTGCTTCTGATGTGGGCTGTGGGTACACATGCTGTGGGTATATGTGATGGAGTGTCTGTCCCACCATCTAGTTAGGGTCAACACTTGATAAGAGTCCAACACATACTTGTGGAGAAAGAAAGGACATGGGAGATGGGAGGAAAGGGCAAATAGAGCGGTTACTATCACAACTAGCAGTTGTCATGCTTACTATGTGTCATATTTTCCCTAAGAGTGACTTACATTTCCATTACCCTTATGAGGTCCATATTAATCATCACTACCACCCCCCCCCCATTTTAGAGATGAGAAAACAGAGACACAGCAAAGGTAGGTAATCTGCCTAAAATGCAGAATTGTCAGTAAAATATGGGATGCCCACTTAAATTTGAATTTCAGATAAACAATGAATGTTTTTTTAAGTACAAGTGTGTCTAAATATTGCACAGGAATATTTATATTAAAATATTTGTCACTTAACTGAAATTCAAATTTAACTGGGGGCACTATATTTTTATTTGCTAAATTTGGCAGCCCTACTAAAGTGACAAATTGGCAACCATCTTAAAGTGACAAACTAAGCAGTATTAAAGCCAGCTCTCTTCTCATAACTACCACACTACACATTTTAAATGTGCCAAGTGGTTTTTCTTAGAGATGTATGCAAAAGCTACTTAACTTTTTGTCTGGTGCTCAATCTGTTTAAGCTTTCTATTTCTTTTTGAGTCAATTTTGATAATCAGTGTTTTCCTAGATACCATCCATTGCATCTAGATTTTGAAAATAGCTGGCAGAGTGCATTGTATTAAATTTTAAAATCTCATTGGTCATAATTTTTATCTTACTAAATGACTGTTGATATTTGTATTTTTTCTTCTCAAAGCATAGCCTTTTCATTGTTTTTAAGCTTTTTTGAAGGACAAACTTTTTACTTTTTTTATAAGCCCAATAACTTTTGCTTTTATTATTTATCTCTTTTTTCATAGTACTATACTTTTCATCTTGTACTTTTTGATTCTAAATTGAATGTTTACCACATCAATTAAAATGGTCCTTGATTGCTTACATAACATTAAGGAATATTTCTATTAAGTGCACATATTTGGCTAATTCTCGTAAATTTTAATACATGATTTTCTCAATTTTATTTTTAGTTAAAATTCCACCCCTCTTTTCAAACTTCAACCATCATTTTTCAGTAGCAGCAAGGAACACAGAAGTGCAGTTTGCTTTTACAACTCTAGGTCTTTGTTGCTTTGCTTTTAAAACAACTTTATGGAGATATAGTTGAGGTACAATAAAATGCACATATCTAAGTGCACAATTGTATACCCATGAAAAATTCAGCATGGTGATTGATTTAATGACTGTTGAATGATTTTTTTATGTTATTTATAATAGGAACATTAAATGCAGTTGCTATAAGTGAAATAAAGGACACGTTTGGCCTTAGCTTTTGTCTTTTGTACATTTATTCATGATTTCTTTCTGTTCTTTTTCTCATCAGATTTTGCTGCACTGAGAGACTATATTTATTATTTGGCTACTGCTACTTTGAAAACTTTTCTAGATACTTCTGGTATTTGATGAGTACATATGTTTGAAGAGCATATTCAAGTCTGTATTTCTCTGTCAACCTCCTTTTGGGACATTTAATATCAAATGTCCCAAAAGGAGGATTTTTAGTGTAATTTTCACTAAGTTCAACTCCAGCCATACCATGTGCACCAAAATGAAGATTCTGAGGTGCTGATACTTCCCCACTTCCACCTAGACCGTCCCACCTGTTCTTGGGTTTTGTTAGAACCCTTTGAAGTTTTGGTTCAAGCTTTACATTTTTTCTTTCAAGTTGTTTTTACTTTTTAAAAAAATTGTGTGCACTTTAGATACACATAGCAATCACATTCATCATGTGGAATTTGTACCTGTACATGATACATCTTGATTATTTTCCAGTGCTGTTTCCTCTCTTCAATCCCTCTTCCACTCCTTATGTACAAAACTTGTATTTTCATTTTTTCCTTCTATTCTCTTTTTTCTTTTCTTTTTCCTTCTATTCTCTTTTTTCTTTTCTTTTTCCTCTCTCCTCCCTTGTTTCCTTTCTTACTTGAACATTTTCTTTCCATATCCCAATATCTATTGTACATTGTGGTCCTTATTTAAACTTTCAGTTTCTCACACCACAGAAACAATCCACTATTTAATCGTGTATCTGATTTATTTCACTAAAGAGTATGATCTCAAGGTGCATACATTTACCTAGAAATGTCTCAAGTTTATTATCCTTCTTTATAGCAGAGTAGTAGTCCAAGGTCATCTTTATCCATTCATCTGCTGATGGTCATTTGGGTTGTTCCAGATTTAGCTATTACAAACTGTGCTGTTATAAAGATGGATGTGCATATATCTCTGTGATACGATGCTTTTAATTCTTCTGGAAAGCTACCAAGAAGGGCAATAGTTGTGTCAAATGGAACTTCCAGTTTTATTTTTTGAGGAATCTCCTCACTGGTTTCCACAGTGGTTGCACCAGTCTACACTCCCACCAATATTGGAAAAGTGTTCCTTTTAACCCACAGCCTCACCAGAATTTTGTTATTTGTTGATTTCTGGATCATATCTGTTCTTTCTGGAGTGTGATGAAATCTCAGCATGATTTCAATTTGCATATCTTGAATGACGAGTGATGTTGAACTTTTTTTCATGTATTTATTTGCCATTTCTACCTCTTTGTCTGAGATGTGTCTATTCATTTTACATGCCCATTTTTGGACGGGATCTTTAAATTTTGGCCTGACTTTTTTTAGTTCTTTATATATAATAGATGTTACCCCTTTGTCTGAGAAACAGCTAGCAAATATTTTTCACCACACCATGAGTTGTTTTTCACTCTGTTGGTAGTTTCTTTTGTTTTGCAAAAAATCGTTCATATGATGAGATCCAATTTGTTGATTCTTTGTATTATTTCCCATGCAAACAGGGTTTTATTCATAAAGTTTTTTCCTACAATTATATCTTCAAGAGTTCTACCTATTAAAACTTCCAATAGATGCAGGATATAGGCATAGGTTTAATCTTCAGCATGTGGAAAGCTGGTGTTTCCAGCACCATTAATTAATGAAACTATCTTTCTTCTGGTGAAGAAGAACTATCTTTCTTTTGGTTCCGTTGTCAAGGATAAAGTGGATGAGTGTGTTTGGAGTTGTTTATGCATTTTCTAATCTGTTCCATTAATCCTCAGATCAGTTTTTTTTTCCAGTACAATGTTGTTTTTATCATGGTACCTTTGCAGTATAATTTTAAGTCAGCAATTATGATGCCACCTGACTTTGTGGCCCAGAATTGCATTTGCTATTCTTGGTCTTCTCTGGTTCCAAATGAATTTTAGGATTGTTTTCTCTAATTCTGTGAAATATTCTGTGGGTATTTTGATTGGAATTGCATTAAATCTGTATAACAATTTTGGAAGTGTGGCCATTTTCCATTTTCTATATTGGTTGTTCCTACCCAAGAACAAGGGATGTCTTTCAACTTTCTGTCCCTTTTTTTCAGAGTACTGTAGCTTTCAATGTAAAGGTCCTTTAATTCTTTTATTAGATTGGTTCCTAAGTATTTCATTTTTTTCAAAGCTATAATGAAAGGTATGGTTTCCTTAACTTCTTTCTCAATCAGTTTGTGAGTTTTGTATAGGAATGCTACTGATTTTTGAGTGCTGACTTTGTATTCAACTACACTGCTGTATCTGCCCATTATACAATGTTCTCTCTCTTTCAGTCCCTGAGACAGTGGTTAGCAATCTCTTTACCTTCACCAGTTCTGAGTTAGTCATAAGTTTCACCTGGTCAGTCCTACCTGCTGCCCTGGCCTTGTAATTGCTACTTTCTGTCAGTCACTGGTGTCTGTAGCATCTGACTATGTCTCCTTAATATTTGGTCTCCTTAATATTTGGTTATGTCTCCTTAATATTCGGTTATTACATCTGGAGGTCTTTTGGTGGACTTTTGTATGTAGAGGATCATATCTTCTGCAAATATTGATAATTTAACTTCTTTTCTTCTTATCCTTATTAATTTTATTTCTTTCTCTTCTATAATTGCTCTGACTGTTTCCAGAACTCTATTGAATAGGAGTAGTGACAGTGGACATCATTGTCTTGTTTGTAATTTTACAGTGAAAGTTTTTAGTGTTTGAACATTTAGTGTGATGTTGGTTGTTGCTTTGTCATAGATGACTTTTATCAGATTGATATGAAAACCATTTACTCCAATTTTATATAGAGTTTTTATCATAAGTGGGTGTTGAGCCTTGTCAAATGCTTTTTCTGTGTATATTGAGATGATCGTGTGGTTTTTGTTCTTGGTTCTGTTGATATGATTTATTATGTTTATTGACTTACATATGTTCAACCATCCCTGCATCCTTGGGATGAATCCTACGCGGTCATGGTGAATAATCTTCTGGATGATTTGCTGCATTGTATTTGCCAGTGTTTTATTGAGGATCTTTGTGTCTATGTTCATTAGGGAGATTGACATGTATTTCTATTTTTTTGTGTGGGATCCTTCTCTGCTTTTGGTATAAAGATAATTCTTGCTTCCAGGAATGAGTTTGGGAGTATTGCTTCCCTTTCAATGTCATTAAAGAGTCTGAGGTGTAGTGGCACTAGATCTTCTCTAAATTTCTTGCAGAATTCAACAGTGAATCCATCAAGACCTGCACTTTTCTTTGTTGATAGGTTTTTAATTATATCTTCAATTTCACTGATTTCATTGATTGACTTTTATATCTTCTTGATTGAGCCTTGGTAATTCATATGTATCTGTCCATTATACAACGTTCTGTTTCTTTCAGTTCCTGATACTGTGGTCGGCAAGCCCTTTCTTAGCCATTTCTGAGTTAGTCATAACTCTCACAGTCCTACCTGATGCCCTGGCCTCTTCCTTTTGCTGTCCGTCAGTCACTGGTGGCTGTAGCATCTGACTCCTGACTCCCCTTACTCACCCATTTTTATTCTGGCGGCTTCATCATCATATTATGGGCTCAGTTCACACCCTGGTCTTGGAGTCTCCTGCCCTCCTGTCCTCCAGCAAAGTTTTCTAAATCACCCCAATTATCAACTCAAATCCCTATTCTCTAGACTTTGGCATCCTCTGTCAACTTCCGTTTGGCATCCTCAATCAAAATTCTGTTAACTTTTGTGACGTCTCTTGCCACCTTTCTATCTGGTGACAGTCAGACCTCACCACTCTTCACTCCTGTCACCCTCTCATGCATGCCTTCCTTTTCTTCCTCACCCAGCATCGGTTCCAGAGTCCAGACCTAAGACATGTTTCTCTTCGGAACTTACTTGTCCTTTTTTTTTTTTTTTTTGTATCTAGAATTGAACTCAGGACACTATGATTTCCAGGCAGGCACTTGTGAGGGTCAAAGATATAGCACTTGTGAGCTATATCTTTGACCCTCACTTGCCTTCTTGACTAGTGTCCCTCTCAAAGGATGAGCCCATCTAGAATCTATAAATAGGGCCTTACTTGAAAAAAAAATGAATCTTTGCACATACAGTTGAGTTAAAGATCCAGAGATGTGATCATCCAAGTTGGTGTAAGCTCCACAATCAATGACAGGTTCTTAAAAGTTAAGAGGGAAACAGGCACAGAAACATAAAGGGAAAAGGACATTGTAAAGATGCAGCAGGGCTTAGGGTGATGAATACAAAATTAATGAATACATCAGAATCTTGGAGAAGAATGGCACAGATTTCATCTCAGACCCCAGAGAAGGATCCAGTGGTGCTGGAAACCGGACTTGAGATTTATGGCTCCCAACTGTAAGAATAAATTTCTCTTGTTTTTAGCCACCAATTCACTATGGCACCTTGGGGACACAAATACATTCTGGGTCATGCATGTGACTGGAAAAGGCTTAACTACTTAAAAACAACTATCTCATTATTATCTCACTTATTCCCAGGATGCAAACAGCTATAAAAATCCCACCAAACCTGGGACTCTGCGGACTTTTCTCCTCCGCAGATGCCATGCCGCTCAATCTTCATTGCTGCTCAGTCTCTGCACAAACTAGCATTCATAATGCTAGAGTCCTGGGCTCTGCTCTCTAAGGGAACCCAGCATTTAAACACATACCTCCTTTAGTGCCTCACAGTGTCCTTGCTTCAACCTTAACTTACTGTGTTAGAGACTCAGATTGTATCTCTCAGAAAAGTAGAAATCTGAATTTTCCATCTGACATATTTGATCCCTGTTGCACTTGTTTGCATCTTGGTAAATTACCTCAAACTCAGCAGTCACCTTTTAATCTTCTTTCATGTTTTTCATTTCCAGTGTGTCAGCTGTACCTCTGAAATTTCTCCAGTGAAATCACAGTCTCTCCATTTCCAAAACTCCCATTCAAGCTGTAATCATCTCTCTCCAAGACTGGAATAATGGCCTCTTGACTGATCAGCAACCCTACCCTGGTTCCTAGAGTATAAAACTGATCATGTCTCTCTTTTCCTAAATTCTACTCACTTCCTCACACCACCCCCCAACTCTTCCTGTTAACTTGAAAAGAAATTTAAACTCCATTCTATGATCCCACAAATCCCCAGTGACCTGAAATGGTCAGAATATGCTAACTGCTATAACAAATTTGCCTGGTACTCAATGATGGTTCAATGTACAGAGCTGTTTATTTCTTGCTTACATAATGGCCCTGGGGTAGATGAACAGATTGGCAAAATTGCTCCAAACACAGTCATCCAGGATACAGACTGTCATCTTCAACATGTGTCTCTCTTTCAGTGTCACCCTGGGAGTCATTTCCATTTCAACCAGCTGGAGGGGAAGATGCTCAGGGAGAAGTGCATATGGGTGGTTTTTACGGGCAGACGTGAGTGTCACTTCTGTTCACATTCCACTGGCTAGTTAGTCACAACCAACTCCCGGGGAGGCTAGAGATGCCCTGAAATAGGAGAAAGAGCCTTGATTCAGTGAGTCGGTAGTGGTGTCTGCCTCACTAGCTCCATGGTTACCTATGTTCCCTGTGTCCAGCAATAGGGGGGTTTTCTTTCTGAATGAGCTGAACACAGAAACTTTACTGATATATTAGTCCATGTTTCTGTCGCTCAGAGGTCTCTTCTATAAGTCTGCAATGTTGCCTTTTTGTTACATTCAATTGCCAACCCCAGTGGTGTCTCTGACTCTGTCTAGCCCACGAGTCTCTGTTCTCATTAACACTTAATCTTCGTCACACTTAAAATCTGAATATATGCTTTACCTATGTGTCCTAAACAAATAAGGATAGATAGATGATGATGATGATGATGATGATGATGATGATGATGAAGATAGATAGATAGATAAGGATAGGGATAGAGATAGAGATAGATAGAGATAGAAAGATATAAATTTTTTGTGGTGCTGAGGTTTGAACCCAAGACCTTGTGCATATAAGGCAAGAACTCTACCACTGAGTCACATCTCTAGCTCCTAATAAACATTTACATGACTGACTCCTACACTTCTAATATTTTATTCTACTTTGAAATTTTTTTTGATATTTTATTTTAATTCTATTTTAAGCAATTTACTTAGAAAGTATACTTGGATGCCACACATTAAAAGTCTTTTTGTGGCAAAAAACTTTTCTCTTCCCACATGGATATTTTATTGGAAAGTGTAAGATTTTTGGATCATAAAGCTTTTCACTAAAAACTAAATATGTTTTTTCTGCTGTTTTTATGTTGCCGGGGTTGTTTAACTAAAGAAATCTTTTGCTGCTCTGATTCTCTTGCCATTGAAAGAAGTTTTTTCTCAGCATTTAAAAGTTTGCAGAAATTTTCTTTATATTCAGAGTTCCGAAATTTTACCAGGTAAAATGTCTTTTTTTCTCATTATTCCTCACTGACACTATACATACCTTTTTATTTGAAAAGCTATGTCTTTGTCAGCTCAGAGTTTTTCTTTCTTCTGGTTACACTATTGCTTTTCCTTAGTCTGTTCATTTATTTCCCCCAAGACTACTGCGTTTTTGTGCATTACGTCTCTTGGATCCATCCTCTATGTCTCGTTCTTTTCATTTCCTTTTTCTTTGCATTTTTTGCACTTATGCAGTAAAATAGTTTTACTGGATAGCTTAGATTACTCATTTAGTTTTTAGTTGAATCAATCCTATGTTTTCAGTACTGCAACTGAAATTTTCAATTCAGATTAGAAAAATTTACTCCACCTCCTCTTACATATCTATGCATTTTGTATGCAGTTTTATTTAGCTTTTATCTGTTTCTTTGATTAAAGTTTCCTCATTAGGAAGACATCTGGCTCTTTCCTGGGTCTTTCTTCACAGTCTAAAATCTGTTGATTTGTGGTCATTTACTCCACACCTGTGTCTCCTGGTGTGTCTGGCTTCCTCTGGCATGTGCCCAGGTCAGGCTGGTAGGACTCTGTGCCCTGGTAGACTGGAGGGCAAAAAAGTGGTAACGAGCCATTGTTATCTTCTCTTCGTATTAAGGCAAAGACTGGCTCACAACAGCTGGCTCTTGAGGATCTGGCTGCTCTGCATACTGGGCCTGTGTATGTGTGTGGTCAGGTGTCTGGCCTCATGCTTCGCCAGGAAGGACCCCTTCCCTCTTCTGTCTCTGGGTCATAGGGAATACAAGCCAGATGATAGGAACTCCACACTGCCTGTGCCCCTTGGGTCCTGAGGCTCCAGTTTGGAATTCGGCATCAGAGGGCTCCCATTTTAACTCCCTTTTGCTCCCTTACAGCTGCAGGGAATCTGGTGGAAGGGTGTCAGAAGTGTGGGTGCAGGTTGATGTCTTCTCAAAGGTCCTTCTTGATGCTGCTTAATTTATTTTAGTTTTTCAGTTTGTGACTGTAATCACCCTCCAACTGTTGACACAGCTCCCACTCCATTCCCAGAGCTGACAAACCCCAGTAAGAATAAAGACTCTACTAGACCATCACATTTTCCCCCAGGTTGGTAGGATGAGTTAAGGGGATTATGGCCACAAATGGTGGGGGAAACCACAGGCAAAGACCACTATTTCCCTTTATCAACACTGTTCAGAAAAGTCTGAGAATGTCTTCTAATAAATGGACGTTATCCCAGCAGAAACAGTGGGAAACCGAGGAAAGGACAGCACAGCTGCTTCAGCCTCTTGTATAAAGCTAAAGTCAGAGAGAAAAGAGGGGTCCCAGGTGATTTCCATTCCCCATCGTTCTCCTGAGCAGGAGAATAGTTGAGAAGCAGCACTTTTCTGATAAACTCATTTCCTTTGAAACAAGTGCATTCTCCTGAGTTTTTATTGGTCTGTGAAACCGTCACCCAGAATTATAGCTTCTGAAGCTCTGGGCTATTCCAGGTTAGCAAGGGGAATGTTCTCCCCAGAGGGCTAGAAATGAGGCCTTCATGACCTCTGGCCTTGCTTTTCTCTGCTGCCCTCTCTAGCCCATGCTATTGGCCCTGGTCAGTGGGGAAACATCACAGAGTGGATGCCACAGCCTGATACGCGATGTCTTGGATTTTCTGGCAAGTGCTTTCTTCAGATTCTAGGGACAGGAGGAAACAAAATGTGCTTCTTGCAATACTTGGGCCTCTGTGCAAAGCTAACTATACTCACAGAAAGGAGCACAGGCAACACTATCACAGTGCACTACTCTGTGCATTAATCAGCTCATAGCATCCCTGCCATGACCTATAAAGATGCACATTGCTGCTTCACCTTGAAACTAGGGGTTCAGACTCAGAGATGTGTCATAATCTGTCCAAATTACCCTGACAGTTTCAAGCAGAGCTGGGACTTGGAACTGTGTCACTCTAACAATAAAGCTTTTTTCTGGACTCATCAAGCTGCATCCGGGAAGCAGTAACATTCATTTAGACAAAGTAATGAACTGCTTCTCTCAGAGGCAGTGCCTGCTTTGCTAAGGCTGTGGATTTGGTCTTTGGTTGGGATGGCAGGATCATCATGGAGGACATTGTCTACTGCCACCCTGTTTTAGAAGCTGGGCTTCAGAGTCAGAAAACTAAGTTTAAATCCAAGTCTTATAGCTTATCAGCTGGATGACTTTGGGCAAATGTCTTAATGTCTCTTAGCCTCAGTACTCTTGTCAGGTAGAAAAAGAGAAAATAACATTGATATCATAAGCCCTGATGCTTGGAGTTGTCTGCTGTGGACATGGTTCCATGGGTGCAGACACAGGGAGGTGTAAAACAAGAGGCAAAAATATCACCATTGGAGAAGGATTGTGGTCAGCTAGTAAGTACAAGCTTGGCTCTGGGCAGAAATGAATTCAGAGAGACAAAGAGAGAGAGAGAGAGGTTTAAAACATAATTCCTCTTTAAAGTAATCATGTAAATAAGTGAGACTTTTAAAACCTAACACAAAAGTGTGATGTTAAGAAAGATTGACAATTGTAAGCTAAATCCACTTCGGATGAAATAAAATGTAAAAGATAATGTGAAAATTACATAAGCAAATGTAAGTTTAGGATGCTCTCAGGGATAAGGCAATGCTATTTATGAGTAAAAGAAAGATTTAAGAAATGAAATAGCCATAATAAAATAGGATTGATGGATCTATTAAAAGTAAATTAAATCCTATAAATATAAACAAATAGAATGTCAAAATAAAAATATTAATGGAAACGACTTTAGAATGGAAATTGTTGAAGAAGTACTACGTTATTTGGATTTAAATTCATTTGCAACTACTGTGCAAAGATTATGTAATGAAGAAAAGTTTTGAAAATGGAATGTTAGAGTATATTAGACATTAGAAAAAGAGGATGAGGAAAATAAAAGAGCAATTCAGTATGCATGCATGTTAAAAACTAAGGAAGAAAACATAGGCATGAAGTTTTCATAGCCTTAGATTACACAATAGTTTCTTAGATAAGACACCAGAAGAACAAACAACTATATATAGATAGACTGAAAGTCAATAAACTTTTGGGCTTCAAAAGACACTATTAAGAAAACAAAAAGATAGCCTACACTTACAAAAAAAATGATAGCCCATAGAAGTGGGGAAATTTTTGCTAATCATATACTGATTAAGGGATATATATATATATATATATATATGTCATACAAAGAGCTCCTACCTTTGAAAAATTACAATAAAAGTTATCCACTTAAAATTGGCAAAGGACTTGAATAAAAACTTGTCTAAACAACATATATAAAAACGTCCAAAAGAATATGTAAAGATACTTAATAACATCAACCATTAGAAAAATACATATTATTTGGCAACTAAAAGGAATGAAGTCCTGATACAAGCTGTAATATCAATGAACCTTTAAGACATTATGCTCAGTATAAGCAGCCAGGCCCAAAAGAGCACTTGATGTAGGATCCCATTTATAAGAAATGTCCAACATATAAAGACAGAGTGTAGATTTGGGTTGTTACAGCTAGAATAGAGGCGTTAAGGGGAACTAAAGAGGGGCCGCTTATAGGTTTGGGGTTTCTTTCTGAGATGATGAAATGTCCTGAAATGGATAGGGGTGATGGTTACACAGACTTAATAGTACATTAAAGTGTCAACTCATACATTATGTGTGAATTGTATTTTTGCTTTTTATGTAAAAGAATAAAATGTGGGCTGGGGATTTAGCTCAGCAGCATAAGTGCCTGCCTGGCAAATGTGAGATAGTGAGTTCGATTCCTGGTAGAGAGGGAGAGAGAGAGAGAGAGAGAGAGAGAGAGAGAGAGAGAGAGAGAGAGAGAGAATGAATAAAAGTAAGCACAAAGACTACAAAAAGTAGTTTTTACTCCCATGTCAGCTAAGAAAAGGAGAGAATAGAGATTTGAGGTTACAGGTAGCAGAGATGTAGGTCATATCTCTACCCAGAGATATGAGCAGGTATAGATCACCAAGGACCATATAGCTATGGAAAGGCACTGGAACTCATACCTGAGATCAGGAGGAACATATACAGAGTCTCTAAGCAGGGAAAGAGCCTGCCCAAGTCCGTGTTTTAAATACCCCACTCAGGCAACCAGATGGATGACCCAGAACCAGGAAAGGCCTGAAAGAAAACCTGGAATGGGAGCAGTGATGATAGAAGTTGCAGAGGTTGGCGTGAGGACACTAGCAATCTGGAAACCCAACCAGTCTGGGGCTTGGGTGACTTCCAAGGGTCTGGGGGGTGGGTAGGTACCTAGGTAAAGACAATCATGGGTTCATTTTCTGATGTTTCAGTCTTGAAGGTGTCTAAGAAATTCAGTTAACTCCCTTCTCTCTCACGGCTGTAGATTGTGAAGTTTATTTGGGGAGGTGACAAAAACCACAGGGAGAAGTGATTTGTAAATTGTGTCAGCTGGAGGCTTTTTGATATTTCTTTGTAATAATTATCTTGAATTCATATTATCTACTCTGTGACAAGGAACACTGACATCAGAATTGCAGCATGAAGCTAAGGATTGCTGAACTGTATTGAAATGAGGATTGCTAACACGTGTTTTTGACATTTTAGCAGTATCAAATCTGATTCTGTCACATTTACAAAGTATCATGAGCTGGGATCCAGAGGCGGTGCATTATCATTGCCTAACATAATGTTCCTTAATTATCAGCGCTCTCACACTTCCTGCAGAGCAGATTGGAATCGCTAGAAATAGCATGAACTTGAAAATTAGTGTTTTTCTCTTAAATAATCAGGTTGCTATATTTATAGTTTTAATGGGGTTTGGATCTTAACGAAGGTAAACTAATTCCACACTCAGAGGTGAGGTAGTTTTCTCCCCCATATGTAGTATGTGATTCCTCCTTTTTTGTAAGCTCTAATTTTTCAGCCTCTGAATTTCCATAGATTGAATAATTCTCTCCATTTACTCCTCCCCCAAAGAGGTGTTTCTGCACTTGGCTTTCCTTGTGGTAATTCACTATGTTGGCAAGGAGCCCTTGATGAAATGGAAGATTTTGCTTTTTTTCACTGTTACCCACCAGCCTGTGACATGAGCCACACTTGATCACATGAATTGCAGTTTTTAGACTCCAACAAAAGTCTAAAACCCTTGGCTGGGTCACTGAATAAATCACATAGAAACTATTGCTCCTCAACTGGTGATTGAATGGAAGAGGAAAAGAAAGGAGAAAGAAACGTAAACAAGGGCTAATGGGTGGGTAGAATTCTGAATGGTACTTGGCACGAAAGTGAAATGCACGAAATCAGCATTTGGAGGTTTCTCCCCAGCTGGGTCTTTGTTCATCCTTCCTACCTACTTTATCCTGCATCATAGGTACCTGGTATCTTCTGCAAAGCCCTGTGCAGAGCTTAATATAGATTCTGATACAGATTCCTGTATCTGCTCTCTACTCTTGTTTCTCACACTGTAAAACTGCCATTTGTCACTTAGAAGAAAATAGACTTTGGAGCTAAATAACCCTCCCCTGTAAGTGCTTGGTGTCTAGTGTACTAGTGATCCTCAAGTTATGGGAATTTCAGGAAATGTGAAGAGATGGAGTGATGAATTTGTAGTCCTGGATAGGGCAAGATATTCTGGGACTGCCCACCTTCTGGGAGCTACAGAAGCTTCCAGCTGTACCACACACAAGGCCAGCCTGAAACGAAACTTAGCCCACACTGTTAGCGTCACTCGTGCTGCTGCTCACATGTTACATTCTTGTGCTAAGTTTCGCAAGGAACGATAGCTTCTTTCTGGCAAAGGCACTGTAAGCTTGAGGAAAGGAGTGAAGCTGACACATCTCTGTTTTTACAACTGGAACTGTGCACAGAGCCTGATAGTTGTGGGTGTTTGGTAAATAGATGCTGATAGCAGGGAGAGAGAGAGAGAAAGAGAGAGACAGAGAGAAACAGAGACAGAGAGAGAGAGAGAGAAACAGACAGAGACAGAGAGACAAAGAGACAGAGAGAGACAGAGAGACAGATTGACAAAGAGACAGAAAGAGACAGAGGGACAGATAGACACACAGAGAGAGACAGAGACAGACAGAGAGATAGAGAGAGAGACAGAGAGGACAGAATGAAAGAAACAGAGAAGAGAGATATCTTTAGGATGGAAAGAATATAAAGAATGTTAAAATAAAACTGCTAAAAAGAAGGTACAAGAGGCTGAAAGCATATATGGAAAATGCAAAATAAAAAAGAAATTTAGAAATCTAGTTTTTAGGTATAGGAATCAAGAACTGAGAACAGGCTGGATGAAACTTTATAAGGCACTGTAATCTGTGCCTTTCCAAAGTGGGATTCCAGCATCTTCGAGTGACAGAAGGCTTTGTCTGTTGGGTATCATTAATAAGAAGTCAACAAGAGCGCATAGTCCTACGTGATCTCTCTGAAACTGGTAGACAATATAAGTGTTGGCCAGTGGCCCATGACATAAGGGAGCCGTGAACCTATGGTGGACACTGGCTGCCTTCACTTCCGGATTACCACTCCTCTGCACTCTCTCACTCTGTCTGCAGCAGTGATTCTCCTCTCCACTCTGGGACAGGCATGGGGGGTCAGGCTTAGCTAATCATAGCATCGCAATCTCTGGCCACTGTGAGTGGTTTAGGGATGGCATATGACCCAGTCCCAATCCTGGACAATAAAACCCAACGTTAGACTGTGACTGCTGAGAAAGAAAGCCCACTCCAAATTATCATAGACATTAAAAATGATGCTTAGTAGCTTCTGACACAGTGGAGTGAAGATATTATTCAACACACACATACATATACACGCTCTGGAAAACATTTTGTAGTGCATTAACTGATGGTCAACTTGTAACATCCAACTGGATTGAATTGGCACGGTGCTGGGTGTGGAAGGCCCACCTGAAGACTGTTGCCAGCAGCATAAAAAAGAATTGGAAGGAAAGATGCTGTGCCGTTGATTTTCCTAGAGACACTGGTCATGCTGGCTTTCCTGACAGTAACTCAGCTGTTCTCATGTTTGGAGAAGCTCTGGTCCTCGCTGTCACTGAGAAGCCTACAGTTCTCTTTGGGGGAACTATGGGCCTTACCTTGAGCATCACTTCCTGGCTCCTGTGCAGATCCCTCAGCCTGCTGACACAAATCCTTCACCCACTGGTGCAGACTTCTTCCACCACTGACCTTTCAGCCTTCCCAGCGCAGATACTTGATACAGGCTAGCACGAGACATTGTCATGGGCTCTGGGCCTACAGTTGGACTTGTGGAGGACATTGTTATGGGCTGTTGGTCTTCAGATAAATGTGTGCAGGACATTGCTGTGGGATCCAGGCCCTCAGCTAGACTCTTTGAGTCTCTAGAGTATATGAACAGATCTCCTGTACTCTTACATTTGACTATTTGGGTGAATATTATAAAATAATCATATAAATTATGTGTCCTGTATGAAATCTTTTCCCTTGTAAACCTTGACTACAACAATTGTTAAAAGAAATCATTCCAAAAGTCTGAAAATAGACCTCTGAAGTGTTTATTTTTGTCAAAACTGTGGAGCTTCAAATAAGAATGGTGGGGTTTTGCAGCATTCTTTTTTTAATTTAAAGTGAAAAAAACAGAGAAATCAAGAAGTGAACAAACAAAAAACAACAACAAAAGCAAAATGACAATAACAAAAGCAAAATGACAGCAACAAAACAATGACAATATAGGATTTCAAAACAAGACGACAGGAATTTAACAATGGCTGTAATGTTGTACATTGTTATCCTCAAAATAACTGCTTACACTAGCAGATATAGGCATGCAAGATTGATCAAACAATAAAATTTCCCTTCCTTTCACTTTTACTATAACTTTTGGATCTTATTTACTTTTTTGGTTTTTTTACACTAGCAAGACAATATGGTGTTTATACATGCAAGTTTGACTTATTTCACTTTTGAGTATGGTTTCTAATTGCATCCATTTACCCATAAAAATGAGATTACCATTCTTTATGGCTGAATAGTATTCCATTATATTAAAATACCATATCTTTTTTATCTGTTCCTCAGTTGATAGGATTTGGGTTGCTTCCAAGATTTAGCTATTACAAAGTGTGCTGCTATAAACATAGGTG
Organism: Hydrochoerus hydrochaeris; assembly: GCA_004027455.1. Classification (NCBI taxonomy): domain Eukaryota; kingdom Metazoa; phylum Chordata; class Mammalia; order Rodentia; family Hydrochaeridae; genus Hydrochoerus; species Hydrochoerus hydrochaeris. The sequence goes on along the minus strand of PVLA01002776.1, from coordinate 10,018 downwards.
CACATACATTGCTGTGGTGTGATGTTTACAGTTCTTATAAGAAAATACCCAAAAGGGGAATAGCAGGGTCAAATGGAACCTCTAATTCTAGTTTTTTGAGAAATTTCCATAATGGTTTCCACAGTGATTGTAAAAGTCTACACTCCTACCAACAATGAAGAAAAGTTCCTTTTACCCCACAGCCCTGTCAGCATTTGTTATTGGTTAATTTCTTGACCTTAGCCATTCTTTCTGGAGTGAGATGACATCTCAGTGTTGTTTCAATTTGCATTTGTCAAATGACCAACGATGTTGAGCATTTTTTCATATATTCATTTTCCATTTGTATTTCTTGATCTGCGAATTGGGTATTCATCTCAGATGCCCATTTTTGGATTGGGTCTTTGAATTTGGGGGGCCTGGTTTTTTGAGTTCTTTATATGTTCTAGATAGAAGTTCTTTGTCTGAGGGACAGTTGGCAAAAGTCTTTTCCCAGTCTGTCGGTTTTGTTTTCACTCTATTTGTGATTTCTTTTGTTGTGCAAAAATTTTTTAGTAAGACAAGAGCCCAGTTGTTGATTCTTTGAAGTGCTTCCCGTGCAATTTGGTTTTTGTTCATGAGCTCTCTCTCGGCCTACCCCTAAGTCCTCAAGATGTCTACCTACTTTGTCTTCTACTAGGTTTAGTGTTCCCATCTTAATGTTTACATCTTTGATCCATTTTGACTTCAATTTAGTGCACGGTGATAGGTATGGGTCTTATTTAAATCTTTGGCATGTAGAAAGTCAGTTTTTCCAACAACATTTGTTAAAGAGGCTGTTTTTCTTCCAGTGAACATGTTTGGCCCCTTTGTCAAAGATATTGTGACTGAGTTTGTTTGTAGTTTTATCTGTATCTTCTATTCTGTTCCATTGATCTTTAGGTCTGTTTTTATTCTAGTACTATGCTGATTTTATAATAGCAGCTTTGTAGTATAATTTCAAGTCTGGAATTGTGGTGCCTCTTGCCTTGCTTTTGTTGCCCCAGTAATGCCTTTGCTATTCTAGGTCTCTTATGGTTCCATAAGAATTTTAGGAATAATTTCTTAGATCTGTAAGGTATGCTAATGGTATTTTGATTGGGATTTCATTAATCCTTATAACAGTTTCAGAAGTACGGTCATTTTCATAATGTTTGTTCTTACTATCCAAGAGCAAGTGATATCTTTCCATTTTCTGAATTCCCCTTCAATTTCTTTTTTCAAAGTACTTTTTGTCATTATTTACATATGACATGATACTCTACATAGAAGAACCCAAAAATTTCCCCAAAAGGCTTCTAGACCTAATAAGCAAATTCAGCAGTGAAGTTGGGTACAAAGTCAATAGCACAAATGACAAACTCATTGAGAGAAAAATTAGGGAAACTATACTCTTCATAATAACATCCCAAAAAAATCCTTAGACTCTAATAAAGGAAGTAAAAGATTTACGCATTGCAGCATTATGCTGGGACTGCTCTTTTCCCTCATGTCCCTTCCACTAAGGTTAGGGTAGGGGTTTCTCTAGGAGTGGGGGAGGGAAGGAATACAAGCAGCTTAGTCACAATGGGAAAAACATTGTTAAGTCATCTAAAGGTTTTGTATCCAAAATATGTAAATACAAGTAACCAAATTTTAAAATAGGCAAAAGATTGAACAGATATTATATCAGAGGAGATAGATGAATGAAACATACACACATGAAAAGGCAATCATCCCCATTAGTCATTACAGAAATGAAATTTTTAAATGAAATATAATGACCTACTCACTAGGAAATGATAATCAAAATAACAAAGTCAAGTACTCATGACAATGTAAAGTATAGAAATTCTATGTTGCCAGTGGGAAAGTAAATTAGTATAGCCACTTTGGGAACATAATTTGACAGTTAAAAAATTAAACAAGAACTTCTCTATGACTGGACAATTCCACTTTAAAATAGGAATCCATGAGAAGTGAAAAGATATATATCCACAAAAGAATGTGCACACAAATTTTTAAGCAGCATTATTTATAATGGCCCAAATAGAAATAATCTTACTATACATCAACTAGTGAATAGAGAATCAAAATACAATTTATCCATACAATGAAATATTATTAACCAACAGAAAAATGGCATTCTGATGCGTGTTGTAACACAGATGAACTTTTAAAATGCAATATACTAAGTTAAAGAAGCCAAACATAAGAGATTATGTTATATAACTGTGCTCAGAGAAAATGTCCTAAAAGGAAAATTTGTTTCAACAGAAAGCAGTTGCCTGGAGGTGGGAATGGGAGAAGGAGCCTGTCACACCCATTTTCCAGTCACTGGGACAAAACACCCAACATCCACAATTTAAAAGAAGACAGATTTATTTTGGTGCATGGTTTCAATCCATGGCCATCTGGCTCCTTAGCAGGAAGGGCACGGTGGAAGGGCACGGTGGAAGGGCATGCTGAAACAAAGCTGTTCAATCCACGATAGTCAGGATGGAAAGAGGGAGGGACAGGGACAGAGTCAGGGAGATGGAGGCTGCAGACAAGGATACACCCAGTCGAGGTCACTCACCCAGTGACCTACCTCTTCTGACCAGGTCACACCTCCTAATAGCACAGTCAGTGTTTTAGTTACTTTTCATTCCTGGGGAAAAATACCCAACAGTGACAAGGTAAAAGTGGAAAGATTTATTTCAATTCACAGTGGGTAGAAGTTTCAGTCCATAACTTGCTGGCTCCAAGGCAGGGTGGCATGACAGGGGGACACTGCAGAGGAGAAACAGTGTATGATAGAGGAGGCAGGAGGCAGCAGAGCAGCAAGCAGCGAGCCTGCTTTCCCTCTGTCTCTATATATTCCTTCTGGGTGAGAAGCCTATTGATGGTGCCACCCACACCCAGGGTGGGACTTCCCTTTTCAGTAAATCCATTCAGCCACACCCGGAGCTAGCTAATTCCAACTGGTGGCCTAATTTATTACCACGCATTCTTGAACCCAGTGTCACATAGCACGGATCCAGAAAGCTCTGAAAAGCTCCACCTATGAGCCCATGAGGCACTGGGAGGACATCTAGACACAAGCAAAATAGCTACTGAACTCACCAACTCATGCACCGACTGATAAGTACGGCGTCCCCGTGATCCAGTCACCTTTCAACCACATGAGACTTTTGGGGGACAGTTTAGATGTAAACTACTACCAATCCATTACAAATAAGCACCAGGAAGCACTTTGGAGTAAACTTCTGAAATTCAATTACCGTGGAGGCTGCACAAACCTATACATTTACTAAAATCATCCAATTATATAGTTATAATGAATGAGTTTTATTGTATGCCAATAAAGCTGTAAAAAATGGAAAGAGATACCTTCACTAGCAAGCTAAAGCCCTAAGAAATAACACATTTGTTAACTACCAGATTCACAAAAACATTCAGGAGTTATATTATTTATGACTGATAAAAGTGAAGATAGTAATAATAACTTTTGTTTTTATAGAGAAATAAGGGAATAACTATTAAAATTAAGGACATTTATATTCTTTGACTGTGGAATTTCTGGCCCTGAAATCTATCCCATAACAATGAAGATACAACACTTAAGTATATAGTTTACAAGATTTCATTACAGCATTATATTTAATAGGAAAAAACAAACCAGGAATCAAATAAATCCCTATTAATATGGAATGGATGAACTGTGATGTATCCATACTATGACGGCAGAGTTTAGTTACAATCAAATTGAAAAAAAAGTGAGTTGAGATAGAGGAACTAGGCTGGTTTACAGTCTTTTTAGTTCCAAATAAGTAGACTGTGATTGCTTTTCTAGGAATGACCAAGGTAAGTTTCTAGAACACCTGAATAGGATTGGCCCACCAAGGTTCCTGCTCTCTCAGGCAAATCAGCAGTGGCAGTAGGTTGTTTTATTGTCTTTCATGGCTTTCTCCCCATACTTATAAGAGGTTTATACTTCTCCACTGCATTAACGTAAAATGTGGACGCATGATTTGGTGCAACCAGTGAGATGAAGTGATGTGTATGCTCTCCAATAAAAGATCCAAGTGCCTAGGTATGGCACTGGATTTTTCTTCTAGAATAATGATGAAAGGTTTCTCCTTCAGCCTGGGTTCCAAAATAGTGAAGACATAGCAGAAAAGCAAATCAAGTGCATGGTCAGGAAGAAATCACTGTATTGGTCATCTTTCTATCTAGGTGTTGGCATAATGTCCAACACCTATACCTTGAAAAGAAGGAGAGGTATAATTTGGCTCTAAAGCTGAAACGTCACGGTGGAGAAGTATAGAAAGCAAAGCTTCTTAGTTGACGGAGGCTGAGAGTCAGAGCAGGGGAAGAGTGCCAGAGAGAAACGGGTGAGGGACCACACACAGTGCCCAAGGCCATTCCTCCAAGACCCATGCAAACATATCCAGCAGTCTGCTCTACCCATCTGCTAGGCATTTCTTAATCCAATGAAGCTAACATCAGATTTAGCAGTCATGCACTGTTTGTGTTTAAGCATTACCTGTTTTTAAAAGCAGCATAATCTAGAAAAAGCTGTCTAATACAGTCAGTGATTCAAGAAGTTGCAGCCACAATTTCTGTATACAAGATACACTGCAGTATTCATGATCTTAAGCAGCCTTGTGTCCTGACTCCTGCTATCCAAGTAGCTAGGTATGTCACTGGAGTTCCCAGGACAGCTGCTGTATGCTAGTGGCCTTTGTGACTGCAGCTTGGTAAGAGAAGCAGCAACAACAATAACCTTTCCACACTGCGGACTTTCAGCTCTGTCCATGATAGGTCCAGGGGAGGCAGGAGATAGCCCTCAGCAAAAGAAACCTTCTAACAGGACTAAAATGCAGTTGAGTGAACTTATCCATAATAGCTGACCCTCAGATCGTGAACGATCACTTCAGCTTTAAAAGAGAAAGTTAAACTTCATCACTCAGGCTGTAGACTTCAAATGGCATTTCACACTAGAAGGAGGCTACCAAAGACTAATGGAGCCTGTCAAAAGAACACAGTAGTCAATCATTGGCTAAAGTAATAAAACTCAAGCATTAAAATAATAATAATTGCAAAAGAATAAAATGCACTAAATATGTGAAACTAAATTCTAAGGTCTCTTAAATATTGCTGATGAAATAATGAACTTAGGCAATTTATTCTTGAAATCAATGGGCAAAGGGCTTTGAGAAATTCTACGGTGGATGGATTGGCCAACAACATGGAAACCACTAATCCCTCTTCATATCAATGGAAGTACAGCAACCAGATGTAATGTAAAAAGAAGCGAAAAGAGTTGAATCTAAATTGTATCAAGACTCCAGCTTCAACCGCTGGGTTACAGGAAATGCAGGAGACAGAGGAACATTTAAATGGACATCTTGAGCATGTGATTAGCTTAACTCAGAATATAAATCCTATTGAACATGTCTCTTCTCTGTGTGGACATACAAAAAGAGAATCATGAATTAAAAGATAATAATAGGAATATCAGTCAAATACAACTTGAAGATCTTTAGAATCTGATTAAGCACATAGTATTGGATGACGACACTAAACATTTATTTTATAAATGAAATGATGTTTAAATATATAATGAAATATTAATGAATAAAATGCTAAAATATGTTAAATTTTCTATAAAATAGTTCAGTCTTAACTAGAAAGATGGAAAGGAGGAGAGGGAGAGAGAGAGCAAGAGAGTCAGAAACAGAGGCAGACAGAGAGACAGAGAAAGGCTATGGTTTATTTTTATCATTGTTCTCATTGCTATAAAAAAATTACCATACATTCAGTAGCCTAAAAGAACCACGTACTTATTGTCTTGTACTTCTGGAAGTTAGAAATTGGACATAGGTTTCAGTAATCTAAAAACAACATATTGGCAAGGGCACATTCTTCTCTGGGGAAGTGGAGGAGGAGATTCCCTGTGCTTGCCTTTTCCAGATCCTAAGGCTCTCTACCCTCCCTTTTGGCACCAGCGGGGTTTCATTTCTGAGGTCATCCTTCCATTGTCACCTTATCTCTAACTTGTCACAGTCAGGAAGGGTTCTCTAGTTTTAGGAATTCACATGATTAGGTTGGAACTACCTGGTAATCCAGGACAATCTACCTCAAAGTACTTAAATTTAATATCTGCAAAATCACTTTTGCTGTAACATATTCACAGAGAATTAAGACGCGGGCATTTTTACTATGTTTTACTGTGAAGGTGGGTTTAGGGTGGGAGTGGGCATTATTTTGCTTCCCAAGGAGGGATTAATAAAATAAGATTTGTGAAAAATGTACATATTGATAATTGTTCAAGCTGGGTGATAGATATATCGAATTTCATTGTACTCATGTCTTTTGCACATGTAAGAAACTTCCATAATAAAAATTTACGAAGGATGAGTTAGATCTATTGCAGCTGACTGCAAACAATTTATATGATGAATTGTACAGTGGGAGAAGTACACTTCATAGAAGTTAAAGTAATATAATTCCAGTTTCATGAAATAAACAGTGGCTGAAATTCTATGTACTGTTTGTTTACTCATTTACTTAATCTTTCCTTCTTTTGATCTCCTTTATCTGTGTACAATGAAATGAACCCAGAAAAAGCAAGGAAAAGATGTTAGGCTTTTTACATATTGGTTATATAAGATGAATATGTTAGAGCAAGGGAGAAATAAGCAAGACCTGATGAGTTTAATGAAAATTGTCAACTTAGAAAGTGAATACATAAGTCCACTTGGAAAAAGTTCACATATGAAATTGTTCAAATGTGTATTTACATATGGAAACACATGATCAGATTGTCACCTGGGTGAGATATCTCAGGGTGAAAGATACTTTGGAACTACTTTATTTTTCCTTCTCCACTTTTCTGTATTGTTTGAAAAAATTTTAACAAAACATATATTGTTTAAAAAGAGGTTAAAATTTTAACTGTAGAAAAATGAAAGAAATGTGAACAATTATTACAAATAGTGCTAATACCATGGGCAGGCCCCCCATTCCATTTCCTTCTCATAAGCTCAGCTCAGGTAAAAATTCCATGCAAAATAAACACTCAAAATGATTGTATGAACTTTAGAAGAAGAAAATAAAATAAATTACTCCCAAAATGTACTTTGTTAGAAAATATGCACAATTAAATATATGTGTTAAATTTTTAAATAATCACTAAAATGACAATAGTAATTGTCAGAGTAAAAAAGAAGAAAAAAGTGAGGGTAAAAAGAAGTAAAGCAATCAAACCAATGTGTTGGTGTGGGTGAGCATATTTGCGTGTATGTGTGTGTGTGTGTGTGTGTGCTGGGAAGAAGTTCAGAAAAGAAAAAAGTTGGCAAGAAAAACAGTTTTAAAATATGTTAGTAGTCACATATGTAAATATTTTTTAAACTACCCTTTTAAAGTAAAGTAAAATCATGAATAAAATTAATTTTTTATTTTAATGATAACAAACTAAAATTTCAAAACATGATAATTGCAGGGTAACAATGCTTAATACATTGTGCATTACTATCTTTTGGTTACTCAGAGTATAATATATCTGCATTTAATTGTCCAAACAACATTAGCACACATCATTTTTTTCAATGAACTAAGATAAATTAACAGTATTAAATATCACATATATACACACATATCATTATTTCCTTCAGCATCTCACACTAAGGAGACAATACAATGTTTGCACATATGAGTCTGATTTATTTCACTTATGAGTATGGTCTCTAGTTATATCCCATGACTGAAATTTTAAAAAGTATAAAATTCATTTTTCTATTGTGTGTAGGTATCAATAAATAAACTAATGCAGAAAACTTAGAAAGAAAAGATGGAAATGACATGTTATACAAATATTAGCCAAAAGAAGACTTACTATGAGCCCAAATAATGTTAAGGAACAGTATTGTGGAACAGTATAGTAAAAGTGACCTTTTGCTGTAAACAGCAGGCCTGGAAAGACAGACCTCAGGAAGGAGCGGGCAATCCCACCCTAGTGTGGTGTTAATCCAGTGCTGTCAAACTGATGAAGACAAAAATTAATCAGGGCCTCTAGGGCCTGTGTATTCCATACAGAGAGGCACAGGAACAGGGTGGAGATGAGGAGAAGAGGGAGAAGAGTGTTTGGGGAGCTTGAGGCTCACTCATACTAAGGCACCTGTCAGTGATCACATGGCCTCAGATTTGATTTCTACCCTGATATCATGCTCCTGTGTTTCAGAGGAACCTGTTACTCTGAAGCCAGAGAAGTCAGCCAAGTCTTTAAGGACAAATCAGAGGCAAGCCAGACTTTGAAATACAAACTGAGGATATTTGCTAGGCAGATACAGTTTTTTCAAGTGTGTACAAGTTTTGGATTGGGGACTGGTGAGGAATGTTTCTTTCTAAAAGTGAAGGATTGAGAAAAACAATATTAATATGAATAATGTTTACAATGTGCAGTTAGCAATCTTAGTGAAACTCAAACACTGGAGTGATTATTCACTCCATAAACAGCTTGCTCAGTTTGCAAAATGGTTTTGCCACAGGGCACCTTTGAGTAATGAGCTTCTTGATGTATTCTGTGCAGGAAACCTTCTTTCAAAGTGGAGCCAGCACCAGTTCAGGGGCAGGGAATCCTTCAGAGGAAGATGCTCCTAGACTGGTATACTTTTCTTCTTTTTAGGTTGTTGCAGCTGGGAATGCAATCACAAGGCAGGTGCAAGGGTGCACCAGCTGATCTCCAGGTGGCATTAGGGCATAGGGGGAGGCTACTGTTGCTCCAGCTCCCACACCTGAATTAAATGGTTGTTTGTAGTAATGAACCTGGAGAGGGCTATAATTTTGAGGCCAGACTTAGGCAGAGTGCCAGGCCAAGAGTATAGGTACTTTAAAATTCACCATGAGAAAAATAAATAAATAAAACACTTCTGAAAATATCATGCATAATATTTTAGTATAATAGAGATAGCTATACATTGGTCATCTTGTAAATCTTGAATTAAATGAATAATACAGTTCACTGTAAAAAAATATAGGCAAGCAAAGAGACAGGAATATATATATATATATATATATATATATATATATATATATATACCACATGCACACATGTAGTCAGCCCTTTATGGATTATGTATCCATGGACTTAACTATGGGTTAAAATTATGTGAAAAAAGATAATTGCATCTTTAGTGGACATGTACAGTTTTTCTCATCAATATTCCCTAAACAACACAATTTATGACAGATTTTAGTATCTGTAGGGAGCCTTGCAACCAATCCCTGAAAGAAATCAAGGACTGAATGTGTGTGTATGTGTGTGTGTGTGTATGTGTGCGAGTGTATAAGTGTAAAGTGTCAGCTATACCATTGCACGGAATTACTGTAATTTATTTCATCCATTTCATAACATCTAAATCAAAGGACTTCACATTTACAAAACATCAGATGGAGAGATTTACTAGTTAATTCTGTCTCCAAGTTTAAGAATATCCAATTCTACTTCAGCAAATGCATGCCTCAATATTTGCTTAATTTCCCTAGTATTGGCTCTCTACATGCCAAAGACTGAAACTAGATCCATGCATATCACCATGCACAAATTTAAAGTCTAAATGGATCAAAGACCTCAATATTAAAACAGAAACACTAAATCTACTGGAAGACAAGGTAGGTAGAAGTCTTGGAGACATAGGGGTAGGCAGAGAATTCATGAACAAAACGCAAACTGCACAGGAAACACTTCAAAGAATCAACAAATGGGATCTCACATTATTGAAAAGTTTTTGCACTTCAAAGGAAATCACCAACATAGTGAAAAGAAAACCGACAGAGTGGGAAAAAATTTTAACCAGCAACCCCTCAGATAAAGGACTTGTGTCCAGAATATATAAAGAATTGAAAAACATCAATCCCCCCAAATTCAAAGACCCTCTCCAAAAATGGGCATCTGAGATGAACACACAGTTCTCAGAGAAAGATATACAAATGGCAAATAAATACATGAAGAAATGTTTGCCATCACTGGTCATTTGAGAAATGCAAATTAAAACAG